>VYXC01000811.1:21052-274795 GCA_013397175.1 Platysteira castanea
CGCCGAACGAGCCGCGAAGCAGCGGCAGCAGCAGCAGCATCTGGGGAGCCGCGTGCGTGAGGCAGAGGAGGCAGACGCGATTACTTCAGAATTTATTTAAGGACTGGTGAAAACCACTGCAGCGGCTCCAGGGGAAGTCCCCGCGCCGAGCCCGGCACCGCCGCGCCGCTCCCTCCGCCTCCACCCGCGCCCTCCGGCCCCGGCCGGGCTCCGGACCCCGGCACAGGGTGCTTGCCCGCGCCCGGCGTTCCCCAATGTGTGATATTAATTACACTCCCGGACTATTGAGATTATGGCAGGTTTAAACCCTGCTTTCTNAGGATTTCTCTCTGTAAAGCAGAAAACCGCGTTTGCTTTTTGATCATGCAGGCAGTCGTGCGTGCGTGCGGACTTCAGTCACGCACAGAGACATAATTAGCCCGGGAGGTATCGAAGAACCAGGGAAGCCAGATACTGTTTAGTTAAGCTTAACAAAAGATAAGAAATAAAAGAAATATGCTTTCGCCCTGCCCCCTCCCCTGCGATCGTTTGCCTCCAGCTGCAAGGATGCTGTTGCTCGAAAGGGGCTGCTGGAGCTTTAAGAGCCGCTCCCCCCCCTCCTGCTCCCGACAATGGTCTGAACCGAGCTCTGCTTCCCAAAGCAAAATTTGTAATATGCCATTTTTCCCATGGATGCTTCTCCTCTTGGCTGCTGACGAAGTGACCGAAGAAAATGTTGAGGTGCCAAGCAGCGAGACTTGCCGGAGGACGGGTGCGGGGGCTTGGGGTTCCTCGGAGCAACGCCTGTGTCACCATTGCTAGGAAGATGGTCCAGGAGTGCTCGGCTGCGTGAGTCCCCGCTCGAAGCCGGTGGAGACTGCGGTTGTTATTGATCAAGTGAAATAGCAGACGCCGAAATAAAAGATACTAGGTACTGAACCTTCTATTTCTGAGTTAGACATTCCCTCCTTAGCCCCGATACCCTCGGGGGATGAGGTGCAAATGCAAAATCTAGCTGTTTGCCTCTTGCTGTAGTACTTGTGTGATATTTAAATGCATTTCTATAATGGGAGTTGGGGGATTTCAGACTAAAAAATGTGAAACCAACTTCTTTTTTTTTGGTTGTGGTTAAGAGAGGTAGGAGGTCAGAGGGATGACATAAAGAACAGATAGTCGGAATGAGTCCTTTTTCTAAGGTAGTGTGTTGACCACCCCTCCTGTGTGGAAGGAGTGCAGGATGCTTCTGTTAAAGGTGATATCATAGTTTAGTGGAGGCTGGCAGGTAAGGAGTTAACTAGGAGGAGGAATATGCATGTAATGCAACTCAGACAATAGGAAGGATTTTCCTTATTGGAATTACACTGTGCTGCCTAAGAGCGATCCTGCTGAGGACATCTGAAGAGACATAATTGCAGTAAGATCTGGTTTTATCAGTCACTATATCTATTTAACGATTTGGAAAAAATAGCTTGTAAATGCAAATACCCGGAACGATCCAATGAAATGAGTTTTCAAGCTGATGTCACTGTGGACAGGCTAGAACAAATGGTAGTTTGATTTCTACTTCTTTTTCCTGCAGCAAAATTACAAGTAACTTGAAATGACTCCTCAACTGTGGTATGCAAATCAAACATCAGAGTAAACAGAAAACAAGCTTTTAAAGCCAGTTATGGATAGAAAGGTGAGGGACTAAAACTAGATTCACATCTAAGGTGGTGGCCTTCAAGGTGAGCAAAATGAATGCTTGTCTAAGAGCCTTTGTCAGGCAGAAGCCAAGTAGCTTTCTGTCTTCTTATTCCCAGAGCTTCCCAAGTGAAAGAACTCTATCTGGTAAATTATTTCCAGGCTAAATGAGATTGCAGAGGTGTTTGTTACAATATTCACTTAAATAAATAATTCCAAGACTCTTGGACAATTGAGATAACAGAAGATACCAAATAGGGTGGGGTCCAGTGAGAAGAAGGAAGACAACTTTTTCATTTCCCACCTCTATAGAATACCTACCACAGAAATTTCAAGTAGTTTTAGAGAAAGTCAGTATTGAGGACATACTTTGATACCTTGACCATACATGATTATCAGCATAATCAGAGAGAAGTTAATATAAGAGAGTTGCTATCAATTAATTTGTTAATGGAGTACCTCCTGAAAAGAAGCTTTATATGACTCTTAACCAAGGATGGCCATATCCTGTGCTCTGTGTTGGAATTTTTGTCCATTCCCCTTATCTGGATGTTTAAACTGGGCTGCAGAATTCCTAATTGAGCTAATACGGAGCTCACTCTTGATGGAGACATAATGCAGCTGACGCTATAGATTTGCTACGACATTTTTGCATACAGCCTGAAAAATCTTAATGTAATGACAGTGAACCACATTCTTTCCCCCTCTAGTAGGACAGATTACTTTAAGCACTCGTTGCTTTTTGCCAGTTGAATGTTGCGTGTTTAGAGGGGAAAGCTGTTCATGATTTCTGGTAATATTGTAGGCAATGGTCACATAACATCCAGCATGCTTCCTGGTATCACATAACAGGCATTTGTGATCTTTATGCCTTTGTTTAGAGGGAGTAAAATGACAGGAGATTGATGGCTCGTCTATGTTAGTGACTTTTCCAACCATCTGTACTGATCCAAACCCACTGAAGTCCATGATAGAATTCAAGCATTTGTTGGATTAGAGTCCATGCAAATGTCTGGAGAAAACATTGAACTAGGAATCAGTCAGTCTGGAAAAGGCTTTGTAGTAGATGATGCAGTAGACATATGATGGACAAGAAAGATAGTGTGTTTAGAGAACTTTAGTGTACTGCTTCTCAAGCTGCCGTTGTACATGGCTGTGATGCCTGAGCACTCAGGTCCAGAACTACTACTGAAATAAGAGCCTAGGTTTTGTTTCAAATCAGAAGAGTTCTAAAGTTACTACATTGCCTAAAAATCTGTTTCTAGGGAGTGTTTATGTGTTACATGGATTTCAAGGGAAGCAAGAATTTGTCAGTATCCTGCCCCCCCTTCAGAACCTCTTTGGGGATTTGGGATAGTTGCAGGTGCTACACAAGTTCACCGTATGTTACAGTCCTTGCAAGTTTTGGGTGCTCTGTGGGCACCTTGACCAAGAGAATTGTAATGTCTGCTCTGTTGCTCAGGATGAATCTAAGGAACAGTGATTATGAATTAACAGTAACATGCTGGTGACTTAATGCATCTTTCATTGAGGGATTGCTTCACTTACACTCGGGATACTGGGTAAAGTGATAAACTTCGTACTGTAGAAGTACTAAGTTCAGTATCAATTGAGCTTTTATTTTTCTATTTAAAGAAAGAGAAACATATTTGAAAATGCTTAATTTTTTTGGCTTAGTCAAGCATAAATTTAGTTAAGTTGCATTACTACAGGGTAAGTCATTCTTTTTCTGGCAAAAACCACAAGCTTTCCTTCTCTTCCTTTGAATGAACAAGTATATATTGCACATTCAGCTATTAATGTCACCTCTTTAAGTTGAAGAATATGCCACCTAGTTTATCCCTTTCTCTCCACTCCTTCCTCTTATTTGCAGTCCTAGCTGCATGGGAAGTATTGCACAAATTGATGTACTTAAGAGCTTATTCAGTTATCATGGACGTCCGTGGTCTTGAAAATATGGGACAAAGGTGTTTAATCCACTGCTTGCAGTTCTTGACACCCACTGGAAAGAAATTCCAGCTTCGTCAGTGTTCATTCTTGGATGCCTGTGTTCCACTCAGCATGCCTTCAGGTTGGAGTAGATAATCTCCAGAGGTTCCTTGCAACCCTAAGTATTCAGTGATTCTGTCATATCCTGACAGAGCAAGGTGGTTGTCCACTCACTTGTGGGCTGCTGTAGTTACCTGGCCTGTTCCTCACTTTCTCCTGATGACCAGGATGGTCAATCCAGGTCTTAGTAATCTGTTCCCCCTCTACTTCCATTCCTCCCCCAACTTCTTCTCTGCAGTTCTCTGGTGGCACAGTGAGCTGCGGTAGCTTGCCAGATCCATGGTTAGGCACCACTGGTATAACCAAGTAGGATTTGAGGTATCAAGTCTTGGTAAAGAAATCTTTAGTAAAATACTTCAGTGGGAATTTACTCAGTCTCTGCAAAGGTGCCTCCTTTTATGGCTGGGTACAGATGCCTGAGTTTACTCAATTCAACACCACGCATCATTCCTTTAAAAAGAGGCAAAGTCTGTGTTTCTTGGATTTGTTTGGTGGTTGATTTGTTTGATTCCTGTCCCATGGAATTATTTAGTGTGGAGGGGACCTTTGGAAGTCATCTGTGTCAGCCTCTTGCCCAGCGCTGGGCCAAGCGCAAAAGAAGATGAGTTTGCTCACTGCAGGTTTGGAAAATGAAAAGAAGATTCTGTGCTAACTGTAAATTTCAGAAATTTAAGGCAGATATTTATGCACTCCAATTTTGCTTTAGATTTCACCACATTACCTGAAATTTATAAGAAAAGTTACTTTGCAAGTTAGAGTTGTGACAATGCAATTCAAGGTTCCTGTTTTAAACTTCAGAGATGGGATTTTAATGCTTCATGTACATTGTTGTTTGTCTTTGCTTATTCTCCCTTTTTCATCACTGTCAGCTCTGAATTCTTTTTTACTAATAGGACTCATCAAAGAAATGTAACTGTAATTGCTTTGTAGGAGTTGATAGAAATGTATTGATTAGGGAAGGGGATACTATGCTGGGATAACAAATGTCTGAACATGGGAGCTGGCATGTGCAGACCAAGTGGAGAGATTAAAACACATATTGAACATATTTATGTATCTGATTTTCAGTGTGCATTCAGAGTTGAATGAGGAACTAACAGCCTGTTACGCTGTACAAAACCAATTCAAAAGAGTAGAAGGCTGGGAGAGTTCGTTCCAATCTTTGATCTTTTAGGGCCATTCCTGGGCATATGTTATATCCCATCAATCACACGACAGGCTGATAAACACAGTTAGAAAACATGGAATATCCAGATGTCAGTTTGTGAATGTGCTTGGTCTATCCAGAAGTTACGGTTTAAAAAATCAAGTTCTCTGAGCCTAGCCAGTATTTAGAGCAGTAAGAATGGAGAACAAAAAGGAAGCTTAATAACAGTCCATTATTTATGTTGTTCAGTTCTGTTCTGAGTAGAATTGATATCTACATGTTCAGTAAGAGCTGTGCACCTAAGACAAATACCTGCCACATATGCATGGAATAGGGATTCTTGAGCCGTGCATATATTATTAGGTCCAGGATGCATCTGACCTGTGTATATCAAATTTGATTCATGCATATATAGTGAAAGGTATCTGAGTTTTTTCAAAAGTTACGTAAATTCACAGATCAGCCACAAAAGTATGTGTGGCATGGTAAATCTAAAGTCTAATAGAAGTGGGCCTGCCAATAATCTTATTTTGAGCCTTCTAGAATTGCAGCATTGAATGTGGCTGTATGTCCCATATAAAATAGGGTTGAAAAAGGCACACTTTTCACAGAAAGAATGACTAATTCTCGTTAATTTATTAGAGAGATTACTTTCAGTGTTTAATGATTGAAATTCTTCCTGTATAAAATATACTTTATCTTAACACAGATTTATGGTCTGCGATTAGTGGGGAAGAGTAGGCAGGTAGAGTGATTCCTTCTAATTTCATTGTATGAAATATTTCAGCTGATTACATTACGAAACCAGACTAAAAATTGTTGGGGTGATGGAGGTTTTTAATCACCAAATTTACGTCTAAAATTCAAATTACACAGAAAGAAAACCAGAAATGGCCCTCTTCCCTTACTGGCAATTTTAAAATATAATTCAAGTTACTCAGGGTATTACCACATTAGCAATCAGACCAAACTGATAGTAACAATACTATTTTTATTTTACGTCTTAATATGAATCCCTCAGTTTTTTCTGTCTGCATGTGTTGTCTTGGTCCTCTATGTGCTTCTGGTGTAGGCAAACTAAATTTCTTTCAGTGATAACTAAACTGGGAACTTACTCTTAAATTTAATCTCCTGACCCCATGTGTGAACCACACCATCCTGTGGTTAGCCAAGGGTTGACTAATACACACACACACCATCAGAAGGCTCAGAAAAAATCAGGAACTCCTGTAACTCTGTGACATAATTTACTTCCTATATAAGGATCCAAATGCGTACGTGGTCTTCTATTTGTCCTCAGCTTCCAATATTATACTACTAGACTGTGATTGGTCTGTTTGCTGACACTCTCCCTCTCTTTCTGTGAAGTCCTTTCACTGCTTTACCTGCCCTAGCTTTGTTGCAGCCCCTCTCAATAAACCGTCTTTCCTTTTTTTTCCCCTTCATTTAAAAATTCTTCAGATATTCTCAGTATTTTGATTCCTTCATGCTATCAAGCAGGAAATTCATAAAAGATGTAATAAGGTCCTGCGGAAGTGGCTCTATTCTTCAGCATGTGCTTGGGAACAATGTTAAATGGTGGCTGCCTCAGGACATTGAAAGCATCCCAGGTGTTGTCAAGTGTAAGAGTGATAAATGCCAAAAAAGTTTAAAAAAAGAAAGACAAAAGAAGGCTTTTCTAGAGGCAAGAAGACACAAATCATGGTAAATTGAACAGCATGGCATACTAGGTCTTTCATGAAAGACTGTAAGAAATTTTTCTTTGGAAGCCCCACAGCAAACCTGCAGTTGCTTGAGATTTTGTTCCTTTTTTGTGGCTTGGTGACCCAAGAGCACTTTGAGAAGCTAGATTTCCTTCAGAATTGTTTGAGGTCCTTGCAGGCCCCCTACAAACGATCTGCGTGAGGGCATGGTCCAGGATTCTCATATCTCCTGCTCCTCTCTTTTGCAAGAGACAAAGCGTCCCTTTCTGTCACACCCTATCAGCATTTCTATCTGGCTCAGGTTAGCAGACTGCTTTTCTGTATTTCTCTCCACTCTCAGGGTGGGGGAGGGGAGAGGATGCTTGTGTCTCCAATGGAATAATGGCATTGATCTCCGAACTTCCAGAAAGCAATGTACATCACCAGGCTGACTGCAGGAACTGCTGTACCTTTTAAAGATTCTCCTGGGGCTGTGAGTTGTGGGAGAAAACTTCCAATAGCAACAACCTACATCAGGAGCTGCCCACCCATTCCCTGCCTTCTTTGCTGTCTTAGTCATAGCCCAAGTTTGTTACTTGTGCTGTCAGAATAATGCAGTCCAGGCGTTCAAAATGAGAACAATGCATGGCCCCGTGCCTTCCCTGAACACAGCAGCTGAGAGGGACAAGATGTGGTAATAGTGCCGTGAGCATTCAGCTCGTGTATTCCCTTGCTACCCCACAACCACTTACATATATGGCTTCCCACATCCCCATAATGACTTTAAGAGGACATTTCCTATCTAGTTTCCTATCAGCTGTCCACACAGAGATTTCCCTACCTGTTCCTACACACTTACCAGCGTTCCTGCAAAATTGCACTGCTCTCACTCTGCCACAGCCTGTGTGCAGGGGTAGCAAATGCTTTGCCCTTCACACCAGAAACCTGATCTGCATGTGTGGGACATTGGAAGGAATTTCTTGAATGACGAAGCTTCATTGATGAGAATCCCCTGGGACAAGAAGTGTGACTCATGAGATGTTGATGATTGTGAGGCAGAAATGGTTTGGTGGCAATCCAGATTGTTTACTTTGGTCTCGAAGAATGGGCATGCAGAGACCATGGTCTCTGGTCACCTAAAGTTATGATTGAACTGAGCAAGTGGCAGATGGCCTTGGAAATTTTTAAATTTTCCCTGTACTCACTGTGAACTTGACCATCCCAAACTGGTTGGCCACAGGTGGGAGCTGAGTGGAGACTGGCACCTTGCTGAGTGTAACGTACTTACACGATGGTGCGAGAGGTTCCTGGAGTCAAGACAGGCTCCCTGGGCTGGTGTCCCATATCCCAAGATCCCTCAGGACAGTGGACAAAGCAGTTAATATCAGCAAGCTCTCCCAAGGATTCCCAAAGCTTCTCCCTGTATACAAACTGGGGGTTTGAGATTTCCATAAGAAGCTTTGTAACTGAAGCATGGGACGAGGTGATGTTATTTGCTCTTCTCAGGACAAATTTAAGAAACAAAAAACCAGCGATTCTGTTTCTGGTAATTCAGTTTGCACAAGATGTCACAGGGATGTAATTAGCAGAGTTTCTAGTTCTTGACCTCTTACTGAACAAGCTCACTGGAGAATAATTTCCCCTGAGGATGGGAATAACTAGATAGAAAAATAGATTAACCTGGTATTGTTAAGGCAGCATGATACTGGATCAATGGTTAGCCTGAGCTGTACTGTAGAATTGCCTAGAGGAGGACAAAATCTGGCAATTAGTGGCAGCTATTGACATCAATACTGACAATTCAACAATGAAATTAAGTAAGAGAAGGGAGCAAAGCAATGATAAGGGGCACTACAATTGCTGAAGAAATATTTTCTGTTATTTTAAGAGAGTATTATTAGCAAAACTATTAATTTAAAATATTCTGTAACCCTCCATCTCCTTCCAGTCAGTCTTCTTTAGTTTTGGTAAACACATTCAAAGACTTTGCTCTGTGGAATTAGCCACTGTATTTAATCCCTCTCTATTGACCATCTGATTAACACTGTGCACAAGTTGGAAAGTGGGAACAATGCAATAATCTACTGTGTCCATATGACAGAATTTATTCCTCTTATGAAATGTCCACAAATGTTTCCTCTACTGAAGAGCTGTTCCTTGATTTGTGTTCTTTTTAAAGAAATGATGTGTGAAGTGATGCCAACGATAAATGAGGACACCCCGATGAGTCAACGGGGGTCCCAAAGCAGTGGCTCGGACTCGGATTCTCATTTTGAGCAGCTGATGGTGAACATGCTGGATGAAAGGGACCGTCTCCTTGATACCCTTCGGGAGACCCAGGAAAGCTTGTCACTTGCACAGCAACGCCTACAGGATGTCATCTATGACAGAGACTCCCTCCAGCGACAGCTGAACTCAGCACTGCCTCAGGTATGAGTTAAGGATTCTTCTTTTTTTGTTTAGGTTCACCAATTTTTTACTTAATACCACTTACTTTAACCCCAATCAGTATGCATTCCTTGAGGTCCAAATTTTGCTCCCATTGATGTCAGCTGCAGAACTCCTACTGAATTAATAGTACCTGATTTGACCTCTATGAGACTCCCTTTCATAGTCAAGAATAGGAGTAATGCTGTTGACTTGAAGGAGAGCAAGATCAAGGCCCAGAGCTACTGGTTCTTTTGGCTGTTGCTCTAGCATTTACAACAGGTGAGGGATCATTTAAATCAAAGACCTAATGGTAGAAATAAAGCAAAAAGAGTGAGGATGTTTTCTAGAGACACTTTTCTGGATATGAGTTTCTAATAAACAACAAATAAAACTAACTTATGTAGGTTAAATAAGGTACTACACAAACCCACAAAAACAACTGATATCTTAATATTTTAATTCAATTAAGTTTAAATATTTATATAAATTTCATTATCTAAAGTTATCCTAGCCCTTTTTAGGAACTTCAAAATTAACTACTTCAATTAAAATACTAATGTGGTAGTATATTTCAGTATTATATGTCACTATAATTGGTTTTTAATATATTAGAATTAAAAGCAAAGAAAGATCTCACTTCAGTTTGCGTACGTGGCCAGAGGTTGGAAAGATACCATGATTCAAAATTCAGGTTTTCTCCATGTTTTTTTCTTTGTGTCTCTCAGCTGTCACTTACTAGGGAATGTGACTGTAGCCATGAGGGCCTAGGGAGGAATTAGGACAGTGTGTGGTTGGAATAAAGAGGCAATAAGGACGAATGAAATGAGTAAGAAAATTTTTAAGGGTAGAAAAGGAAAATGGCACCCTCTGGGGTGGGGAACGGCAGTTGTGTAAGGGCTAACCTCAGCAGGTTATTGAAATCTCTTGGGATAGGGCAGAATAAGAGAGAGAGAGAGACTGTAATCATTTGAAGAACAGCATTAGCAACTTGAGCTTTAGCTTCAGGCAATAAGATTGCCTGAAGCTGGCTTGGGACAAACAAAAAGGAGTAGCAATGATCTTGATATACAGTAAAATCAAGGTTGGTTTTTTTTCTTTTTTCTCTTTATTTGTGGGCAGTTGAGCTTCTTTTGTACCGGTATTTCTCTATAGAAGAGTGGAAAAGAGTAAGTGAAAGACAGCATAAATCCTTTATTCAAAGATTTACTGCTGGAAATACGAAGAAGAGAGGACGCTCTGCGTCTGTGAAGTCCCATTCAGCATGCTGCTCAGTGCAGAGGCACTCTCCACTGAGCCCATAGTGAGGTATTTTTATTGAGCACTAGCAGGTGTCTGAGCCCTAATGTTTCTGTGTCTCACATATGCAGAACTCCTGCTAAAATACTGGAGACTGGCTAAGGAAAATAGTATTCAGCATAAATGTCATACAGAGCCTAAAAGAAACAAATTCTAAGGAAATGGATCACAATATGATTTTATTATTCATTTCTTCTAGTAAGAAATAATAAAATTATATTGTGCTATGTATTTTTGAATGATAGCTATACACCTCCTGAAAGCAACTGATTTGTCAGGTGAACACTTTGGATTACCATGTACCATTAAAAGTGTGTGTTTCAGGTAGCGTTCATCCTTATATCTAAGAGAGATGTAGGCTTCCCATATGAGAAACTGTGTGACACTCTGCTTACACTTTAAAGCAGAATCAAGGGTTTTTTCCATCAAATATGTTACCTAGATCTTCCTGTAAGTAATTAAATTCTGTAGAAATATGTTCTTATAAGTACAGAACGCTAGCTGAGTAATATAACATTCTAGTAACAGAGTCTTTCAAGAATATGATTTTCATATCACTGCCATACTATTTATTTTCATTTCTGGACTTGAGATATTCTACATAGTACTTTTACAATTTTTTGGTTTATGGTTTTATGAATGGCAAGCTGGCCTTGCTAGCTGACTGTTACAGCCTTATGAAAAAATATTACCTAGGTCTTACTACCTAGTGGAGAGGAAGAATTCTCTCTTCACTCAGTTTAGGAGGAGAATGCATAAATATAAGATATCTATATGATAATTACTATTTTGTTATAATGTGGCATCTAATGAGTCTTGCTTCATCAGAATAGATTTTTAGTTCTTGATGCCTTGAGTGGTTTTCAAAATTCAATTATTTCTTAGTATTTACATAGTGCCTTGTATTTAGAAACTGTGTATTGACACAGTTATAGTCCAAAGCATTTTTGTTAGGACACTGTTTTTGTTTATTGTCTGTTTAACTGTTTACAGTGCAAAATACGTTCTGAAAAAATAATTACACTGGTAATAAATAGAACCTGAACACAAAAAGCCCGCGTGAAAATTCAGCCATTGAAAAATTTTCTGATGAGAATAAGAAATCATAAATAACATTAAATAGGAAGCTTGAGTTATTAGTTAATTCTGTTACAGCTGTTAATGCTGTAGCCAGTGACTGTAGATGTCTTTAAGTTTTCATACTGGTCTGCACTGCAACAGAACAATGTATAATTAGCTATGCCTTTCAAATTTTATTTACGGAAATATAGTTGTCATGCTAAGTGCTATGATTGAAATAAATCTTATTTCCATTATATTGGCAGTCTTAACTTTATGAATATCTATGTGCAACTGAACAGCTATGTTTAAGGAAGGAGGGAAAAAGTGAGCAGGCAATTACAGATCAGCTAGACTAAATGAAAAAACAGAGAAGACTTTAAAACTTGTTTTGGAGGAAAATCTAATAGTACATCAAAAAGCTAACTTAATAATATGACAAGGGTTTATCAAAATTATCGTTATACAAAGTAACTCAACATGATTCTTTGGTACCAGACTTCTTAAATTAGGGAACTACAGTATCCCTGAAATGATATCTTTTGGAGTCACCCCATTTAAATTACTAATAGATGGGGAGTGTGTAAGGAAAATCAATACAATAATTAGTAAGGTAGAAATGAAAGAGAGAGAGGAAAAATTTTCACTTAAAGTAGACTGAGGGGATGGAAGGAGAGTAGTAGTAGTTAATAATGTGTTTTGAGATAAATTTTTGTTAATTTCAGCATAAGAGGAAGCATGCTAGTGGAAAATTTGGATGACACAAAATTGAGTTGAATAGTCAGCTAAGGGAGTATGATAATACACAAGAATAAGAGTATCAAAGGTGGGATGATAGTGCATGGTAAAAGGGTGAGGGCCTTATATCTAGCAGGTAATAAAAAATTTTATGACCTTTTAGGTATCACTAGTAAAGAGGGATAATACATGGTTTACAATGGTGGTAGGCAGCCACTGGGAGGTGGGTGTAAAAAAAAAGGACAGTACCATTTTGAAATGTGTTATGTAAGAGATTTCTCTTGGAAGTAGACAAATATTAATGCAGTTAAACCAAGGGGTGGTTTGGACCTTATTTATCTGAGTTTTGGCTCAGTAATGATTGAGATTCAACCTCAAATTGGAAGAGATTCAGAAAAACACTGCTAGAGGAAAGAGAAAGTGACATCTTCTGCTTGAAAGACTAATTAAAGTTTTCTTATTTCTGGGGAAAACTGACTTGAGAGGGACTATGAGTGATTTCATAGATTTTCTTAGAAAGACAGGAAAATGGAATGAACAGGTGAAGGGGAAAGAAATGTTTTAAGCCAAAAATAATGTTGATGAAGGAATAAATGATTATAGGGTACCGTGAATAAAGACAGATCGTTCATCAAAAGAAGGTCTTGAATTATGAAGGAATGGCATCTTTTTTAGACAAAGACACGATGAAAACTCCAAACTGTTTTCAAGATGGAGCTGGTATAAAAGACAGTATATGTCATAATACCTTTGGTTAACCTCTGAACTTGACCCAGAGCACCCCATGTTCTTTATTTCAGACTTTATTGTGGAGATATTAAGAATCTAGTTCACAACTGATCTTGTTTATTCTTCCCAGAGATGCCTGTTGACAGTGGAAGCCTCTAAGGAAAGTGTATTTGGGTCTGCACTGCATGTTCCCCAACAACAGGAATTTATTGTATTTAGGTCATGACTCTTGAGTCCAGAAAAAAAAAAAATGCTAAATACAATAAATTGCATTGTAATGAGGAAGAATAAGATTTAAATACTTAACAGTATGTTTTTATTTTATTGGGGAAAAATTGGGTCTTTTACTGTAGCATAAGAAAGTGTTCTACTAAAAAGATTAGGAGCTCTAACTCTGTTTTTGAGTGCTAGAAAGAGGAAAATGTTCAGTTACTACTTTCTCAAGAAAATTTAACCATAATTTTCTCTAAATCACCATGATTAGCTGCCTTGTAAACAAACTCGAAAAATACATTATATGTCACTGTAAGACATAGAATGACACATAAAAATCATAAAAGTTGTAAATGTACTCTGATAAACAATTCTGAACTAGTCTTGGTTGTTTTATTGTTTCTTTGAGCCTTTGAAGAATAAGTTTCAAGGTATGAAAGGTATTATTTATATGAAGGTGTTAATAGGTTATCACTCTCTAGTCAAGTTTATTTCGTTCATTAATAACATGCTTGATCAGTGATCTACTTGGAAGTTATTATCCACAGAATAGTTGAGGTTGGAAGGGACCTCAGGAGGTCACCTTGTCTAGCTTGTCTGCTGCAGCAGGGTTATTAAGAACAGGCTGCCCAGGACTGAGTCCAGATGGCTTTTGAATATCTCTGAGGGTGGACTCCACAGCCTCTCTGGGCAACCTGTGCCAGTGCTCAGTCGCCCTTACTGTAAAAAGTAAAAAGTGTTTCCTGATGTTCAGGAGGAGCCTTCTGTGTTTCCATTTGTGTTCACTGTCTCTTCAATATTACATTACCAGAAAGTTCTGATTTTACTGATCCTTTATGGTAGCGGATTTTATTTTTTAATGGCTATAAATCTTTTCATGTATTGATCATTGGAATCTGCACCTATGATATATCTGTTTTAGTACTATTGCCTGTAACCAGTCAACTCAATATTTTCTATGTGCCGTAGCATAGTTTCCAGAAGGATCTGCTCCATGATCTTGCTGGTCACTGAGGTGAAACTGAGTGCCCTTCAGTTCCCTAGATCTTCATTTTTACCCTTCTTAAAAATTAGGGTTACATTTCTGCTTTTCCAGTCAGTGGGAACTTCACAAGGCTGACACAGCTTCTCAAGTATGATGGATAATGGCTTGGACAATCCGCCAGCTCCCTCAGGATCTGTGGATGCATCTCATCAGGTCCCACGGACTTGTGCAATTGCAGGCTCCTTAGATGTAGATGATCTCAAACCGCTCTTCAGTGAGCAGTTCTGCATTCTCGCAGTCCGTGCCTTTGTCTTCTGCCACTCGGGACAGTGTGGCTGGAGCACAATGCCTGGTTTGCATGGTTTTAAACAGCTTAACTGATAGGAGTTGAATTCTTCTATGCATGGGTATAAAACCTCTTGTCTTTAAAAGAGACCTTTTAAAACTAAAGCAGTCCAGATATGTTATTCTTTGGTAGAGATCACTGAACAATTTATACTGAAAGACCATTGGAACTCTTATTTTTTTTTTTTAATTATTTTGTTTATTTCCATCAAGTTCGATGTTGTGATTCCAGTGCATCTCTCTGGTGGAGATCTAAACACCTAGTTTTAGTTAAGTTTAAATACTTTTGAATGTTGCAAAAATATTTTTTATTCTCTACAATAGATATTATTGTCAGCATTATTTGAAAATCTGTTCTTTCTGGATATAGATTGTAGAATTGTTTGGAGTGTGAAACTGTAATACTAAAATGAATCCTTTGATATCCTCTGGTACCCCATAGATTTCAACTAAATTGTAATTGTTAGCCACAATAATTCAGTAATAAAACCAGTAATAGAAATATAGTGGTAATCATTAAGGTTTTATTTGATCTAATAAGATACCACTCATTTAGAAATGCTTACTGGAGGCATGATAGAAGGGAAAATCCAAAGAGGAAAATGTAATGACCTTGTTTTATTGAACCAGTTTATGTAATTTGATCAATGTTAACCTTTAGTAGGATTGTGATTAGAGAATTTTGTTGATAGCCTTGCAGTTTCTTCCAATACAGTGAGCAATGAATTTTTTACTGCCAGATACAAGAAAGGTGCAGGGATCCAACAGCTAGTCAGTAGGGCCTTGTTCTGGGGTTGTGTTTTCTGTTCAGATGTGTCTGCATATAGTACATGGATACAAAATACTGGCATTGTACATATATAGATAGAAAAATAATATAGCCCAACAGAAATAAATACACAGATTTTTAAAAATAGTAATAATTAAAATAGACCTTGTTTATTTAAGATTGGACATTTGCTGTTTGGGTGAAAATAATAGCTAGACCCACATTATTGTTCTCAAAACACCTCTTGTTCCTATGATGGAGATGGAATGATAGCTTTTTTTCACAATTTATTTCTTTCTGACTATGCTGAAGAACATAGAGAACCAATGGCATCTTGTATATTTGAATGAATAATCAGTACTTTTTCTGAGGTTCTAAAAACATCCTCTTGTGTGAAGGACTTCTGTAAGTTCTCCATCTATTCTTTTTATCTTGCAAGATTATACATTTTTCTCACATTTCCAGGGAATAATTTAAAAAGAATTCCAAGTAGTGAAATGGGGATCTAAGTGAAACGTGTCTGAGGTCAAAGTTCCAAGTTTTCTATCTCAAAAATCCAGTGAGACACTTTGTGTTCATGTGTAAAAACTAAAGCTTAACGCAGTGTTTGTTGCCATCTCTAAATTTCCTCTGTCTTAGAGTATAGTTGTTCAGGCTACTAAATAAAAACGTGTTAATTTTCTAGTGTTCTGAATCCATGTAGTTGCCACTAAAATCAGTGCAAGTAGCAAGTCCTCGTGACTGCCAAAATCATTTTAGATTACTAAATAACAGAAATATTTTTGTAAACAAATTGGAATGATGCTTTTTTTTTCTAATTATCCTAGCTATTTGTCTCAAAATATTAATAATGAGGGGAGCATATTGAGATGTATGCAAAAAATCAGATACTAAACATAACTATTAGTTCTAATAGAATAAATATGGAAGTACACGTTTTTACAGGATTTAAATGTATATGGGAGAGACAGAACATGTGGAATTCAAAGAAAACTTGGCATTATAAAGTTGCAATGGTTTAAGTGCAATGTAGCGCTGAAGTATTAGTTGTGCCCAGCCTAAGAAATGTTTAGGAAAGATTTATGATTTTTCTTCCTCAGTAACAGAACATGCCACATAACAGCACATGGCAATTCTTTTTTTTACTGAATGAAAAACTCAATGAAATAAAACTGAATGAAAGTTGTTTTCATATTGTTAAATACCAATTTTATTCTGGTGAATGACTCCTAACTAATATTATCTGACAAAAGACAGACTGACAGTGTCTGTGGTTTAAGTAAGACAATGCTTTGACTGGGTCCTCTCTGGACTATTTTTTTTTTAAACTCCCATTGTATTCCCACCAGAGAACACTCATAGGTATAATTATACATACAAGTAAAAACTTGAATTATTTTCAAGTATGAGTTTATTTCCTTTCTGTTCTGAAGTTCTGTGTATTCAGTAGCATACTGCAAACATTTATAAGCAGGCGATTTTCTCTTAAAAGCTTTGGACTTCTTAATAAATACTTGATGACTGAAGAAGATGTGACAATCCATCAGAAGAATAAAATGGGATACAGGGAAAAAAAGCCAGAAACATAAATATTTAGAGGAGGAGGAACATGTGGTGAATGCCTGAAGCAATCAACAAGACTGTGTACTCCCATTTCACTCTTCATAAACATTGATATCAGTTATTTTAGCTTGAACCAGGTACATCAACTGCTGCATTAACTATTGATGGTTCATTATCTGAATGTTTATAAAGGCACATGAATGAATATGAGAAAAAACATAATGCTGCTGGTCAACAGAATAGAGCACAGATGTTATCCAAGTCCCTATAAATGAAGCTGTTGCCATCAGAATTATAGACACTGTAGTTTTCATAATAGCTATAGTCATGCCTCTCAGTGTTTAAGAAGTATTTGGACAATGGCTTCAACAATATGATTTAACTTGGTCAGCCCTGAAGGGGTCAGGCAGTAGGACTAGATGATTATTGTAGGCCCCTTCCAGCTGAACAATTCTATCCTGTTACACAGTGAGGAAAAGCTGGAAAAAATAGTGCAATTTTATAAAGCTTAACTCTGTTAGTTTACTTTTTTTGCTCCATGAAAGTGGATGGTAGAGGCTGAGACACCATCCAAGAACATCTTGAAAACATATTTCCTTCTTTTTAAGTTCTCTATTTAAAGGAAATGGAGAATATTTAAGAATTAGCTTTTTAAAGGGTCTTATTCAGGCTATCTTGTCTTAACCGATGATTTCCCATACTAACAAGTATTCGCTCAAAAACCATAAAATGTTAGGGGCATGTTTATTATTTCAAAAGTAGGAATAATTTAGTTCTCACTGAAGTGTGTAGAGTTTTCCTGTTGACTCTGAAGAAACATATTTGTTTGTATTGAGGAATATGCATCTTTAGTATGATCCCCAAGAATCTGAACTTCTATGTATAGAAGTTAAGGGCCAGGTAGAGTAGTAACCTTATTTTGTATATGCAACATTTCTGCAGTCTACTCAAGAATCTCTTCCAAATCATCATTTGCTGAGTATATCTTGTCCTTTAAGTTTTTTTCCCCTTTAGTATCAGCTTATAGGGGTTTTTTTCTTTTAATCATTGTTGGTGAACTGCATTCTTTACCATGTATGAGTTCTAAGAAATCCCAATTATAGTGTGACAGTTAATTTGTTATGACAGTCAATCATCTGTCAATCTGGGACACCTACAGTAAAGTTCTTTGTTGTAGGTTGGTTTATTTGAAATCATGAAGTAACCAAAATCACAGATTTGGTTTTTTCCTAGATAGGATTTTTCTTTCCTTAGTGAGATTCTAAGCAGAAGGGAACATAGAGGTAAACAAAGGGAAGGAGTAATAAGGAAAAGGTAATGCACAAGTAGATAAACCATAGGAGGCTCAGGAGAGACCCCTCTCCAACTCCCTGAAAGGAGGCTGTAGCCAACTGGGGGTTGGCCTCTTCTCCCAGGCAACCAACGGCAGGACAAAAGGAAGTGGCCTCAAGCTGAGCTGGGAGATGTTCAGGTTGGACATCAGGAAGAATTTCCTCACTGGAAGGGTGATTAGACATTGGGATGGGCTGCCCAGGGAGGTGGTGGAGTCACCTTCCCTGGAGATGTTTAAGAAAACGCTGGACCTGACACTTTGTGCCATGGTCTAGTTGAGAAGGTGGTGTTTGGTCATAATTTGGACTTGATCTCAGGGGTCTTTTCCAACCTAATTGATTCTGTGATTCTATGATCAAAAGTACTCCTGGACATTGTCACTACCAAAATAAGACTCATGAGAGTATCTCAGTATGGAGTGCAAAATTCTGATTTTTGTATTTTTTTTCCTGTCATAATGAGAAATACCTTATAGGTATTGAACACTGAGAGAAATACTGCATTCAAAACCCAAGTTTTTTCATATCCTGGAAGAAAAACAAAAACATTTTCTTTAGTAGTGGGAATACACTATTTGCGGAAATGTGTTTTGGAGATGGAATTTGGAGATTATACACTAAGTTTGTGTTTTTCTACTTCCTTTGCTTAATAATATCAGGTTGACATTGGAAATAATGAATACCCAAGACATTAATATACACTGAACACATTTGCAGTGTTTTCTTTTCTCAAAGGTCAAGGAGGAATACTATCTCATATGATTGGTGCATAAGCACATTGTTGTATATCTTTGGTCAAAATACATAGAAGACAATACTTCTGAATTGGTGAACACTAGGTTCGCCAATAATTACCCCTATTAAAATAATTTTTAATTAGCAGTAAAATCTTGATATTAGAAATATTCCAAGACAATTGGGATATTTTAAGATAAAGGATTTCTTATTGTTCAGTAATTGATACACATTCATATCAGATCCAGATACTCTGCTGTAATGTGATTTGCTGTTTGTATCTGCTATAAACTAGCATAAATTTTGTCAGCCAAAACGCATTTAAAATTCTAACCCTGTATATGTGGAGAGTAAATCAACTGACTTGTCCCATCTCTTTATCCTTTTTTATTGAATACTCAACTACCTTCAGTACCTCATTTTCCTTTCCATGTAACTTAGGCTCTTAGCTGTAATACAAATTTAAAATTCTCCTGTATTAATAAAGAGATCTATATTCATTTTTCTGTAGTCCTAATGATTTTCAGGGTGATCTACTACTACTTCTTGCCACAATTGTGGCATGCTGTTTACAAGCATACAGTCAACAATCTAATGGTAACTCACATATATTGTATATATTCACTACAGAGGCCCAGTATTGGATGGTATGGACAGATCCAAGGAGGTTTTGTTTACTGAAAACTGTAATTTCAAAAAAATGCTTTCAAGAAGCAGCACAGTTTTTCACAAATTGAACATGTCTGTGCCTTTATAAATTCTCATCTTCAAAAATAATACTGTGCATGGGCAGATACTTTTTTTTCCATGCAAACAGAAACCTCTGCACACTTTCTGAGTATCAGTGAAGATTACTTGGGAACCTGCATTTAAGTCTGTAAGTTGATAACTGGACTTCCAAACCAAATGGTTACACAAGATCTCAACCTGAATGAGACTTGCAAAAATGTGTACATTTGTCTTAAAATTTCAGATTGTACTATTTCAGCTGGGTACAATCCTTCTTAATTTAGTCATGCTTGAATCTGAACCATGCACTGATAATTATTTTCTGTTTTAATATATCCATGATAATTTTGCTTCTTACTTGCCTATTACAGTGCTGTGATAGCAAGAATTACAAGAAGATCAGTAGCAATTTAAGGTAGTAAAAAAATCAATGTCTGATCTATGTTTGAAGATACAGGAAAAGAAATACTTTATTGCTGATCATTATTTGTATTCTCAGATGTTATAGAAATAGAACCACTTTTGCCTTGGACAGAATAAACCAGAAAATACTTTTCTTCTAGAAGAATTCTAGCAGATAGATATGAAATATATGAAATCCTGCTTGCTCTAATCCAGAGCTGTATTTTTTAATTCCTACACCATGATGTCTCTATTTTTCAAAATAACCTTGTTACCTAATTGGCATGGTGTTAATGATGTGCTAAGACTCCCTTTAAAGTAGTCACAAAAGTGTTTCTTCTACTCATAGTTTTAAAAAAGAAAGAGTTTACACTTACAGATGTTTTTAGATCTGTTTTAAAGATGACATCCAAATGAGAAGAAAATCCTTCTTTCTCACTGGTTGTTTAAACAAACAAAAAATATTCGTACGGCACTGAACTGAATGTAAAGCTGAAATTTTCTAGGCCTATACATTAAGAACTGGTACAGCTTCACAATTCTTTGATTTTTCTGGAGATGGGAGAATGACCTCAGGCATAACATAAAGGCAAGTGTTTCCACGTTCATAACCCATAAACTTGTTTCTAGAGTGTACTCATACCAGCTGCTCACAAAGAATTATTAAAATGAGGGCTTAATGAAAGGAGGTAGAAAAGGGTACTGTACTGAGGGTTCTCCAGAATACTTTCTCAGACTTCTGCCATTTACAGCTGAGGGCAGGTTTTAAACTTCAGTTTATATGCTAATCCTAAAACAGAAGTGTTTGTGTTCCAAAACTGATTCAGTCCCTTTTCAGCCTCTTCCACTTACTTTGCTTTTTGGGTTTTTTTAAAAATATCACTTAGGATATCACCAGCTGATATCCTCACCTCCATGAAGACCTAACACATATGAAAAATCAGCCACAACAAAAAAAGCATGTAGATATTTGTAAACATGAATGTTTTGTCTGAATACAAGCAATGAAATAAATATAAGAAAACAGACTAATTAAATACAAGCTACTGATTCAGATACCCTTAAAAATCTGCAAACAGATGTGACCACATCCAGTATAAAGTTAAATTTAGTGGGCTCATCAATGCAAGTGTTTTCCCCAAGTAAGGAAGAAGAATTAAAAGATATTGGTACTACTGAATGCAAAATACTTTTGGGGTTTTCTTTACAGCCCTGCTTCTGAGAGGAGTAAGAGCACATCTTAGATTATCCTTGCAAAATTTTTCTGTTGTCACTTTTGCGCAGAACATACCCTTGAGTAAGAAAGTAACCTGCCTACCTTGTCTTTTTCCATGAGTCAGTTGTGACTCATGATTGTTGTACATCGTCCTCCAGAAGTGAGTTATTTTGTGAGTATAAAGTGTATTATGTATGAAGAACTGTGACATAAGTCAAAGTCACAGTAGATATTATTAGAATATTCACATGGAAGGTTATACATCAGCAGAATTTTAAATGGTTTGTGACATCTTGTGGTTTGAAAAGGATGATGCTCTACACGCTGAAGATAAGTAATATGTTTCTTTTTCTGACAGAATGGTAATTTTGTAATGTAGCAATACAAGCTATATAATTTGTTTTAGCTGTAATATCCCTCAGGATCTTTTCATTTCTATTAGTAAAATCCATATTTATATCCATTGGAGACTTGAGGTTATTTTCTAGGGTCTATGACTTTTTCCAAAAAACCTGCTGCAGCTTGTGCCTTCTGAAAGCAATTTTTTGTCATAATATGCACACTTGTTGAGAACAACTTTAATCACTCTTAAGAATGGGTTTACAAGGAATATAAAGCACTGATGGCCAAGCATGCCCAGTCTTGGATGAACTGCCATTGCTGGAGAAGTTCTTATAACACATGTGCTAACAATCAAGAACTTTTATTAAAATTCATGTGCTTCTGCAGAAAAGTTGCTACTGATTTTTATTTTAAAAAAATTACAAAATTAATGTCATTGCATAATCAAACTGTAAAATGTTATTAGTTATCTAAAACGTTATTTTTTATCATACATTGGATTTTCCGTGGAAGAGAAACAATTTAAAATATTTTCAGTCTTTATTTCGACTGTTTTAGAGGAATATTTTGGAAACATTTAATACAAATGCATCTTTGAAAACGCAGAATTCTGTATTAGCAGCGGAATCTTCATTTTGTGAAGAAAGATATTATTATCTAAAATTACTGTTTTGATAGCCAGACTTATTTTTCAGATCATGTCATGACTGGGTTATTGTTTTTGTTAAGAAAAAACAAATTAGAAAAGTTAAAGACATTTCTTTACAGACACTGAAACATTTTTTTAGTCTTGAAATGTTTATAGTTTTCATTTTAAAATAGTCTTCTGCTTTGAATTTGCCTATTTAAAAAGAAAAAAATCACCTTCAGCTAGAATAAAACATTCCAGCTGAGATAAAAAGAAAGTTTGGGGGATTTTTTCTGGTTTTTGTTGTCAAGGAAATCAGAAAAAAATCTGCTCTGTTGTGTAGAAGGTAAAAGCAGTCTATTAGAAAGTAAAACAGTTAATTGCTAAACTTTAATTTCAAAACAGTGAAATCAGCATGAATACGGTCTGTTACTTACCATTGTCACTGAATTCTTCTTCCGCATGTAAATACGATGATTTAGAAAGAAGAGCAGCTGGGACTCTGGCTAGCCATTCACACTCCAGTTTTGGTAATGATTACTTCAGGACAGTGTTCACATATGTGGGTTTGTTGTCTTTTTTTATGAGATATAAAATTGATCGGTATTTCATGGAGGTATAGAAATCCCTATCTGCCCATTTGTGTTCTGTTTTAGTAAAAGAACACATAGTGATTATTTTGCCTTCCACAAAGGTTCCAGTTCCAACTTTATTTATGGTTATTCAGCGGCAAAGTTGTTTGCCTCTGTTCATAGCTTGCGAGAAAAAAAGATGAGGAAATACTATGGTGTGGCTTGATCTTGTTAATTGTTTTTCTGAAGACAAAGTATTTAGAAAAAATGAGGGCATGATTCTATTTAATTTGTTCTTGTTCTGTAGTTTTAAATCAAATGCTTCCTCTTTTAAAAAAAAAAAACAACTCAGCCTATATGTCCATTTAAGTTGCTAATAGTTAGATATTTTGCATCTGATTTATGTGAGAAACTTCCAGTGAATTATTTAAGGAGCTTTCTCTGCTAGCTCTCACCTAAGCAGTCTTGTCTCCTAACCCCTTGGTCTCCAAAAGTAATTAACACACTGCATTTGACATTAGTGGCTTTATTTTTGAGTCAAAATCTAATGTGTTTTCTACTACTACCATGACATATACAAACTTTTTGGCTGGGAAATCTAATTAATGTTCTCTTTGGGATTTCAGAGATAATTGGCCATTGGGACCTTCTGGAACTGAATAAGGCCACTTCTTACTAAGCTTTGTATAGAGATCTTTTGAAGCTTATTCTATCACATTCTGTCATCTGGAGTTCAGTGAAATAAACCAGTACCTTTTAGTTCCTTCCAGATTTTGGGCAGAGTAGGAAGTGACAACCTTTTTTGTCATTTAGTAGCTATGAGGTGTTCGGTATTACTTAGCACGTGGAGGTAAAAGAAAGTGAACAGACTGTATCTGAAAGGTCTGCAAATTCAGCAAAGTGGTTGGAGTACATTGAGAATAACACATAGGATGATCTCTAAATTCTTGCCTTATGGCATTTTGGTAGAGTTTAGTTTCAACTAATTGAAGCAAGCTGTCAATTTACATCTCAAAATACAACACGAAGTTTAATTTAACAAGGCTTCATACTTCTGCAGTTTTCTATACCAGAGTAAAAAGTTATGGAAATTAATCTGATATTTCTACAGAACAGCTTATTTTTTTTTTTTACTACAACCTATTTGTTGGTAGGAATGCTCCTGAAATGATGAAATTCTTCATTTGTTTATATGTCTCCTATAGGAGATGGCTGTTTTCTTTCATAATTTACTGTCTCCTCTGAAAAACTGAGAAACATGTATTTTTTTCCTTTCTCGACCAGATAGATGTTGTTTCCACGCTTACTTTCAGTAAAAAACTTAAAAGTTACTCTTCATTTCTTAGGAGTGAGGAGCAATTGCATCAAGGAGTGAGGAGACAACCCATTTTAGATAATATTTTACTTTCTTTGTTCAGGGTCACTCAGCTGGTAGAAACACTGCAGGAAAATTGAGTCATACAACTGCATTCAGTCAATAATGAACAAATTGCCTTTGTAGATTGCACATATGCTTTTCTTGTTGTAAGCTGTCTCCTGTCTCCTGCAAAGTGAAGCTGAAGACAGTGAGGCAGTTCATTTGTTTTTTTAAAGGAAAAAGGTCTTAAATAGCCTAAAGCCTACATCTCTCATGTATTATATGTATAAAAACCTCCTAACATCGACTATTGTCACATCATTTTTATTTAGTTTTAAAGTTATATTCATTTTGAAAGTTATTGTAACAAAACAGAAACCTAGTTAGAAAAATAACCTTTTTTTTAAAATTAGAAGTATGAGTGGCCATGTTTTGAAAGAAGAGCCTTTTTTCAAAGATATAACTTGTGCTTACAGAATAAAAGTGCATGTACAATTTTAGTAAGCTACAGGTAATGTAATCTTGTACTTCAAACTACCTATTTAGGAATTTAAATAGAGCAGTGAGGAATAATATTCACATTTGTTTCTACTAATTCAGTCTGCAGAAGTCGTTTGAATACTAAATGAAAAATTTGAGACTATATGGTTGGGAATCTGTAAATGGGATGTAAGAGCACAGTGAGAAAATGAGTCTTGTAAAAAAATACACTGGTCTGTGATTTAGAAAAGCTCAGGAGTACTCAGGTTTGCCTCTGATGCCCTGCGAAGCCATAGATCAGTCACTTAAATCAGCTGTTAGTCAAATCTATGAAATTATTTCCTTTCAGTTTCTTTACCTTTTAATGTTTCTCAGATGCTTCAGTGTAACTGGTCATCCATTTCCACTGTCACTAAAGAAAACACAAGCTCTCCATACACCATGGTGCACATTATTCTATAATTTCTTGATACTGAATGCTGTTCAGGTATACATTAGTCTTTGAAAGAGAACAGCAGAGTGATATCCAAATTACTGTTTGAAACTAGGCTGAAAAAGTGTTTTAATTAAGGCTTTGAGATGGCTTTTGGAGTAGATTCTGTGGACATTCTGAAACTAGGCTGAAAAAGTGTTTTAATTAAAGCTTTGAGATGGCTTTTGGAGTAGATTCTGTGGACATTCTCATACAAGATTTCAGTATCTTTTCTTGTTCAAACATAGGAACACAGATTCATCAAGAAACCTGTTTTAATAAAGCTTTTAAGTGACTTTGGAAAGGAGACACGGGGAGCAAATTACTCTTAACAAATAGAGAAGGATAACCTGTGCACCAACCAGGAAGGTTTAATGCCAAGTCTATGTGACATTAAGTGAAGCTGAAACTTCTGATTTATGCTACAGGCAAATAAGCACTGTAAGTTTTATGGTGTGGAAACTATTCATGAGATAACGAAAGAAGCAAGATACTTTGCAAGTTTTTCTCCTTTCACCAAGCTTTCTCAGAAAAAACATTTGTATGGTAGTCTTTGTTCAAAAGTATTTTCTTTTTGCATCTCGTATCTGTTCCATTTAGGTGTTTTAAAATTTTTTGCTTAATATTGGACCATACTCTTAAAAAAAGGGAACTGTTTGCTGTCTTTTTGGAACATCACTTAGGTTGAGATGTGTAAAATTTCTACCTGTCTTAAAGCAATAAAAAAGAGCCACATATATGGTACACTGAAATAGTTGAATAACTATAGTGCTTTAGCAGCATTGGTTGATACCAGTCTGTATGGGAAAATGATTTGCATTGCTATTAAATAGCTGTAGTTAAGATAGAAATTAATTTCACTGATGCACAATCTTGCCAGATTTTTGTGGTCTTTCACTTAATATGCAAGAGCAATGCAAAAAAAAGTAAAAGTGAGTTATATACTTGTGGCATTTAAATCGCATATTTCATGTTTTAAATATTAGCTATAATATTATATAGTATAATTAGCTAAAGAAGATATTTACTACTTCATGATTTTTAAAAAATTATAAAAAAAATGCAGTGTATGCTTTTTATCATATAGGCATATAGTGCCAAGGTGCAACAAGAGCTGGGGGCTCCTGGGCATTCAGGGGTCTGGTGGGGCAGGGCTTGCACCAGAGTCCATCCCACCTCCAGCCAGGAGTGGGACAGGCGAGGGGCAGCAGGGCAAGCCCAGCCCCAGGCACTGGGCTCCCCTCGGGGTCCCGGAGTTACTGAGGCTGGGCAGGGACACGAGCCCACAGCTGGGCCCGGCTCCCTGGGGCCAGGGCAGGTCACGGCTGTGGGGAGCTGGAGACCATCAGTGCTGGGGCATCACTGGGGTGAGGTCCTGGGCTGCAGGTGGGAGGGGGGAGCCCCAGGAAGGGTCAGGGCTGGGCGTGACCCGGGAGCCCTGATTTACTGACTTCACTCCCAAGGGAAAGAGAAAACTCTACATATGCTACCATTTTAACTTGTAACAAAGATTTTATTTAACAGATACCCTGTCATTCAGAGAAACAAAGCTTAGATGTATTTTCCAGGGTGGAGTTGCATAGTACTGTGATCTGGTGGATTTATGAAATAGGATTCCACTGCTTCCATGGGGCTATGAAAGATTACACATATACCATGAACTGTGAAAAGGTTTTTTTGCATATGTTAATTGTTCATGCTTTGTGATTTTTTTGTTGTTGTTGATTTATTATTTGAAATGCATAATTCAGAAGGAATTTCCCAATCCAGTTTTTACACTGACAGTTACATTCAAAAACTCTGATCTTGGAGGCTGTAGAAAGTGGTGAGGTCTTCTGTTCGGCCCATTTTTCTTCAGCGGGATTCAAATACCTGCTAGGGCAGAGTTCTTTTGAAGAAGCAGGGGGCCTTGAAGATCTCAGACAGGTAACATCCACTGAAGTTTATAAAAACTTGAATTCTGTCCCGCAGAGATTTAAAAGTTATTTGGCTGTCTTTTTAAACTCTGCTAGCAGGAATGTGATGAACCTAATTATATATGTCAGAATGACAAAACAGTATAAATTAGTGTGTTTTGTTATCAATAACTAATTAGGTTATGACTGAGGTTTGTAAGGAATGACAGTTGTCATTGAGATTTTACAACAAAATTACTTCTCAACTAAAATTTCTTGAAATTCCCTCATATGGGAAATAAATTAGTCATTAATATACTATTGAACTTTATCACAGATGATCTTACCTAGTGGTTTAGAGCTTAATGATCTGGACGTGTTCTTTTATTGTCACAGGGATACTTCATGTAATTGACTGAAGAGAAACAGTCAATTATAAACCATCTATGATTTTTACAGTTTTTCTTACATCGGGGTTTTAGTGGTTGTCTGATGTGCAGAAAAAGGGCACTTCATTTCATAACAAAAAACAAAATCCTCACGAGGCAAAATATAGTCTTATTATCCTTACAAATGGTGTTTGATGTGTACTTCAGTATTTTAGAATTGACTGCCCTTCTTTTCAAAGCATTTTAGATTGATGGGATACTGTCCTAATGTGTTAGCCATAATTATAAAAGTGTCCCTTTTGGATGTGAATGAAAAATTCCATTTTGAGTTCAGTGATTACATTTGTGGAGACCGTCTGGCTAATTTAAAGTTGCAAAGGTACAGGACGCTATTAAGTAGCAGTCTCGTGCATTTTAATAGTTGTGTAATTCTGAATAATTTCTAGAAGGTTGTTAAATTCTGTGATAGTGTTAAAGATGCTTTTAATACAGTAGATCGTTCATAGCCCATTCATTGTCAGCTTCCAAATATAAATGGGAAAACAAGTATAGGTTAAATCACTTGAGAGGCTGGGTGATTAACCTAGTTAGCAGGCTCACTCAGTCATTGCTGCTCCACATAGCAGCAGTCAGACGGGCATACATCAGTAGGGCAACTTTGTGTCCTGGTGGGACAGATTGCCCTTTTTCTTTTGGGCATCTGGAGCATTCCTATTACTTTCTCTGACTTAAAAAAAAAGGCTCAGATCCTTAAAAGTATCTTCTGTCTAACTGCCTTTGATTCCTCAAAGACATTAAGCTTCACAGTTACTATTAAGCATTACTCAAGTTGTTATCCAAACCTCCAATCTTCCTCTGTGAGCCTTGTGCTTCAAATTTCCCTTCACTGGCTTTAGGTAAATGCTCCTCTCTGTGCCAGTAATTAGCTCAGAAAGTCCAGCAGCTGCAATCTCTGCAGCAAGCAGCCTGCACTGCTGCAAGTTCTTGGTAAAGGAACCTTGATTTTCATCTAGTCATCATCTGTTTTGTGAGAAATTAAAAAACTATGATTTTGCTTCATTGCTTTAATGCTGAAAAATAAAAACCTGGTATAAAATGTAGGTTTCTAGAGTACCAGATGTTATTTTTTATTGCCTACAGGCTGGCCAACCAAGTATAATTGGCTGAGAATGTGTTTATTTTTTGGCTTCTCAGGCTGCTCAAAACTGATTCTGAATTGTGTATGAGAGGTCATAGAAAGAGCACAGTATATTAATGCTGTTCATCTCCTCTAGGCAGAGCTATGCAAATATCTGTAACTTTGCACTCTGTCGTCTTTCTTCTGAGTGGATTTATTTCAAAAGAAAGTTGGTCTTTTTTGTTCTTTAATAATTGCTTGTAGTTTAGGTCACTTATCCTAGGACCACTCTCACTAAGGGAATGCAGTTTCCTGTAAAGTAAATCTAATTATGGGGATTGGTTTCATCTGAATTTGCTTTCCTGATTTTTTGTCTTCTAATAATATTCACATGATACAGAACCAACTAAAAAGAAAAAACAAAGCAACCAAAAAACTTAATCTACCTCATCATTAATGAAAAAGTCTTCAGAAAGTCTCCCTTCCCAGAGGGAGAAGTCTGTATTAGGAATATGTAAGTAAATCTATCATTTATATGTGTATAGTTGTCACAGAAACACTCTAACCAGACTGTTACTATTATAGAGCTGTGGTGAAAGAATATGTTTTTCTAAAAAGCTTTTGAAGTACAGACTTAGGCTTACAGTAACTGTGAGTTGAGTGTTGTGTACAGAACAGATAATCTAATTTATGAAACACATGACTAGCTTCTTAAAAGCTGGATATGGTCACCAGAGTCAACCAGAAAACAGGACAACAAAATCTTAAAATTTCATGTCTAGTAAACCCTTTTTTTCTAGGCTAGGATGAGGAATGGAAGTCACTAAGTCAGATGTAGTAGCATGCTGATGCAAAATGTCTCAAAAAATATTTTGAGATTTTTTTGAATATTTTTATTCCAAAATTGCTAATCTGTTAATAAGATCTCAGTTTCAAACCTATTGAGATTATCTGTATTTTAGACACTGAAAGGATATTTTAAAAGTAAAAAAATAATTTCGTGAATAAATTGAGATTAACAGTAGTCTGAAAAAAAACCAGATACAGATATAACGTTTCTACTTTCTAATGGACTCATTAATTTCCTAGCAAGACCGGTAAGTTAATGTAAGGCAAATTAGGCATCAGGTAAGATTCTTTGATTATGTTCAGTGATGATAATCCATCACTAGTGAGATACTAAGAAAACTTGTCAAGGAATTTGGTAGCTTTTTTTTTTTTTTAATTAAGCTGCTCCTTGTTAGAAATGAAGACTTCAGCCTTTTTCAGTGGCTTCTCAGTAAAAGTTTACATTGCAGCTAAAAGCATATCGCTTCAAAATATTGGGAAGGTAGGAGGAAGATGCAGTAATTCAAAGTTAAGTCAAATGAAATTGTAAACTGGACACATAGGTAAGAAAGCCTTAATGAAAACAGTTTACTTAACAGTGAAAGGATGGAAAATAATACCATGCATTCTCAGGTACTGAAAATAAGAACGTAAAAGACAACAACTGAAAAGTGACTGTTTGACATAACAAATGAAGTGATGGTGCACCTGGCAGTGAAATATGTAATAGAATATTAAACATGATTTTTTTCCTTTAGAAACTCTAAATCTAGGAGGTATCCTGTGGTATAGTAGTGCTGATAACACTGGAAAAAGTAAACAAGAAGTGTATTAACTATAAAGTTTAGAATGCCCGTGAACACTGTGTGGTCATGAAAAAGAAAATTACTTTTGTGTGTAATTAGTCTGCATGTGAATAAAAGCAATTTATTCAGTCTTGAAAGTAATAGAAAAAACTGCTATAATACCAATATTCTTTTGAAAAGAATTTCATAGAAAATCATGTGTAATAATAAAATTCAGTTAGTATCTTAGCAACTGTGTGAGAGAAAATCAGGATAGGCGTGCAACTGTTTCTTTGTTTATGATGATACATTGTGGGTAGGAAAATGAATCTGAACTTCTTTCCAAAAGGTTGTGTTACATTTCCTTATCTGCTTAAAATCATAAAAATGCAAACTCCAAAGTTCTGAGTAAAAATGGTGTGGGTTTTTCTAAAGGGCTTCTGTAAAAAGAGAGATTTTTACAAAAGTATGGTCCATCAGTAATAATTCTTGGCACAAAATCAAGCATTGGGTTGGCACGCTGTGAAGCGGAAGAGCTGTGACAAAGGCCCACAGGGGAAGGACAGTAAAAGTATCAAGCAATCTGAAAGGAAGTCACGCGGATACTTAAAGGCACAACTTATAGCATTATGAAACAAAAACAATAAAAAAACGCCTAATGAGCAAAATGGTTCCTTTGTGGATCAGTGGTTCTTTCTGCTGTTGCTTTGTAACCAGCTTGGTTTCAGGGCCCTGAATTTATTAATGTGTTATAACAGTAATCTGCATGCAAGTTTTCCTATTCTGCTCCTTTTGTTTCTCTATTATAAATTATGTATCAGTACTAATCAAATAAAGCTTTTCTCTCGAGAGCACGTTTTTTACACGGTGTGGGGACAGGGAAGCAGTGGAATATGCCTCACATACAAACCCTGCTCCCACCATCCCATTGTAGTTCACGTACGCTTAAAGCAAATCCCGTGGGCCTGAGTATAAATAGAAACAGCAGCTTCACAAAGTGTTCAGCCTTGTGTTGTTTGTTTGTGGAATGAGAACGTGACCTATTCCAGAGACACAAAATTGCCTAATTTAGAAGGAAGGATTGTGGCAATTAAGTAATTTTTGATAGTTTGGTTATTTTATTGATTTTACGTTATTATCTTGGGTCTTTTGAGAAGTAAAAATGTTTCTGATTTGACACATTTTACTCATTTTAAAACTGAGTACAGAAGTAGCTGACAATGCAGAAGTGAGCAGGGGTATTTTTGACATTATTGGTTTGTATCTCAACCTCACTGGGCACTTTTTTTCCTCTGTTGATTTAGTGTTTTAAGCCCATATCAACAGCTGTGTGACACACTTATCTGCAGATTCCCTTACATTATACATTTCTAAATGTTCTTTTTTTCTTAATAAAACTGTTTCTGGCACATGATGTAAGATATGCTCCGGTGCAGATGAAAATTTTGATTTGTTTTGCTTTGAAAGTTTTTTTGCATAAGAAAAGCCATATCTGAAAATGTCATGAAGGACTAATTACTAGTGTAAATTAAAACATGGCTGGTGATGGAGTAAAGAACCAATATTAGAACTGAGACTTGGAATAAAGTCACAAGTGCTTTTCTAATTTTCTTTTTTTTTTTTTTTTAAGTTCTAGAAAACAGACTTTTTCTATCTGACAAATGGTTGTTTTACATGTTCTGAAAAGGTGAAGAAGTCCAGGGCTGGCTAGCTACACCCGAGTGAGTCTGATGTCTCTGAGACATCAAGCAGATGACAATGGCAAAGTGGTTGCCAGAGGCAGCAAACAGTTGGCACGGGGACAGCAAGGCACACAGCTGTGTGCAGGCAGAGGCTTGGTGGGCTGGCTCTCACAGACTGTGACCTTGATTCAGGGAGGAAGTTGACCAAGTTACTGGTTCGGAGAGAGCCTCTTATCAAATAGTTTTCATTGTCAGCAGGATGTTTTTGCCCTACTTGCAGGTAAAGGAGATTCGAAGTGGGATTCTGCAGCACCTGAAGTTAATTTTTCTTGAAGTTACATCAAAGTAGCAGGAGGAATAACAGGGAGTGGTAGAAAAATGGGTATAGCTGCTCTTATCTCGGTAGTAGAGTAAAATTCCCTGCTGACTCCTATGGCACTGGTTACTGAAGTCTGCATAATACATCAGGAGTGGTGTTACTGGGAGTTTCCTGTAATCTACTGGATGGTGAAGTGGTGATGGTGTCCTGTTGCAGCATTGTCACACTTTTGCCTCAACAGTGAATATTGCAGACTTTTTCCTCAGTGCTTCCCTGCACTAATGCTCTCTGCTTCACCTCTAATTTGCTTTCTTGTGGCAGTGCTGATGTTTTCATTAGCTCAGATTAATTTAACAGTGCTCCATGCTGATCTAACTATAGTTACTCTAATTTTTTAATAAAAGCTCTTAGGCATGATTTGCAGGTATAAATTCACAACACTGTGTTTTGAGCATGAATATTTTTATTCTGACCTTACTAACTGTAAAGCCAAGAGGAATCTTTATCTCTGTTCTGTCAAATTTCTATAAGTGACCTTCTAAATTATAGAAAAAACTTCTTACCTCCTTCCATAGGGAAGGCAAATTACCTGTAACTAAATTTCAACTCCCTTTTTGCATGATTTATTGACCATAGCAATGTCTTCCTATGGTTTATGTTAAGTTTGTGATTCCAATCTTACTGAAGTGTTGTTTCTGTTCAGAATCACTAGCCATAATAGTTTCAGTAGGGCTATCTCACTCCATTGTGTTGGTCTAAAACGTGTCTCGTTCTGACACCATGCTATTTACTGGTGGCAGTAAATTCAGAATTATATTACTTTCTTCTATACTTGAAAAGAATTTCATTAGAAAAAGAAAAGTGGTATCAGGACAGGCCAATCTGTTTCTTTTCCTGTTCTGTTGTAGAACTTTTGTTAGCCTTGCCTCTAATAATAACAACAACACTCCGGATACTTGTACACTCTTGAATTTATATTACTTTCAAAGCCTGTTGGTCTGTCTTTTAAATTTTAGTTTCTTCAAAAAGGACACATTCATTTCTTTAATTCTTCTAAGTCTGGACGTAATATACTTGGGTTGTGCCTTGTTTTAGTCAAGCAGTGACAGTTGTCTGCTACCAATAACCTGTAGAAACACGGGTTTGGTTTTTTTTCTACTATGACCTCTTTTACTATTTCAAAGAAATGTGTAATATCAAATGAAGAAGTTAAAGCCCTTTAGTTACATGTTTATGCTAACTTTAAATTTCTGAAAAGAATGAAGTGCTGGGGGTTTTGCATACTGATGCACAGTTTCAAGTGCTTTTTTGGAAAAAAAAACATTTGCTCTATACTCAGTATCTAGTTTGCTGGAAATAATTCAGTAAGCACTCAAATGTCCTTGTGGAGCTGATGCAGATTCTACAGTTTTGTGCTGTATTCCATTTAAATATATGCCATGCCTTCTGAAGTTGTTAATTGTATTCTGTATCATCATTAAGTTATACAATCCCCTTAATTAACTTTATTTTGAGCTTTACATGAAGTAACTGCTTTGTATGATGATAATGCATAGTACAAATGCAAGGGAGAGATTTTAAGTTTTAAGCTGCTATTTATGTTTCAGATCACCATAGATTATTGTCTGAACTTATTCTTAAAAGAATCTAATATTAATAAATCAAATAATGTAATAAATATGATTAATCTGATATGCAGACCAAGAACTCTAAACTTTAATTCTGGTCATTTTGTTACATTTTATTTTATCTGTTTGTTGTAGAAATTTTTATTCAGTTGAATGTACCACCAGAACAACTTTTTGTAGATGTTTTATGAAAAGTGTTTTTCTTACTGATAAGGCTGCAGCTATACAAAATTTTAAGTGATGAAGTTAGGATGGTATTTCTACTAAAACAATAAATCACTGTTAGTCTTCCTTTAGTTCATAATGGAAATGCTGTGGAAGGCTGTGAGAGACTGAAATGTTTAATGGTTAATGACCCAAGCAATCGTCCATCTGCAAAAGCAAAGGGTGCTTTGCAGAGGCCAGGTTTGCACCCCCAGCTGAAGGGGAGGAGGAGAGTTCTTTGTGTGTGGTGGTGAAACCACAAGACAGAGGAGGTGTGTCCCCACCACCAGAGAATGACCACAACAAACCAGCCTTTCTCAGAATCACAGAATCACAGAACAAGCTGAGTTGGAAGGGACCCCCAAGGATCATCAAGTCCAGCTCCTGGCCCTGCACAGCACCATTCCCATGAGTCACACCATGTGCCTGAGAGTATTGTCCAAGTGTTTCTTGAACTCTGTCAGGCTTGGTGCTGTGACCACTTCCCTGGGCAGCCTGTTCAGTGCCTAGCTAGCCTCTGGGTGAAGAAACTTTTTCTTTGTTCAGCCGAGTTTTGAGACACATAGGGAAGAGGCTTAAAAGAAACAGATCCTGTGAGGAGGGATAATGCTTTCTGTCTCACCAGTGTCCTTCCTTACACAACTGGCTCAGGTGTAAAACTCTTCTCTGGGGGAAGTATCAGGACATTCACATGTAAGCCTGAAGGTGTTCATTGCATCTGATGGGGCATAACTGGCTCAACTACAGTGGCATGAGAAACAGCAGCTATGTCTTAGAAAGGCTCATAAACCATTGAAGCCCCCTGAAGTGCCCCAGGGCCTCATTTCTGGGGCCTTCCACCAGAGGCCTGTGTATGATCCACAGTGTTGCAACAGACCATGTTAAATTCCCCTCCAGGAGAGTTCCTGGGCATTCCTACTTCCACGTGAATGTATAATAAACCATTGAAGTCTTTGTTTTGTGGGCTTTCCCTACCCCTGACAGATCAAGACTGTGACCATCACTTTGACCAATGGACATTTTAAGTTCAACAATCAAGTCTCATCCCTGGATCCACGGATGGTGTTTTCTCTCCTCTCGTCTCCTCTCGTCTCCTCTCGTCTCCTCTCCTCCTCTCTCCCCTCTCTGTTTCTTTGAAAGAATGATTTTTATTGAATGAATTTCATTTTCCCCCCTTTATCTTAATGCACAGATTAGGTACATTTGCACAACTGTAGAAAGTTTCAGATCTCCATGATCAGGGGAATGCAAACTATCTATTTCAGTGACAAACTCTTTCATTCTTTCCCTGTTGTGTATTATATTAAAGCAATGGGATGTCTAGTTTGTCAGAACTGTTCCTGTTTAAGTGATGTACCATCCACAGAATTACTAACAGGAAGACAGTGAACTGTTTTGTCTCCAACTGTCTGCCTTTCTTACTTTATAAAAAGAAATGACAAAAAAACCACACTGGACTTAAAGGTATGGTAATTTGTTCCTCAGATCCTGGAAGGTAGTTTTCCTAGCATAGCGAGTTTTTTATATATCAGTGATCTGACCTGAGGCTCTTTATTCGTCTGAATCATCTTGTTTTCTGTTGTTTGTTCTTCAACTATGGGAGGATTTTTTCAAGGACCTTGTATATTTATATATGTTACCTGTATGCACAGCAATACCTTAACTTACGTCCCTGATCAGAATTACTGTAGTCACAGCTGTTTAGATATGAACATATTTAATTACAGTCTGGTTTTGCCTGTCTTTTCCACTTGGATCAGGAAATGTACACTGTGTTCTTCCTCAAATATAGTAGTATTTTAGTCATCTGCTCATTCCTACTAGCACAACAGACTTATTTCCATAGGAGAATCTTTGGCTGCAGGACAGAAAAATGGTCAGCAGACTGTGCTATGTATGCCATCACTGTCAACATTAAATCAAAACCTCAGTTTAATAAAAGCAAATCAGATTGGCCATTGTTAGTCTGATACTTTTGGTCTGAACTTAAAAGACCTAATTTTTTAAAATTTGATAATTAAATTATTAATTAAATTAAATTAGAAATTAAATTAGAAATTGATAATGCATCCTCAACAACCTAAAAAAAAGTGTTTTAAATTACTAAACCCACTGGATAAAGATAGAATATTAAATCATGAAGTTATAGAATCATTTAGGTTGGAAAGGACTGTTTAGGTCATTGAGTCCAACTGCTAACCCAGTGCTGCCAGCTCTGCTACTAAACCATGTCCCTAAATGGCACATCTACATGACTTTTAAATNAATACCTCCAGGGACGGTGACTTGTCTACTTCCCTGTACAGCCTGTTCCAGTGCTTGACAACCCTTTTGGTGAAGAATTATTTTTAATATCCAACCTAAACCTCCCAATGGCATAAGTTGAGGCCATTTCCTTTTGTTCTATCGGTTGTTACTTGGGAGAAGAGGCTGACCCCCCACCTGGCTACAGCCTCCTTTCAGGGAGTTCCAGAGAGTGATGGGGTCTCCCCTGAGCCTCCTTTTCTCCAGGCTAAACATCCCCATCTCCTTCAGCTGCTCCTCACAGGACTTGTGTTCCACACCCTTTACCAGCTCCATTGCCCTTCTCTGGACACATTCCAGCACCTCAGGGTCTTTGTTGTGAGGGGCCCAGAAGTGGACACAGGATTTGAGGCGCAGCTCCACCAGTTTACCTTACTAAAGATGGAGTGGGTGGCAGTATATGGTGTTAAAATTGCCTGATAGTTTTGACTCCCTAAGGCGTACTAGTTTAGATAAGTTTTTAGGCACTGGAGTGCAGCTTAATTTTATTTCTCTAACACTGAAATAGTTCTGATTATCATTCTATTTGGCATGAGATATAGAGTGCTCTATTTCCCTTCTTCCTGCACATTTAAATATAGCTTGGTTTTCACTGTAGTTTAGAAACACTAAGTCTATCTGTCAACAGTGAAACATAGATTGTCATGGCCAGAACTTGTCTAAACAGATGACACAGAAGTTCAGTTTCATTTTCTGAAGCAACTGGGGTTTTAACACAAGAGAATTCCAGCTTCCTTGCAACACTGAAATGACACAAATTACAACATGGTTCTTTTGTTACCTTGTGAAATTAATACATTTTGACATAATATTTGCATAAATTCTGAAGTCCGATATAGCAAAAATACTAAATATTTAATCATATTCAAGTTATGCTATGCTGGCTGGAAGCAAAAACGTACATGGGAGATGCTCTGCAATATGCAAGTTCATGGTACTCAGTGCTGAGCAGTTTCTGACAGGTGCATGAGTTTCCTCACTTCCTACCACGTTCTTTAACACATTCCAGCTGTATCACAGATTATCATTCATGCTGTAGCTCTGTTTAGCATTTCTTCCTGTCACTAACAGGTTTTTATCTTGAAGGTGCAATGACCCTTGAAATCTAATTTTCTGTGTAAAAATTTTAAAGAGTGATGTACGCTGACGTGCAGAAAAGCAGATCATTAAGGCCTCAGAGACTAAGGATACCCATTATTTTACTTACCAAGTCCTGTAAAAGGGATACAGTTCATTACTGCCAATGTATTCCATAGATATCATACCTCCTCCCCAGGATTTACATGCCAACCATGCCCAGTTTGGTGACTTAGTAGAGAAGGTTATGTGTGTGGAAGTCAAAACAAAGTTAACTACAATTAGAAACTATAATGTAGATCTATTTACATCAGAGCTACCGAGCAAATAATAAAGATAAATTATTGTGAGTTTATCTCCTAGATCTGAAAGAAGACAATGTGTTTTAACCATAGAGCAGTATTGGTATGGTGCTAATAGAACCAGACAGACTTTAGAAATACAGTCTTACAGAGGCAGGAGGTCCTGGTGGTGATCAGAAAAGGCAGTCTAGCACAATGCCTCCTCCTCTTCACTGTTCAGATTCGATTTCATTTAATCAAGAACTTTTTCATGCTTCATTATTATGCTTCCCTCCTGGTGACTTAGTAACAGATTTGGACTGTGAGAATCTTATTCCATGTTTCTAATGCTGTTGAGAGAAGCTCTGACCCAGTAGTCCATTCCAGTATAGTCACACTAACTCTGAACTAATGTGTGGATCCTCTCAGTCTTATAAGTGTAGATTAACAGTGAAAGTGCAGAATGAGCAGTGGCACTTCCTGGCTACTGTAAGATGAAAACAGTGCAAACTGCACTGCAGATGAAGTAATTAATGCAGCTCTGTCATACACTGGCTTTGCATTCTTCTCCCCTTGCCCCTCCCTGACTATAAATTGCACTGACAGAACCAGACATTCAAGTCACCTATATGTTTCCTGGCTCACAGGTAGGAATTCAGTTTGATCCAGTGTTCTGCCTTCTAAATGGGATGTGAGGGATGATCATATACAATACGTGCTGCTCCCCTGGGTTGTGGTGATTTTGATGCTGCCAGTGTGGATTTTAAAAGAAATAACTGTCCCCCTCTGATACTGATCACAGTCACCAAATGCAAAAAAACAAAGCTTCCTGATCTCTATCTTATTCTTCAAGGAGTGTGTTTAATTAAGAAAGGGAAACCGCATCAATTCCTTTTATCCAATCAATGCTCAGATCCATACTTTTATCAGATGGGACTTTCTCTCCTTTTTTTTCCCTCTCCTCCCTATTTGAATTGTTCTGTATCTTATGTTAGAAAGAGATACTGTTTATAGTATAAAACAGGATTCCATAAAGCAATGGTAAATAAGCCTAAACCTTTGTGTATACAGAAGAGGTTTAGTAGACAATGGGAGACACTTAAGACTTTTTTCTAGTTATGAAAAGTTTGATGTTTTGAGGTTTGTTTTCATTTGCTTTTTTCATAGAAATTAAACTACCTTCTGGTTTCCTTTTTATAATTCTAAAACATACCTGTCAATTAAAATTTTCTGGGTCAAATAATTCAGCTTTAAATGCTTCAGAGTCTCAGCTGTTACCCTGCTTTCTCATCTTTTCCAGAGGGTGAATGACAATGTATTGGGATAAGAGCTTTGAGTAACACTTTTTTATTCTCTAAGGTGATTTCTTTCCAGTAGATCTGTTCTAACATTTATCCCCTAATCATGGTGGTTGGGAAATAAGATGTAAGTTGTGAATTTGGAAGGGTGTATGTCCTTCAGTTCTTCCATGCCCCATTAAAGGATTCTCATTAGGAATCTACTCTTGATTAGCTTAAGAAGGTTTCAACTCCTGATTTGAAATTAACTTGCTTAATTTACATTGTTTTTCTTTAGTTGTAGTTTTCTGGAAACAACATTAAAACATTATTTCTTGTTTTATAGAGTTAATAATTTCTATATAATTGTGTTAGATATTTCTTCTGTGATAGGAAGTAAACATGAGTTTGGAAACTGCTTCATTTAAGACAAGAAATTTGAGTAGCACTCTACTGCTCCAAAAGCTACTTAAAGCTTTCTTCCCCATTTCTATTTATGATGGGATTTTAAAAAAATTCCCTTAGGCCCCTCTCATCCCACTAGGAACAGGAAGGCACTAAAGCAAAGGCAGGCCATGTCAAATGCCACACAAAATGGAAGCGTATCGGTAGATAGTGCTAGTCCTGTCGGTTCATTTCTGTGGTATGAGGAGTTTATGTGACAGTGTTCATTACCGATGAATGCAGAAATATAGAAAATTTGAATTGGGGCAGGGGAAGAAGAGGAGGGAGCCTCAGACTGTATCTGGCCTTGCTCATTAATATTGTGTGTAAATCTAACCAAGTTTCTTCCTTGGAAAATGTTTCACAATGCCACTTTTTAAAAACATGTCTATATGAGGTGAATGATTATTTCTTGGGTTTTAATTGACATTTCCTGGTACTTGAGTTTTGCAGATAAATCAGCCTCTTACACTAAGTCAGGGAAATGCATATTTATCACATTCTAAGAATGTATTGATGTTATTTTCAATTTTGCCTGACCATGTTTGGACTTGAACAGATTGATGTAATTCTTTTCTTCATAACATGTTAGATATAAAGGTTTTAATGTGGAAATGGATCTGGACTACAGACTAGGCAGGCAAAATCCTGAGAATTTCTTTTAAGATCATCTTACATACAAAAGGATTGTTGAAGTCAGTCTCAGTCCATGTAAGCAGCTTGTAGGGGGGAAGCATTTGGAGTAGCTGCACCATTCTGATGTCCCACATGTGCCCATTTAATTTAAAAAGAAAGAAAAAAAAAAAAGGCAGCAAGCAGCCTGTTACTGTGAGACTGTTCAGGAAGATTTCAATTTTTAAGATATTGCTGATGTTAGTGCGATCCCTAGTCACAGCTGCAACACTGAAACATGACTCTAGAATTTTTCTAAGCCTGTGCTGATTTTGTTCACCAGTAGCAGACCTAGAAGAGGTTTTATATATTCATCCTTTCTGTGATGAGCTGTTCAGCGCTGTAAATTGTTTCATTTTATGGGAGAATAGAATGGCAATTTTGTCAGTTGTTGGCTCCACTATGGTGTGAGTATTTTGTGTACATTGGGGTCGTCTTCCCACTGATAAATGAAATGGGTATGCTGCAGTAATTCTTTCATACTTAAAGTAGATCATAACATTTGAAGGTGAGTTTTATACACTTCAATATAAAATTGTCTTTATTTCCTTATCCTGCATCTGTTTCACTACAAAGAGGCCTATAGAAAACCACAGCATCTATAAAAGTGATGATTTTTGCTTTTCTGTAAAACTTGGTAGTTGTTTTTTGAAGACTGAGGTTTTTGAACTCCAGTTAGACATTTTGTGATTACCTGTGTTTGATTCCTACAAATTAATTTTTTTTCATAAAATTAAGGACTGTTTAGGGTAAAAAAGATTCACTTTGTACTTGATATCAAAAAGTGTGGAATGGTTGAGGATAGAGGAACCTCTGATGACAATGTAGTCCAGTCACGCTGGGTTACTCAGGGCCATGTCCAGTTGAGTTTTGAATATCATCAGGGTTGGACACTCCTGAACTGCTCTCAACAGATTGTTCCAGTGTTTCATCACCATTTCAATAAAAAAGCTTTTTTTTCCCTTTTGTGTAATCAGAATTTTTTGTATTCCACCTTGTGCCCCTTGTCCATTGACTGTGCACTGCTGAGAGCAGTCTGGTTCCATCTCCTTTTCACGTTCTCCTTCAGTATTTATACACATTTGCGAGAGCCCCCTCAGAGCTTCCTCTTCTCAAGTCTAAACAATCACTTTGAACTCTAAACAATTGAGATGGTACTGTTCATGTGTGTGCCTTAAAGTTTGCTGGTAAGTAACAATTTCAGCGAAGACATGATGTTTTCACCTATATGGTAACTTTCTATTTGGCATTGTGCCTGCACCTTGTGGCTGATATTTGCACAGCTGTTGAGATTTGCTCACAAAGAGACTTGCAGTAGGGAATCCAGCTCATGATAAGACGTACAGGAAAATTACAAATTTTTAATCAAAAATGTAAAAAGAAAATATTTTTAAAGTATTTTAAAACTCATCCCTAGTAATGGTAGTTCATTGTGCCCTGTGAAGTTTTTAAAAAACACATTAGTGTTTGCTGTCAGATTTAGGGATACTATTGACATCTACTAATGCTTTGAACATGAACATGGAGATGATTTCTACAACAAAGATGTGCTATTAAGGTGGGACTGCGGGCTGAGATAGCAAAATGAATTTAACCTGCCAGTGTCAATTGGCAGAAGACGATACTGATCACAACAGTAATCCACATGTTCCCACATCAACCCTTGCCTAAGTTTTTATTCTCACAGTAACAAAACATAATTTGATTAGTAGATTTGAATGTAAGTAGTTAAATCACAGAGATTTGTGGAGAATTCCTATAAAATTGAAAAATAATTTCAGATGAAACTCAAAGATGCAGAATGTCCTAAGCAGAGTTTTGTATCAGGATATGCTTAATGGTCAGCTCCCAGTGACTCCTCCATAGAACTCTGCTCAGTAATTCAGATAGCTGTCTTTCTAATACTGTAGTTTGAGAGAGAAAGAAGTCAAGAAACATCATTCGTTATGGAAGATAAATGCATTATCAATCAAGCAGCTACTTTTACAGTTAGATGCACAAGAGAAAGGATGGGGCGATTTGGTTGTTTTGGGTTTTTTTCCTCCTGGTTAAGCAGTCTGTTATGTTGCTGTATCTCAGTTTAAGGGTTTGTTTTCTGTTGCATTCAATCTGCATCTCAGTATCTGGTATTATCAGGTTGCAACTTGATTTACTGGTGGGTAATTTCACTATGTGTTTAAGACACTTCCCACCAATAATCTCAAGAATGAGTGTGGGTGGAAAGGCTTAAATAAAAACTGTTGCTGTGTGTACAAGAAATGCTTAGAGAGTTTCAGGAAGAAGTGTTTCTTCTGATTCTGGGACAGAACTTTTTTTTCTACTTTGATAGCAGAATCAGTGTCAACCAAATGGTGAAGGCTCCTTTCCAGTCTTTGTTTCTTCTCATGGACACTTGGACCAGGAAGGGGAATTTGAACATAATAATTTCTTTCTTGACAGAGAGCTCAAAGCAAACCTAGAAGTAAGTTCCTAGTTCTCCACCCTGATGGAAATGTATAGTTGTACCCAATATATCCTTAAATTAGAGTTTAAACTGAAGGAAAAATACAGTGTGAGTACAATCCATAAGTTGGGGTGGGGTTTTTTGTAGTTAATAGACATCAATGTTCCTTTAGACAGAAGGAAGGAGAGTTTCTATTCACAAACCAGTTTATAATGCTATTGTATGGTAGAGAGAAATAAATGATTAAGCAGAGCAAGAAAGAGAAATAAACATTAAAGGCTTCTGGGTGTTCTGTTTCTGTAAACACTTCTGTATTCTGAGTTAAATAGCAGGCAGCTTTTCAAAGCCAAACTGTTCCAATTTCTGGTCCAGGTAGTGATGAAATTTACTGAGATGTAGATGTCAAATTTGATACAAGATTCCGTTGTATTGCATGTTTAATGATCTGCTTTAGGGTCTGATCCAAGATCTCTTTTGAGCAACCTGTCACATTTCTGAGATGTCCTGGCAAGAGCAACCAGATTGAATGAACACAAATTACTCCAGCCTATTGGAGAACATTGTAATTAGCATTTCTACCATTTGGCCGAAGATTGGAATTAAGACCTCATTATCTTTCTGTTATTCTTAGTGCCACACTTATCTTTACTCTGTCCTTTAGACTTGTAAAAAGCTTTTAACCACAGAGAGGGCTTAGTGGAATATTCTTTTGCCTTAGCAACTTTGGTATTAATGGATGTGCATCAAGAGCAGGAAAAATGGAGCTGCAAACTCTTGTACTTCAGCTCTGGACAGCCCTGCTACCTAGAGGAGCGTGGTATTTCCTGCTGTACCTTAGATGTGCCAAAAGCCATTATGAGCACTGGAGCAGCACAAACTTAGGAACATGCAATGACCTTGGCTCTCACCTCCCTCAGGCCTCTCAGAAACAGTAATAGTACCATAAAGTGAGATTACCTTGTATTTCTGGAGCCAATACAGGCACCAGCTGACCCCAGTGAGAGCTAGTGTTGCCCACAATGCAGATCTGAGGTTGGGAAATAAATGCTCTAGACTTGTTTTCTTTCCATTCTCATTGCATAATACCTTAATCTGTTCAAATCCTGTCAAATATAAAAAATGATATATTCACCAAACTTCTTAGTTCTGCTGCTGTTCATTTGAATAAAGGAAAAGGGACCAAACACACAAAAAAAGTGAAGTGACATGGTAAGAATACAGAGATGCTGCTTGCCACTATAGGGAGGAAATTCTTGTGGTCAAAGCTCAATTGGAGTTGAAACTGGCCAGAACAGTGGGGGACAATAAAAAGAATATTTTTCAATTATATTAATAGCAATAGACAGTGTGAAAATAACACCATCCTGTTACAGGATGAGGATGGTCACCTCATAAACAGGGACAGGGACAAGGCAGAGGTATTTAATGCATTCTTTGCCTCTGTCTTCAAGACCGATGATGGACCAAGGGAGTCTCAGTGCCCCAGACCATGGCTGTGATAATGATAAACTCCCAGCGTGCCCTGAAATTGTGTGGGATCTGCTGCTTAAGCTGGGTGTCCACAAATGGATGGGGTCTGATATGATTCATCCAAGAATCCTCAAAGAGGGCAAGCCTTATGTGGAGCATCTGAGGTCACTTGGTCTGTTCAGCCTGGAGGAGACTGAGAGGAGTCCTCATTGCAGTTACAACCTCCTCTGAGGGGAAGAGGAGGGGCTGACACTGAGCTCCTCTTTGTGGTCACCAGTCACAGGACCCAAGGGAATGGCCTGAAGTTGTGTAAGGGGAGGTTTAGGTTGGATATCAGGAAAAGGATTTTCACCACGAGGGTGTTTGGGCACTGGAACAGGCTCCCCAGGGAAGTGGTCACAGCACCAAGCCTGGCAGAGTTCAAGAAGTGTTTGGACAATGCTCTCAGGCACATGGTGTGACTTGGGAATGCTGCTGTGCAGGGCCAGGAGTTGGACTTGATGATCCTTTTGGGTCCTTCCAACTCAGCATATTCTGTGATTGTGTGAATATTCTGGGGACTTCTTCATCGATGTTCCATTGTCCAGAGGAAAAGAAGTTCAGGTACATTCTAAGGAGCAGTTATGAAATGGCGTCTTAAAAAAAGCAATAATCAGATTTGTGTGTTTTGCTTGCAAACAAATAAAAAATATCAAAAGAACAAGGAAAAAGTCTCTAGCTTCATGTTTAATTAGAGTGTAAAGAATTACAGTATGTGAATTATCACTCATCTGCATTTTGTAATTTTTTTCAGATTTCTTTGGGTTTTTTACATCAAATCAGAATAGATTGCCTCCAGTTTTACTTGTCCAAACATGTGAGTAATAAAAATTGGATAGGCACAGTGTGCTCAAATATCTCAGCATAGATGTTCATACCCACAGAAAAAGAAAGGACTTTATATTAGAAAGGCAAACAACCATGAATAATCAAACAAAACTCTCCATGTATATTGGGACTTAAGCATCGTAGGAGGAAGAAAAAAAAGAATCATTAGCAAAAGAACAGCTGGCAGAAACACATGTTTATTCTTTGTGCGTCTCATGAGATATACAGCTTTCTTTTATTGGAATATTTAAATTGATTCTGTCCTTTGTTATAAAAACAGTTCTTGTAGCTTGACAGCAAGATAGTAAATTCTTTACAGTTCTTCAGTACAGCAGTATGTGTTAATAACAATGAACACTTACTAAAAGCCACAAGTGACAATTACACACCAAATCTTGTGGATATTTTGTTGTAAAGGAAAATCTGGAATAAACATAATCTGTACCCATCTGAAGCAAGATGGTGTAGGGCAGAAGTAATTTGTCTCACAGCTTAGTGATATAACCCTAGTCATAGTTTCCTTAACCTATTCCACTTTAGTTATAAACCTTCCTTGAAGCAAAACACCAAAATAATACTGTGATTTTGTTTTATTTCTAAACATCTGTGAACCTAATTTTGTAAATGGTCTTGAATAGAGAATCAATTGATCACTGAACTGAAGGATCATTAGTAACAGATATTCTGTGCAGTATCTGAAGGCTGTAATATTTACCATTAAGCAATTAATAGGATAGATTCTCTCACTTCCTGTCCCTCATTGTCTTTTAGTAGATACATAAAATACCATTAAAGATGATACTAAAATGAGAGGCTTACTCAATGTAACTTCTGTCATGTTCTGCCATAATGGAAAAGCATGCTTGTGTGGATAAAGTATTTATCAGGAATTTATAATAATATTTATCAGGAATTTACACTGGAGGGTGTAACTTACTGAAGTGGTGGTCAACAAGGGTCAGTTTGACATAAGATAATTTCCCCAGAGTCCTGCTTGGCTGAAGAGAATAGTGACTCTTGTCTGTTGTGTTGTGCATACTTTCCTTCAGTATTTAAAATCCCATGACTGAAATACTGGTGTGTGCCTGGGCAAAAACTAACTTGCTTTTTTGTTTGTTTTGTTTTCTTTTTAAGATAAATACAAACAACTTTGACGTACTTATTTTTAATTCATTATGCTTCCTCAATATAAAGCATGTTCATGACTAGAAGAAAATACAGCTTATTAATACTTAGAGATGGTTGAATATTGTTTTTCAAATATATGATTCAACTATTTGTTATTGAATTATTTGGAAAAGAAAAAGAAAAAGAAGGAAAAAGCTTTACATCCCTTTATATCAAGTGTTGGCAGGGCTCATTTGAAATACCTAAAACTAGAAATGCCTTATATCCCAAATCATGTTGTGAGTGAAGACTAATAAAGACTGATTTGGCACTGGCAATCATTTAGTTATTCTGATTGTTACAGCAGAAGTAGTGGAGAGGTTAGTTTTTCCAAAGACACATAGGATAACTGAAAACCTACATCCAGGCACTAATTGTTGCTTTAAAAAGAGACCTTTGTAATGAAAGGCTGTTTTATCAAGTGTAACCTTTACTTGGAAATTTCTGCCTAAGGTAAGCATTATGTTAACGCCTCTGATTTCAAAAGTTGTACAATGTAAACAAGTATTAGATTATTCACAACTACTTTCATATAATATGGATTAAAAGCTAGAATGGGATGGATGCATATGAAACACTGAGTCACTTAAAATGATTGTTCCTGCAAGCAAAGACTTTACCAAGACTTCCGTGCTACAGTCCATTCTTCATCTGTCTTTCCAGGTTGCCTTGTGACTGTGACCTCACCAGTCTGCTCCTCTGCAGTGTTTGTCCTGTGTGTATTATTTGTATTATTTCTTTTGAGGAAAGTAACTTTTGGCACTTGATGGAAAGTCTTCCTGGTTGAATGGACAGTTCTTTACTGGAAAAGCCTGATTTCAGCATTTCCCGGGCAGATTTCCATCAAACTGAATTCTTGGTCATGTGCAGTTAGGTTGTGCCAGGAGCTGTAGGCAGGAGAACCTATCTAGTTTCCCTGCTGCATAAGTGCTCAGGTGGATCGTTTGGGAAAGGTACTGGGTACTCCTGTGGGAGTTCCCAGGAACTTTATTTTTCTTCTCCAACCTGTCCTGGTCATAGCTTGGAAGTTCCTTCACTGAAAGAAGAGCATCTTCTGCCGTAGTTTAGATCTGTTGGAGGTACTGACAGCTCCTGAACCCAGGGTTTTAGAGCTTGCCATGAGTATGTTAAGTCCAGCCAATGTACTAGTCAAACATTTCTGTGGATTGTGTGAAACACCCGGAATGAGTGACTGTGCAATTATGGCACAATTCAGCTGCAGGGTACCCACGTACTGTGATTTAGATACATCTCTTTTCAGCATTTTGTTGTTCCTGTGATGCTGTGAGTCACTGCCTAGGGATACCCAGAGCAGGATTGCTGGGTTTCCATCACAAGTGATTAGACAGGAACTGCTGTCAGTGAACTGCAGCTTTCCTTTAGATCTACCACCATGGAATGGAAGGACACAATTCTTGTAGTGTAGGTGGAGAGTTTCCTTCTAAAGACCAATTCTTCTTCCTAACAGGCTAGGTGAAATGTGTGGCTGTGCCAAAACAGCATTGCTTTCTCTTAATCCAGGGCTTGCCAAGACAGTATGCTCAAGGGTAGGATTTCATTGCAGATAATGTTCTGGTTTTGTTTCCAGACTGAGATGAATTTCTATTTAAAGTTCTGCTTCCAGTGGTGTTTTTTTTGTTACTGTAATATTTAGGCTACCCTGAAAATCATGGGTTTGTTTCCCTTCCAAATAAACATTACGTGATAGTTGATTGTAACTAATAAATACATAGCTAAATTACTGGGACATTGCACATGATTAGGGATTTTATAGTGCTGTATTCTTGGACACCAGTGCTTCATTAAACACATTATCTCAGGATGTGATTGCTCTATGCCTTTATACTACTTGAGTTCAGGAAAATACACCTGCAATTGTGTCAGTGTGAGTAACTTAGGCACGCTATTACTACTAAGACACTGTAATGCTTTCACTGTGTTTGTATCACTTTGGTGTCCTGAGTTCAGTTTCAGCAGGAGATATTCACTGCCTGTATTTCTTGAAATGCAAATGAAAAAATGCACTTTTAAATACATCGTAACTTTATTTTCTGGTTTACTAGATTGTACTACATGGAGTCATCTACCATGTTATATTTTAATGAAAAGAAACATGAATTTGTTTTGGTAGTCTGCCTACATTCCCTTTGCTTTCATAAGAAATTTAACTATTGGTTTGCATGTGTCTTTAACAGCATTTTAACAGTATTGTTGCAACAATCAACCCGTTACCACAATATCAGTCATAATTCAGTCTATTTTAATATACACTGGTGTTTATTTTAAGACTGTGGCTTTATTTTAAAGTTCTACTTTTTGCTTGTATATGTCTTTCCCTGTTTCCTTCTTTTCAGCATTATATGAGGGTTTTTATCAGTTTCCCACCGACTTGCTTCATACAGATTGGAAGGGAGTCTGTGAGAGTACTACCTTCCATAGCTGCCACAGAATCTTGGGTTATATATACACAAGCTACCTCTGAAGTCCATATTGATAAATGTGTGTAGTATTTATCTCAAGACCCACGTGGAAGGCCTCAGAGAAGCCTCATGCACGTGATGTACCTGATATATCTGTCTCTGTATAGGAGGTGATTGTTACGTGCCTTCATTTGAGGGAGACATGAAACATTCCTCCTATCAGTATTGCATGTCATAATATATTGGGAGAAGGGGTTGGATGAGTAAGATAAGTTTTTTTATGCTTTTTATGTAAGACCAAATTAATAGTTGTTCACTGTAGAATTATGGAGAAAGATCGATTCTCTTAGAGAAAATTTTTTGCTCTTTACATAATTTATTTAAAATGTTGTAAAAATCTTACTTAATGTTTAGACAAATTTTAAAAAATGTAAGTAGATACTCATGCATAATTACTAGAAAATTTCAGTAGTTTTTGCTTGTAGTACCTCTATGTGTGACACTTGTATTTAGAACATATAAAAATACATATGCCCTGATTGTGTATGAAAACATACTCTTAAATAATTATGGACTGATAAGTATGTACACTGGAATGGTAATGTGGTGTTGTTTTGTTGTTTGGGGTTTTTTGATGGTAGAAAACCTCAGTATGTATAGTACACTTTGTTTGTTTATTTTCTCATTAATATTTAGGATATTACTAAATCATGCATATTTACATGAGCTGTATCTCTAGCCATGTTTCTTTTCTCCTTTGAAGAGCGTTCTATGGCATGGTACTATAATGGCTGAACTTCAAGGATTATTAAATTCGTTATGAACCCAGATTTTTTTTCTGTAGGTTTCTTTTGTGATTTCCTGTGTATATGTATGTGTCATATCAAACCAGTATTTACAAATAGCCTTCCCTTGTGTTTTGTTTTAGCAGCATTCCTTGTTTGGTGTAAAAACATTGAAATAGCTTTGGGAATTTTGCTATTCAGACAAGATTTTTTTTTTGCCTTGTGCTTAGAAAATGGTTTTTTCCTTTTTCCCCTGCAAAAAAATTTAGCATCTCTACTTCTCTTCTCAGTTATCTATCCAAATGGTATATGAAATCTTACCTTGTAATTTAGAGAGATCAATTTTCAAGTATGAACATCTTAATAAGGTACTAGTTGTCCCAATATGCATGTTTAGTATTAAAAATGCATGTGTAAATGGCTAAACTGAAAAACGGAGTTCATACTAATAACATAAAAATCCAATTTAAGACCATTTTCATCAAATGCCTACTTTTATTGTGATTAATACAACTACACATAAGTGAGAGAAGTTTTTGAGTGGTACTGATAAACATTTGTCAGTAAGGCTTTGTTCCTTTTTTTAAGAAATCATATTATAAAAAATAATAATTAAGGATTATAATTCTCATATGCCAGTCGTTCGTTTGCATTAAATTTCAGCATTTGTGAGTCCGAATGTTCTAATTCATATAAATTTCATACAAATAAATGCTGGCTAGTACTGTTAGAAAAAAAAAAAGTGAAATGGATTGTTAAAATTGTTTTTATGTGAAAGCTAGAAGGTATGTGATGTTCCTGAACTTCTTGTGCCTAATACATTGATACACGAACTACAAGGCATCATCCAGTAGAGCTCATTAAATGTTGAATTTCCATTTTGTTTCTATACCATGAAATTGTGGATGAGAGGATGTTTGATTCAGACTATTTTGAAACTAATCTGGAAGAATTTTCATCTTAAACTTCAAATTTTGATACTTGATCCAAAAAAGAAGCAGGTTTCAGGAATTTTTTTTTTAATTTTTTCTAATTCAAGACTTTTTGGGGCTAATGCTGATTAGAAATAGGGAGATTTTTTAAAGAATTACTATTTCTGTCCTTTATTTAATGAACATACTTACAAGAAAAGATGTCTGTGATTCAGACTTCACTTAAATTTTGTTACATTGCCATTTTGAAAAAACATGTACTCACCATACTTCATTAGAATGCAAATGTGTGATAATGCTAATTAATGCTTCTGGAGTTAAGATATCAAATCAAGGAGCTAACTATAGTTGGTATTTTAGAGTAGTTCATTTTAAAGCTTCTCACGTGGTCTTAATGAAACCGAATGGACTGGCTTGTCCTTTCTGGTTGGTGCTCCTTACTCCAGACAAGTGTACCTGGAGCTCCCCTCACACCACTGTGGGATAAAGCTGCTTCAGTGTAGGGAAAGGGAGGATTGCTTTAGCAGGTAAGAAAGCACAAGATGAGGCCTAGGCTGCTAATTAACCTTAATTAGGAGTAATTTGTTTTAATCGGAAGTTTTACAGCCTACTCTAAGCAGTTCATTCCTCTTTGTAGCAGCTCTTTTCAGGAATTACTGTAGATGAACCATGTATAATGCTTCGAATGCAGGTTGTATTTGAATGTCTGTGGAATCTGTACTCTGTACAGAGTACATAAACCTTTATTTATTTTACATAAACTTTATTTTATTTACACTGAAGGGTATTTTTTGGTAGTAGTAACTCCTGCTACGCTGTATTTATTATTGTGCTCTATTAGAAAGGTGACATCAGCAACGTAGACACATTTGAGAGGCAGAACTGAAGTTGGTGCAAACTGGTGTTTTCCAGTAAAAAAATATTTTAGTTAGTTTAGAAGAGGTATAAGGAAGTCCATCCCTGAATATTTGGGTAACGTTTCCTGCAGTTTTACAAGGTCTGAGGTCTAGGCCGCAATATTTTGCATTGTATCAGGGACATGCTATCTGTTGCATTTCAATGATCATTCTTTTATCAATATCTTTGTTATCATCCTGTCAATCCACATAAAAAATAGTGGAATAGCTGAGTTATGTTGATTTCTGAAATGAGAAAATGGAACCTAAGGAACAATTTACATAAATTAAACTGGAAGGAAAGCCAGTAACAGCTTTATAGCACTTAAATTACATTTTTTAAATTCAAAAATTAATTGGGAAAGTAAGACTCCTAATACACTTTTCATGGTGAAAGAAAATGTGGTCACAAAAGTGTGTACAAATATTTCCTCTCATCTTACAAATGCTTTTAAGTGACATGCCAAGATGTAGTGGTCTTATCTAGTGTACAGTAAAAAACCCTGACATGTCTCACAAAAAGCCCCCAAACATTAGGGTGAAGTTGAGGACTGGAAAAAGTTGCACTACTATTCATATTGCTGCTTCCTTTTTAAAATGTTCCAAATTAACATACTTTAAGATCATGGGTTTTCACCATAGTATGTTTTTCTGTGTGAAGGTGAAGGAAAAAGAGTTAAGGCTTTGGGAGCTGAGACCTTCAGAGAGCAGATTTGAGCTTGCTCACCCTGTGCAAGCTGGAACAATCCCAGCTGGTAGAGAGTTCATGCACTGGGATTCCAGGCAAAGGAACTGAATTGTAAGCTGCTGCCCTTGATGTCACTGTCCTTCGGAGAAAGGATTATTCTAGTGCCTGCATCAAGACACCAAATTGCAGCAATCAGTGAGCACAAGAGAGAGTGCTGCACTGAGGGCAAGAGGCATGACCTCCCCCAGAAGATGGTTTGGAAATCCAGTGTCTGGCTTGGTGAACCTCGGAACAGACACATTGCTTGAGGTGGAGCAGTCCTTTCACCCTTCTTGAATCCTAGTTGTATGAGCAGCTAGGGGAGAGAGCCTTACACTTACAGCCGGTGATGTGAACAGTGTCCAGCCTCAGATCTCCTCATAGTGGGGACTGTCATCTCTCCCTTCAAACTGCCTGACCCTCCCATAGCCCTATTCATATGGATTTTTGGCTCATTGTTTAAAGTCAAGGAGCAGAGGAAGGAACTAGTACAGCCATAAGTTGAGGGGAAAAGTACTAAGGGCCATGTAAACCAGCAAGTTCATTCTAATGGGAGGGTAATTTTCCATTACAGGAAAAGCAGACAAATAAAACAAGATGGCTATAAGGCATTTCCTCATCCTGTTGTGCCCTCAAACCCTCCAAGTGCTGTTTATGTTATTGAGAATTCAATTTATTTCACAGCATGGTTTAGGCTCCACTGTTTCTTTTAAAGGGGATAGAGTATTATATTGACATAAAGAATGTAAAATACTGCAATTCTTTATGTGATCCATGGTGTCAACATAGTGCACAGTAGCAAGACACAGCTTATCAGTTTTCCCACTGCATATTCAAGGGAATTGCTTACTAAATATTTTAGTCACAGATACAACTAAGTCTCAGAAAATAACTTCATAAAAGGACAAAATTAAGATGATCTCAAAATTCATGTTTTACCTATTTTTCCTCTTCATTTTCTACGTCTGTATTTTCTACACTGTTTTACTGTGGTGGTAAATTACCAAAACTGTTGCCTTTCAAATCTGTGTTGTTTACTTTTGGCAAGACTTGGGGCTACTTAAAGAGATTAAACAGGGAAAGTACTAAGTAAAGTCTCTCAGCACACTGTCTCTTGCTAATGCAAGAAAACATATGCATGCTTCAGTTTGAATGAGAAATGGGAAAGACAAGTTTTTAACCATAGCATATGATATAAATTTATTGGAACAGTATGATGGTATGTTGGACAATAGAGTAAGAATGAATTTTTTTTTAAGCTTGTCTCATCCCCTCCATCCCACCCTGAATGTGGAACGTCTGATGTTGCAAAACATCAAATGAATTAACAGCTGTTCGTAGCAGTTAAAAAGTGTAATTCATGAAATAAGGTCTCTTGCACCTCCTAGTAATTCTGAGGAGATTAAGAGTGTAGTGAGAGGAGGGAAAAAAAAGCTGCACAGAGCTTGGTCAGCATTTGTCTTTACTGGCACTAGGAGGTGGGATTGGAGCAACAACATTCCAGATAATTGATGGGATAATTTAGATAAAAGACAGAATATTCAATTCTGTGAATGTTGCAGTGAGCATGTTGCACTGTTGAAACAGTGTCAAAAAGCAATCAAAACACAGAACAAAAACTTTTGTCTCATTGTTATACTGCTTCTTTTTTTCTGTTGAAAATCTGAAGCCCAAATATCAAAGAAACAGAGAACAAAAGGAGAATAAAAGTACTGCATCTAAGAAAGAAACGAAGTGACTGTGATTATGGAAAAAAAGAAGCAGTCATAATTCTGGTTGTGCTGTGCCTACATTGAAATTGCCACTGTCATTTTATTCCAAACTTTTGGCTTTATCAAAGGTGTGCAAAAAGAAGATGGTGCTTTATAAAGCCTAATGGTTGTGATTACACTCCAAAAGTGGCTACCCTAGGCTTTCATACAGAAATCTGCATTATGGTAGTGTAACCATTGTTTACAGTTTATTCCACAAAGCTACTGTTAATGTCTTTAGGCCTTTTAATTTGAAAGGTTTATAATTTTTACTGTGGTATGTGGAAAATTGAGAAACTTACCACTTTTAACTGGCGTAATTTTTCAGGGGACAGCACCTATATATGTTCCACCATAGATGCGTTCTTGCAAAACACAAAGTTTTTTACCCCAAAGGTTGTAGTGATTTTGGTGAGGTTCTGTTTGTTTGTTTAGCCAACTGAAAGAAATATTTATGTAAAATGAATATTTCCATCAGAACGATACCCATTTTCATTGCCATCCATAATCTCTGTGAATCTCTCTAAATATGTACTAGGGTCTGAAATGTGCCCTCCCTAAGTAAATACAGTCTATTTTATAAAGTCACAATTGGTTTGAAATAATTTGAATCAGGTGTAAAAGTTCTGTGAATTATACACCCCAAACAAACCTTTTAAAGAAAATATCTCTGCCTTGTGTAGCAGGTGATGTTTACATGCTTACTGTGACACAAAGATGATTGATTTTGTTACTTATCTGCAATTTTTTTCTCTTTTATAGAGGTGTTAAAATTAGCAGAAATCATTCTTGTTAGCATTGAGATTGGAACAATTCCATGGAAAACTTGTGTCCTCTTGAAAACATTGTTACATAGGAAATAGGAAAAATTTCTGAAATTGCTCCGTGCTCTATGCAGGCCCCATTTTCTAGATAAAGAATAAAAACACTGATTATTTTAAGATTCAAATAGCAAGCAAATACTGTATATTAATGTATAATATATGTATCAGCCTTGGAGCTGATGCAAAGAGTATTAATTTCAGCTATTTCACAATAAGTTGATTTTTCAGGCTGTTTCTAGTTTCTAAGGGAAACCAGAAAGGATATTTCTTACTTTGCCATCCTCTTTGAGACATATCCAGCAAACTCAGTGCAGCTGAAGGCTGCATTTTATTTCTCCTTTTATACTGTTGATAGAGCTCTTTTGCTGTGCCTCAGATTTTCCTTAATCATAATCACTTATCTTTGTACCTGAGCATGAATTCTGTAAGCTCTGTCAAAATTCCTTCTAATGTGTTAATACCCTTTTTCTTTTAAAATCACAGTTAGTGTGAATACACTGAGTAAATCATTTAAGATATTAGTATTTTTGTGCCTTAACTTGCAAGCAATTCTTTCTCAGTTTGTTGCTACAGATTTCCTCCAGTTTAAAAGATGATAATGGGGAGCAATATTTCTCTCTCACTTTTTTCCCAGTGGATATTTTAAATTATGAAGAAACAAGTAATATGCTGCAGTTGAAATTTTGATAATAAAGATTTTTGCTCTAGTTTTCCAAATGTAGTGCTTAATTTCTTAAAAGAGTGGTGTCCTGGAGATTTTGAAAAAATATAAACTTTGAAGATGCAAACAAACACATTTATTCTTCCATCTGAACTATCTGGCATTTATCTGAAAAATTCATTTTACTGAATTTGTCAAAAGGCAAAGAGTTTATTTTGTTGTAAACAAATTAGCCTCTGCATAAAAGCTACCAAAGTGGAATCTTAAAAATGATGAAGTTGTGATGATAGCATGTTCCTGATCCTCAGGGAGGGAAACATTATTTTGTAGACAATTATTTAGAAAGAAATTGGACCTCTGGTTTTTGGACAATAGCTTTGTCAGTTCAGAAGCAGTGGCACTGACTAGTCCTTGTAAAGAAGGTTTAACGCATCTCAGAAGTTTTGCCAAACTTATTCAAGGTTCTGGGCTTCCATCCAATGAACTTTCCTGGATTTGATAAAAAACTGTTAGTCTAGACTTAACTGCAGTTGGTGACTAGCCATAGAGGAAAGTGCTACTGTAGAAGAATAGAATTTTAAAATTAGTCCAATTCATAAGTTAAACCACAGGAAACCTCTTCTGTGTGCTGAAAGGGTTTTAAGTATAGTTTTTAAGTAGAAATTTATATCCATGTTAGTTCTTTCTGACATAATGTATTTTAGAAAAAGAGAGGTGTTGTTTCTTTCTTTGACTTGGTATCTAAATATTACATGGTCTCTTCACAGCTGGGATTTTATTTAACCCTCTGAAATCTATCATTCAGGTAAATTGAAAAATCTGGGGCTGAGAAAGATACCACATAGTTTATGACATAGTTAGAGATAATAATACACATTTAAAGGGTTTCTAGAAGTAATTTTGATGAAAGTGCTGTTAAGCAGCTTCTACTGAAATTGAATTTATGATCCTCTGTTTGAAAGCCATCTGTTTCCAAAATACAACAAAATTAGGATCCAATAGGCAAGTGAGAGACAGTATTTTATTCAAAACACTTAAAGAAGGAAAGCGTTCAAAATAAATTATAAATACAAATACAAATATTATATATATACACACACACCCCAAATTCATAAGCACCTACTGGAAAGCCAGATACTCCCTACCTGGTAACCTGATGGATATGAACTGCTATTTGTAGATGGTCACAAAAACTCAGGTCTTGCTTTCACACCCCTGCTTCAAGAGAAGTTCAGGTAATTCAAATGCACTCCTGCAAAGTCCATTTAATGATAGATTTAGAGGGGTGGTGAAGTGGGGATTTACGTTTGGCCAGTAGCTCAAGTCTGTTGGTGAAACCCGAAGAGTGTGAACAGGGGTAAAGAATTTGTAACTTCCAAACCCATGGCAGCTCCAAGAGGCTGTCACTCCACAGGCATGAGGCTGCACGGGGGGAGAGTCTGCAAACTTTGGCGTGTACTGTTAATTGTACTGTTAATTTTAACTATACTTATATTTAACCTTTCTGCCCTTTTCATAAAGAAAGTCTGAGAAAACAGTGTTTCTGTGGAAGCTGCAAAGACCGTGTGATAGACATGAGTGAAAACAAGGATGACTTTATCTCAAAATATTGTATGATTTAAGCATTCAGTAAAAAAGACTATCAGAGACAATTTTGTCCTCTCTCCCTCTCTCTTTTGTGTCTATAATTTAGAAGCAATGATGAAATGCAAGCAATGTGCTAATAAGAGATATTTTATGCCAACTATAGTGTGTCTGAAAATCCACTAGCAGTTAACTACTTGTTCATTGCCTCAATTGTATCTATTTAGATATCTCATATGGTATTTGTAGTCAATGTAAGCATGGATGAATAACAAGTGCTAACTTAGTAATACATACAAGGATGATCAAACCATGTGTTCCCCCACAAGCCTAAAAACGTCCTTGAATTTGTGTTAAGAAGCATAGAAGTAAGAATACGATAATTAGATTTGCCATACTGCATAAAAATAAATCAAACATTCTTTCTGTGTTGACAAATAATGCAACACATCTGGTTTAGCTTTGCAACTTCTAAGGTCTTCATTAGGTTTCTTCCTCCTAACAATTAAACTACCAAGGTCAAATTTAGGCAGAGTTGTCTGGAAAAAAATTAATTTTCACTAACTGCTATAATACGTATGGATGTATGTAACTCATGCATCTACATAGTTTTATAATAGGCAGGGAATACTAAAATGATTCCAAGCAGATTATTTGTCATTAGAGTCCTGAACATTCCACTGCTTCCAAAAAGATCTCTGATGCTGGTTTAAGGAAGTTAAATCATATAGAAAAGAAATGCTCTTTCTTTATATTTCCTGAGTTCATAATAGAAATTTATAGTTCTGTTAAACACACCTTTACTCTTCCATTTAGTAGCCTTGTGTTTGGAAGGGAAAATCCTGAAGAGAAGGCTTGTGCAGGAAGTAAAGCATCACTGATAGACAGAAAGGTGTGTGTGATCTCAACATCCTTGTGAAATAAATAGGGACCAAGATCTTAACCTTCCTTGAAAATCTTACACTTACAGAAGTACTTCAGTCTTGGTCAATTTAAAAGTTCAATTTGTATTTGAATTTATCACACTTTTTAATTTCATATATATTCCAGTTTTATTGCAGAAATACAGCATGTTTAGTTTGAAAGAATGTTAATGGACCATTTCAACAGTAAGTTCTTGTGTAATATCTCTGCTCAAAGTTCAAGTTAGAAAATCTACATTTATTTAAAATGGTTTTGTTTTCACAAACCAATGTTTTTGAACAAAAAATATTCCTTAGAAAGTCTTATTAAAAAAACCCTTTACTTCAATGAAGAATGAAAAAAAATTAAAATTTTTAATCTTCTGGAGCAGTACTGCCTCTGTTCTTGTATCTGCACAATGGCATGTGACATACATTCTCAATTTATTTTACCTTACTCCTTCAAACAAGCTGTTCGCATTTTTCTCCACTGAAATTATTTATTTGTGCTTAAGTGATCAATAGCTGGGTATTCAACTTCATAGTAGCCTCTGTTGTAAACTAGTGCTTTGCTAAACACGCTTTTTGCAACTATGAAATGTGGGCTTATACTTGTGCTATTCATCTGCAAACACCACTCTTAGTTCCCTAACTCTTTGCCCTAAATATTGTGCTGTACTAATGTGCATTGTGACAGGATAGAAAAGTCCTCTCTCTCATGACCATTATGCCAACTCTGTGCATTGTGAGTGGTAGAGCTACCTTCACAGCTGTATTTTGAAATACAAAAATTAATGGGTATTTGCTGAAGGAGAAAGATTAGTGGAGATATATCGGTGTATCTCTTTTAAGCTCCCAATATGAAAGAATCTCTCCCAGGGAATCACAGCACTCTGAAACTACATGAAGTTTGTGATTTGCCAGCTAAATCTGCTGCAAGTTAAAGGAACTACGAAGGTTATTTTAAATTCTAATCGTGTTGCTTCTGGTACCGCTACCTGGAGTTTCCCTCAGAGATGTACAGAGTATAACTGCTGGATGAAGTTCACTCTAAAAGGATTCTGGAAAAGGATTAGGACATATCTCTGACTTGCCAAGTAGAGGAGGGTATGCAGAGAAAACAGTCTGCAGCCAAAGAGGAACAATGTATTTTTCACTGTGATGCTAACACAAGAAGCTGATGAGCTGCTCTGGGCTCATCAGTGTATTCCCTTATGTGAACCCATGTCCAAAGGGATAATAGTAATTTCTGTCTTGTCAAATTCTCCCATTTTTCCTGATTATCCTTGCACCACTGATTCAATCATCTGACATTCTGTTGCAGATTAATTTCCCCCTCGTGATTTTTTTTTTTATATTATTGTTATGTTTGTGGAGACACGGTACAGCTTCAATACAGAAATGCATGTTACAATTTTAGAAGGTCCCTTTACAGCTGAATGCTTTCATATGAGCAGAAGGGAGAGGTAAATATGATGGAGACAAATGAAAGGAGGTGAGTGAGAGAGAGAATGCAATGGAGAAATTATTTTCTGGATAAAATATCAAGAGGATAGGAATGTGGAAAGTTGCTCTGCTTGTGTCACGCACAAGGGACTCCATGAAAATTAAGTCACCTGCAAGTAACAGGTGAGTGATCTGTCCCTGTGAAAGGAGCACACACGTTGAAAATTTTTCAAGTTTATGTATGATTTCTCATTTCCTCTTAGTCAAAGGTGAGCAATATGAATTACAAAATCAAACAACCTGTAGGCAATAATACATCTTAAAAACCCACAGCAATTCACTGGTACTAATCACTGGGGAGAGTAAGGCACAAAGAAGAAGCTGAAGCATGGAATTTTATGTTCCTCTCTCCAGTAGTACCCAAAAAGCCCAGAGAGAGAGACCTATGATGTGTATAAGAACTGAAGAGGGCCTGAAAAACTGTATAGCCTCATAGATTATTGAGAGAACTGGGGTTGTTGAGCCCTGAAGAAGGCTCCAGGGAGATCTTATTGCAGTCTTTCAAAATATAAATAGGGATTATAAGAAACGTGGAGACTTTTTTATGCAGCCTATAGTGACAGGACAAGGGACAGTGGTTTTGAACAGAAAGAGAGTAGATTTCGATTGGATAGATGAAAGAACTCTTTTATGGTGAGGGTGGTAAGACACTGGAACAGGTTGTTTGGAGAGTAAGTGCCTCATCACTATAATTGTTTCAGGTCAGTTTGCAGGGGCAACCATCAAGCAACAGGAAAGATGTCCCTGCCTTTCAAACTCTGTTATTCAATGATTCTGTGATGATTTGAATGCTGTACAGTACCATACTTGGCTATAAAAATACAGCTGAATTACTCTGGTGTGTGTAGTACTCATAGTATTCATAGAATCACAAAAGTTTGGGTTGGAAGGGACCTTTAAAGATCACCTAGTCCAGCTCCTAGTGAGCAGGGATATCTTCAACTAGATCAGGTTGCTCAGAACCCCAGAAAATCTGACCTTGAATGTTTCAGAATTTCCAGGATAGGCGATGCAAACAATGTTTCAGGACTTTTAGCAGAGCAGAAATCAAATGAAAGATGAGATGCCCTTTGAAGGCATTAGCTAGACATAGGAACTTATTGCATATTTTTCTTTCATGTTGATAGTATGCAGCCAGAAAAATACCAGATGTGTTAGTAGGCTCTGTTTCCTCTCCTAGAGTTTTAAAACTTCATTGTGTAAAATCTTCACTGAACATAATAAACTTTTTCACCTCTTAGAGAAATCCACGTGTAGATACCAGAGAAGACATTTAAGGATCACCAAGTGTTAGTCCCATAAACTCCAGACAGAAAGTGAGCCTGCAGACCCTCTTTTGAACTCTGAACCTTCTTTTGTAGTGCAATAGTTTAATTCCAAATAAAACTTTTTAAAGCAATTATGTATTTTAGTCTTTCTTAGGACATGCTATTTAGATAAATTAGAGGAGAAACAGCTGTTCATTTTACAGAATCTTTGGGCAAGATACCATTTCGTATACTAACAAAAAGTCAAAGTTGATTTTATTTAAAAGTTTAACACTAGAAGTTATCATTTCATTAAAAGGAAAGTAGATTTTACAACCACATTGCATAAAGATTTCATCTGAAAATAATTAAGAAGAATAAACAACAGCACCAAAAAGTGATAGGATTGTTTGCTTGCAGCATTCAGTAGATGAGAAGATTAAGATAATGAATGTATTTGTATGAAAATGTAAAATTAACAGCCAAGTTTAATGTCTCACATAGGAAACAAACAGTTGTGAGGAGTTTGAGGTTTTCATTGGCTCTCCATATTTTGGAATCCTTCTATAATTCATAATACTTTTCTGTAATCATCCCACGCCAACTACATGCACCATGGCATCTCAGCTAAGTCATGCACAGTATTAGGGGTGCAAATATTTAAGTTATTAAACTGCCTGAAATAAAATATTCCATATATTAGGAGCACTGAGCTTTCTGAGTGAAACACAGTGAAACAGTGCAGTCCTGAAATGAATGCAAGAGCACAATGTGAGATATTCATAGTGAGAGATCCTCTAACGACATAGACTGTAATAATTCCAGCAGTGACTCTGAGATGTCGGCTCCTGTTGGCAACAGCCACGTGCTGGCAGTTGCAGAAAATCTCTAAGGCAGTGTAGCATAATGGCCCCTGAGAAGATGGTACGGGTGGGGCCCTTTGCAGTTTTTTGGGGTGTACTGGAACTTCATGCCTTCTTCAGTTAACATGAAAGCTTGACTTAATGTTCTTCAGCTATGATTCTAAATTATTAAATTATAATTATGGCTTTATTATTATGGTGGTATTTCATTTATTAGAGAGATATTTTTTACTCAAACATGATGATCCAAAGCCATGCTCCCGGTGAAGGTGCTAATGATGCCTGATAAAAGTGATGTGTTTGCTTCAAGCTAGTGATTTGACTGACATTTCTCTTCAAAATAAAATAAATTCATTTTAATGTATATTTAGAAAGGAATGTAAATACTTCATGTTATGCACGAAGAACAGTCTCAGTAATTTCTACTTTTCCAGTTATCCCACTTCCCAATGGGAGCTGGATATGTATTTCTCTTTGAACAGAAATGAAAAATATTCTTGCTTATGTATGATCTTCCTGAATCTGAATATGTTTATAAATACATACTTATAAGGGAAATTTATACAGTACTCACAGAGGCACATAATTTATTAAAAAACAATTTAATATTATTTATGAAGTTCAGGAACAGCTTGAAGCTGCCTGTCATTATTAAAGTAATTGCAATACTTAAGTACATAATAAGGTAATGTTTCAATGTCAGAAACAATAATCAAAAGATAAAATATGCCCGACTCAAGGAAATTGTGAGTACATCCTTTACATGCTCCTGGCTCTTCCTTTTCTTCTTGCAAAGGTCTCACATTGTTACTGTATTAGTTCTTAGATACAAAAATCATATTTTTATAACTGATCATCTCAGGAGAATTCGGTTATATTTGCATTCATACTGCTTAATTGCACACAGGTATAAAGATGAAGCAAGACTGTGCCTGTAAGACACAGACCCAAACAGTGAGAAGCACAGACCTCAAGGAAATGCAGAGGGGCATTTTGTGCCTCAGGGAGGGAGAGACAAAAAGAACAACTCATTCGATAGGAAATGTGCTTACAGCAATAACTCTGAGAAAGATGTCATCCACTGCTGAAGTGCTGTGGGATAGGAGGAATAATTTGCTGCCTTAATGGCTTGCATTGTTTGCAAGGCTACATTCCTATTTGTGCTACAACTGAGTGATCTGAGAGCTCCAATTGATGCAGCTCTGCTTCTCCCTGTGTACCTGGCTTTTAATGATGCCCTAAGAATGACTCCTGACTATATATTACACAGAAAAGATCATGACATGCCCTCCATATTGGACCTGCTCTGTCATCAGCAGTGAAATATAAGAGTACAGCAGCGGTGGTTATTATTTGGGGGAAATTCATAGTATGACTGATTAGATTTTCTTTTGACATTTTAATCATCATAAAGGCTCATTGCTGCTTTGTTGCACTGGAACCTTTGTGAATTGGATAATAAATACATGTCATGTATTTGAAGGATGACTACTTTCCCTGAAATGAGTTAAGCTTGACTAAATGTTGAAAATGCTACAATGCTCCCAGTTAGCAAATAAGCTGATTTCTTAGAACTGGTCTTGCACTGCATGGGACATTTCTTTTAAAATACCCTACAGTACTTACAGTAAAACTAAGACTGTGTATTTTATAAAAACCTAACGCTAATGGGCAGTTTATTTGAACAGGTAATTAATTAGTATGATAACTAATTTAAGATACTGTAGTTTTTCTGATAAATGCTTTTGGGAATCAACTTTATCCCAGTACAGTTTAAATGTATTTCAGAACAACTTGCAGTAGATTTGGATAATATCCTTTCAATCAGCATCTAATTGTCAGGAAAAAAGACTATATTATAGGAGTAGTTCTTCAAAAAGTGATTGTTTGTAAGTGTGCTAAAATACCTGAATAGCTCTGCAAGACATTACACAGTGTAAATAGTCCCATTCAAGCTACTAAGACTCATGACCTGAGTAGATTTAACTTTCAGACATTGCTAACGAGCTACCTTATGAAAGTCACATAGGGAAAGGTTCTCGGTATCTCAGTTCTCTGTATCACTGGATACTTTTTTGAGGTTCAGGCTTAGGTTTTACTTTGTAGATAATCTTGACTTATAAGTTGCTTGTCTACAAGCACTATTAAATAAATTTGAGCTCTATATCCTAATAACAACCCAGATATTGTTTCCAAAAGTTGGCATTTGCCATGAGCAATTTTAATACATCTAGTTGTTTCTGTACAGTACCTAATTTTTTTAATATCCTGCTTAATATGTTTCTAGTCTGCAAAAATATGTACATAACATATGTCTTTCCTATTTGCTCATCTGAAACAGTTTTAGCACAAATTAATACATAAATAGTGACTATTATTAATGTTGGCATTAATCTGGAATAATTTGTTATACCCACTCATCTTTATTTCACATACTGATCATGTTGAAAATCAGCGAAGCATGTGAAATTGCAAACAAAAAAATGGAAGCATTTGCAATTCTGTCCACTTCTGCTTACAAATTAACTGTTTTAATAGTCAAAAAATAAAGTCCACATGATATTGAAGCCAACAGCATGAGTCTAGCCATGAGAAATTTGTCATGTCAGCAAATGGAGAATTATACCTGTTGTACCAAAATTTCACATAAGAGGGTCACATGATAAAGCAGCTACAGGGATGTGTACTCATTTCAGTTGTAGCTGTTTTGCATACATTGATTTGCTCACATAACGTTGCTCTTACAGTACGTGAGCTGGTGTTGGGAAAACAAGAGAAGCAGCTGCAAAGAGTGGAGCTGATTTGCTCAAGGTCATTTATGAAGTTAGTAGCAGAGGTGGGACTAGAAGTCAAACGTTTTCATAATTTTACTTCAGAACTATCAGTCCAAAAATCCTATCTAGATGACAATATCCACCTTACATTGCAATGCCTTTCCTAAAGGGCGCTAAACTCCAAGCTTGATTAATGGTGACACATTACTTTCTGTGACAGGAGCATAAGCTCTGAATGAACAATTATTTAAATGTTCTCAGCTGAGAATCATGCCCTCGTCATCCATGCTTGATGTACAAACATGGTCTCCTGACTGTCTACGCTTTTGCCCATCTGTTTGGATGGCATAATGCCTGTTCTCAAGTAGGTCAAAACCTTGCCGTAGGGCATTTATGCCAGGCAACAATGGCTTTCAGTGGAAGACTGCATAACCCTGAAAGTCTTCACTTTTGCAGGAAGTCCTTCCTTTGGTGCAGGATTCCATCATTGGCTCCTCAGGTATATACAGTCATCCTCAGATATCTGAACAATAGCGGGGGAAAGAAGGGAATGGACTAATGGGATGGAAATGAGGCGATAAAGAATGTTTAGTTTTGTCTCCTGTGAACTGTGAGAAAAACAGGACGATTTCAGTGTTTTAAAGGGTGGAACCCATCAGGCCAAGGGGAGAATGTTGTGTGGTCTCTGTTGTATTAGGCTTCTCTGGCTATTTCTACTCCGTATATTCAGTCCCCTGAGAATGAAAAATGGGGAACGTTGGTCAATGCACAGACGTCAGATTTCTCAAGACCACTTACTGTACGAAGTATCACATAGACAGCAGACTGTTTTAAAATAGGTCTCATTCATGTATACATGATTTTAATTACTCTGACCTAAATACTTGCCTTTTTTATATCTGGTGCACAACAAAGGAGCATATAAAATGTAGTAATGGAACTACATTGGCTGACAATATGACAATGGCTTGGTCATTATTTAACACTTATTTATAGACAGCAACATATATATCTCTTTGCAGGAGATAGTAAAATATCTTATATATGTGTGTCAGCGTTGGTCTTCTCTCAACAGAGCCACAGGGGTCAGATGATCTGAGCCCAGTGGACACTGTACTCTTCAAAATATAAGCTAAGCTCTTTTAGGTCATAATAAATAATGATATAAATTTTACATTACAAAATATTTTAGAAGCTATCATGCATATTTTATTTTTAGCCAGTACATACTAGCATAGCAATATAAGCACAAATATAGTTAAAGTTGTGGTTCAGTTAAAATGGCTTCAGTACACTGAAAGTCATTAGAAGGATTTAAACTGGGCATTGTCCAATTTTTTCCCCCTGCAATTTAAGATTCTCAAGGTTATCTCAGATGGTATTGCCTGAAATTGATATTTATATTCATGTACTTGTTGAAAAAAAAAAACAAACAAACAACCCAAAACCCAACCAAAACATTAAAAGCTTCTGGAATTCAAGTACTGCAGAAAACTCCACATAGGTTACAGTGCACTAATTCCATGAAATATAAGAGAATAAGCAAGGTGCCCTCTAGTGTAAAAATCTTAGCAATGCCTATTCATAGAGTGTATTTCATATGTATATATAATCATCCACTCTGTTTTTGAACTAGTAAGGGCATGGATAAAGCTGAACTTTTAAAATTCTGCTGGTAATCCATAACTGATTTTTTCACTAGCACATTAGTCGGATTTATTGATGGTGAAAGCAAGTTCAGGCCCACCACCAGGAAAAATCAAACAAAATAAGAGTAAACAGCTCAAAAGTAGTTTTAGGCATATGCTGTCCTAAATAAACATTGGTTCCCATTACTGAATACGAGTGGTCCTTTTTTGAAGAGTGTCAGTCCTAGTAACCTCTGCCAATTTGTTGTTTCTTCCTCTCCACGCTTGCTCCATGCACTGAAGTTTGCACTGAAGTTGCTACTTTGATCTAGAATAGACAGAAAAGGTTTGAGAAGGGCCAACATCGCCAAGGTTTCTGCTTAAGGTTCTTCACATATACCTTATAATTGGTCAGCTGTTCCATTCTAGATATAATCTAATGCACTCTTTTATTTAAATTGTCCCAGTTCTCAATATGAACCATGGATGCATATTTGTGTGTATCTTCAGGTGGGCAGTCTGGAGTGCTTAAACCAAGAGCCAGAGTCTCAAGATTAGTTTCAGAAGTCATCTTGTTCTGTAAAGTGATTCAGTACATCTGCATGCTAGCCTGGCAATCTCAAGGCAGCTGGTAGGAAATGTTAACACCTCAGATATTTCTGTGCATACTTGTGACTCAGTGCTTCTCAGAATTATCCAAGACATAGTTGTCTTCTGAGATGATGGGCTCTTGTTTAGTAGTCTAAAAGTTGGAGTAGGAGATTTGGGGTGCTGGTTCTTCTCAGCTTGGCTCTGTAACTCTGTCACCCTAAGTGAATGACCTAGCCACAGTCTGCCAGCAGCTGCCAGCTGTTGCAGTCTTCCACCACCCTGAGAGTAAAGAATTTCTTCCTAATAACTTATCTAAAGTTACCCTCTTTCAAGTTAAGCCATTCTCCCTTGTTCTGTCACTACATACCCTTGTGAAAAGTCCCACTCCATCTCTTTCCTAGGTCCCATTAGGTACTGGAAAGCTAGGACGTCCCAGAGCCTTCTCTTCCCAAGGCTGAACAGCCTCATTGCTCTCAGCCTGTCTTCATAAGAGAGGTGTCCCAGCTCTGTGGTTAACTTAGTGACCTCCTCTGGAATTGTTCAACAGGATATATGTGGCCTTTTACCCATGATGTACCTGAAGAATCTTTTTTTATTACCCTCAATGTCCTTGGCCAGTTTTACTTCTGCCAGTGCTTTAGCTTTCCTAAGTAGCTCCCTGGCTACTTAGGGAATTTATCTGTATTCCTCCCAGGCTAACTTTCCCTGTTTCCTCCCTCTGTAAGCTACCTGTTCATGTTTAAGTTTTTCCAGGAGCTCCAGGAGTCCTGATGTTCTCCCCTGTGATCCATTTTGTAGGGATGTATTGCTCTTGAGCCTGGAGGAGACAATCTTTGAATATTATCATTATTACAGTGTATTGTTCCATATACCTCAGATACATCTAAACATTCTTCAGGGACCTGCCTTCCAATAATGGAAAAAAAAAGGACTAGGAAGTGCTGAGTCCTTGGAATGCATCACAATATACCTCCATGAAACAGCAAACTGTCAAGAGAATCAAAACCAATTCAGAGTTATATGAACAATTTCCCTAATGGTTGTTTAGAGCTGCTTCAAAACCACTTGTCAAGCTTGAAGGTGCATGCAGGGGTTTGAATATTCTTAGAGCAGTTTAGAAGGACTTTACAAAATACCCTTTTGTCTGCTTTCTCTTGCCATATCCCAGGAATAACAAGCAGCCTCCAGAGAAGCTTGAACAGTTGTGCTCAAAACATTAGACCAAATCTTTCTTAATAAAATTCATGAATGTGCACTGCTGATGTCTCAGGGTACATTAGCAGTGATGGTCTTTTCCACGCAGAGAATTGCTATGATAGACCATGGGAAATGAAGCAGCCTGCTCTGAAGCACTAAGGGAGAGTTTTTTTATCCTTCTCCTAATCTAATAAATGATGGTGTGCAATAGAGTTCCCCGTTCATCAGAGCTTCCTGTAGGTTTATCTCTCCAACAACTTTAGACCACCTCTCTTTAAGCATATAATTCATTTAAATTACATAGTATGGAGGTCAGTCTGCAGAGGAAGAACTACAGAGGAAGCTCTAGGAAAAAAAAAAAGATGGATAAATGTTATGGTTAGGGACTATGAATAATCCCCTATTATTTTCTTCCTAGATTTAATCCTTTCAGTGGTAGCATTATAGTAAGGGTCACTTATGGTTTGCCTTGCACTCGTGTTATTAATACTAGGAAGGAGAGAGTCATTTTACAGATCTTACAACTTCCCAGTCAGCAGGTCTGTATTTAGGGATGCTATTCTGAGATACCTAATTTCCTGTGCGCTCTGTGAAGCCTTTGGTGCCTTAGTACAGGGTTTTGGATTCCACCCCAGGGACCAGATGCCTCCAGGTTACTTACAAAAGCTCCTGACACTTTTTTCATGTCTAGCCATTAAACCAGAGAGTTAGTCACTATTGAACTCCAAAGGTGTTATGTCCTACATGAGGTAGCTGGATGTTGGGAAACAATATAGTGAAGAACTCCCTGATGAGAGAAATTAGACAATTTTTACATGAGGAAGCAAAAAACTTATAGAGGATTTATTTTGCTTCATAAAATTGATAATTGTAAAAATCAGAGTGGTATAGGTCAAACCTATGTAACTATATATATGTCAACCTTCATTTAAATGTATTATTAAAGAGATTTAATAGGATTAATGTAGCAGAAACTTGAATTCAAGAGCAACTCACTTTGAATTAAAAGTAGAGCACAGAATGTCAAAACTTTGCATAAAAATCTGAAGATATATGGTGCAGGTTTTGTTAACACCATGAGAAACGTCTGAAATTAATCACTCTTAATAATATTTGTAGATAGTAAAGGAACTATTGCTTGTATCACAGGAAAATCAGTCAGGCTCCTGAAACATTTACAATTGTCAGGCTTAATCATTCCTGGATTCACTGGCTATGTGATAGATCTGATAAAATGTGATTTAGTGTCATGAAATTTTTTCAGGCCAGGGTGCTGGTACTGAAAATTGAAAATATTTGATCTGTGGCAAAAGGAGCTCTTTACAGTAAAGGTCAAGTATTAGTTGTTCTGAAAACTCTCCTACCAAGTGAAACAACTCTTTTTGTTGGTATTCAGTAGCTCTATAAAGTGGGGTGTCAGGGGGAATCATGCTGTGGTTATCAATAAGCAGCAACACAGACAAAAACATCTCGAAAAAAGTAGGTTAAATAAAAACTCGGAGGGAGGAAGGACTTTTATATTGTTTTCCTGCTACCTACCCTGCTACTTCTGCTGCCTTTCCCCTTCTGTGCTAGAAGAGGTAAACATTTTAAGGTGAATCCCCATGTGATGCATTTTTGATTGCTATTTTATTATGTGCATCCCATTTTCAGCATATTTTTTCCTTGCTGTTTATCTCTCAGCTAAATTTGGAAAGCTCTCTGCAGGCTGGTGTTCTGTTGAATGAGCTGACTGCCTGAATAGACAAGTGACGTGATTTTGCACCAGTTAGGAGGGACTGTAAAGTAAGAGTACTGTTCTCTGTCTTGCCAAGGCCCTCTCTGCCTATATTAAATCTCATTTCCTCATGTCACGTGAAAAGGCAAAACAAAACCAATCATCCATTCTCCAATTAATTCTCTGATTTAGCAGATAGATCATTTGGAATGAGGGAGGAAGGGGAGATGCCCCATGCTCCAAAATAACGTAATCAGGACATTGTTAACAAGTAAGACTAGAAAGGGACCAGGACAGTCAGCTACAGAGATCTGCCCATAGAACTCCTCTTAGGTACTGTGTTGTGTCTGAAGTGGCTGAAACCACTTCATTTTAGAGACTTGGATTGAATATGGCAAATTTTGTGGTAAGTTACTCTGGATTTTAATTTCTAAACAGAGAGATGTTCTTGCATTGTACTTCTAGTCTCACATGTACACACTACTGTGCCAGTCAAGAGTGAAGCAAATGTGTATCTCGTATCCAAAGTCTTGAGATTTTGCCTTTTTCTCTTGGAACCAAAATTAACCAAATGTTTATTTAAATTTTATGTATATTTTCAAAGTTGTCCAAGCTTAAGGTCACAAAGTCATTATTTCACAAACTTTTGGCACGAAAGTGGTTCTGCACTAAAAAATAAAACCAGACAAAACAGACTGCTAGAGAAAAAATAATGAACAGGAGGAAGTGAAAGAGAAGACAGAAGCAGGGCAGAGCTCTGAGGCACTTCAGCTGTGAGGGTCTTGCCCGTGATACAAAAGGGAATCTGAGATGTCTTTGCCTGCCTCTTTGGCTAAGCTTAAAGAGCTGTGCTTTGAAGTCTATACCTGATTCTAATGGAGATCCCTTGGGAATCCTCTAATCTTTTCCCTTTTGGTCATACATTAACCGCCTTGTGAGAACACCCTCATTTCTAGTCATCACATTTTGAGAACTACATAATATACTGCTTTCCCAGTATCCCATTTTAGTTATTAATCCTGTAATGTTTCCTTTATTAAGTGAAGTACCTACCATTTAAATGTCACAGTTTTATATAATATTGTTGCAATTCTACAGTACAATAGGAACAAAATGAAAACACATAACTTTCTAAAAGCATCCATTGTGACTACCACTGGCAGATATCCAAAAATCCTGTAAAAATAACTGCTACTGCTGCTAGCAACTCATAACAAGCACACTCAAATCTTTGCATAATATGTCCACTTTGAATATATGGCTTTTAAATCTGAAAGTAGTGCTGAAATTACATCTCCCTGATTTTTTTTTTCTGGAGAATATATATACATTTCCTAGGCCATTCTTGCTTTTAATAGATGAGTTTACTAACAGGAATGTTCAGTGATAAGAGAAATTTTATTAGTTGTGCAAAGTGAATTTTGTAATTATAATTGTGAATGATGACATCAGAAATTACTTAATGTTATGTAAAGATGTAAATGAGTCCAGTTAAAGGATCAGATATTTCAGATAAGAATATTCATACATTTCCAGAGAAACAGCAACCAAGAGTTGTTAATAAAATAATTAGAACCCCCACAACATTAAATAAATACTGAAAAAACCACTTTTCACAGATTTAAGAAACAGCAGTAGAGATATAGTGAGTGAATAATTGTTCACTGTGTGTTAGTTTCCCTGCTGCAGTAATTTTTACTACTAATAATAGCTGTTTGGACCCCGAATTTGGATAAACTTATCCATCCGATCATCAAATAAATGTCCTTCATTAGACAGAGACTTGGGAAGAGTCATAAGGAACTGTTGACTAAACATAGCTAGGACTTTGTGGAGACATGAGCCATATCTTTCACTATCTCCTCCAGAGCAAGGGCCACCCCAAAGTCACAGGAGATGTTTTGTCATTTTCCTCGTATGGTAGTTGTAGGCTTTCTCTTGTCTTCTCTGGCCTTTGTCTCTAAGAGCTGTTCACAAGATCTCACAGGATAAAATTGATAGTAGTAGTCTGAGGCTTGAAAAGATCCAGCTCTGCATCACACTGATCTTCTAACCAGCCATCATGATGAAGAGCAGTATAACTTCTCATTGCATCATATTCAAACCAGCACCCCAAGTGGTGTTTAAGGGTTGAATTTTTCCTGTGCATCATGACACACAGCAATCCACTCACACTCTGCCAGCTCTAGAGGAGTAGATCTTTACAATTACCTGATTACTTTATCTTTGTAAAATACAATCTGAGACTGAGAGGAATGAAACTGAGAAGATGTATGAATGAAGGAGAATGGTTCATGGAAGTTTTACTTTCAGTGGTAGAAAAATAACTTCCTTTTTCTGCTTGCTTGCTTGTTTTTCAAGCCTACAGAAAACAATATATAAAATTAAAACCTTAGTTTTAAACATGGGCCTGCATTTGATTTCAAGAATGCAGTTTGCTGATAAAAAAAAAGTTTTGTATTTTGTGGTACAGCTTCAGACTATTCCATATTTCTGCAATTAAAAAACCCCCACGTGTTTGGTTTCCACTGTTCATCAAAAATATGAGAGAAAAGATAATGGTTTTTGCTAGCATGGAGCTTCCTGCTCCTGTTTGCTCCCTGTTTAATTGGTTGCTTCTTCTCCCCAGCTGCTTAAGAGATTGTTCTGTCCCTGTGGCTTTGCTCTCTGAGGCTTCACACTCCTGACTTGCTCTCTGCAGTTGTCTCCTCTGTGGCTTCACTCTGCATGTGAGCCGCAGCAAACTGCCATTGACAAATCTCTGAACATTAGGAGCTGGGATTTTTGGTTTTTCCTCTTGCTGTGCCTACATGTGGAAAAGCAAGAAAACAAGGATGGGGGAGCATATCTCGTTGATGTTTATTTTGTTTCCCGCCCTGTCCTGTCGAACTGATGATATGTTTTGTGCTTATATGTGCCTAAAGCATAGCATAATCAGGGTACAGACAGCAGCATTGTACTGAAACTAAATAAATGAGACAAGAGTTTCTCTCAAAACCTTTTCAGTGATTTCCTTTAAAAGATTGCCATAAATCCCTATTTGCTTCATAAAAACAACTTCTGCTCCATATCCGCAGCAAAGTTGCAGAAAGACTGTCTTAACACAATGCCAGAGGGTTTTTCTGGCTGAGCCAAACCATGTTCATAGAAGAAAATTAAAATTATAATCACATTGGGAGATTCTGTGATCCATGCTAAAAGAAATTACATTTAAAACTTAGCATTTATTTGAGACAAAGTGATTTCCACTACTGGTATTTTTATTGATACTATATTTCAAGAGAAATGCATTTAACTTAATTTCATAGAATACGGTCGCCTAAATTTATTGAGACGCAAAAAAGGTCCAGTGTACTTGTGTAAAGCTTCCTTATTGCTAATAGATTTAATTTAAAATGAAAAACTACCCCAAACCTGCCTATAAAATAGAATTCCTGCTTCAAGTTTTTGTTTATCAATAAACATATTTCTCAGACATCAGCAATCATAATCTTAGGGGAAGACTGGTTACCAGCATACTAGGAAAATATAAGTATATAAACTGTTATAGATGAAGGCAGGAAATGACAGCTAATTATTATTTCTGGGAGTAATTTTTGTATTTCTGTAGTGCAAAACAACTCCACTGTGCTGCTATATACATATCACAAGTGGTCTTGCTCAGGGCTCAGTACTGGGCCAGTCCTGTTTAATGTCTTTTCTGATGATCAGGATGAGAGGATCGAGTGCACCCTTAGTAAATTTGTAGACAACAGTAATTTGGGTGGGTGTTTTGATCTGCTGGAGGGCAGGAAGGCTCTGCAGAGGGATCTGGACAGGCTGAATCAATCGGCCAAAGCCAACTGGATGAAGTTCAACAAGGTTCAGTGCTGGGTCCTACACTTGGGTCACAACAACCCCATGGCAGCACTACAGGCTGGGGGAACAGCGGCTGGAAACTGCTCAAAGGATAAAGTAGCTGGGGGTGCTGGTCAGCAGCAGCTGATCATGAGCCAGTGTGTGCCCAGATGGCCAAGAAGGCCAATGGCATCCTGGCCAGTATCAGCAATAGTGTGTTCAGCAGGACAAAGTGAGGCCACATCATGAAACCTGTGTTCAGTTTTGGGTCCCTCACTAAAAAACTGACATTGAAGTTCTGGAGAATGTCCAGAGAATGACAACAGAGCTGGTGAAGGATTTGGAGCACAAGTCCGGTGAGGAGTGGCTGAGGGAGCTGGGGCTGTTCAGTCTGGAGAAAAGGAGGCTCAGCGGAGACTTTACTGCTGTCTACAATGACCTGAAAGGAGTTTGTAGCCAGGTGGGGATTGGCCTCTTCTCCCAGGCAACCAGCAGCAGGGCAAGAGGAAAGAGCATCAAGCTGCGCCAAGAGAGTTTCAGTCTGGATATTAAGAAATCTTCACTGAAAAGGTCATCAAGCATTGGAACAGGCTGTCCAGAGAAGTGGTGGAGTCACCATCCCTGGAAGTGTTCAAAAAATTAGTAGATGTGGCACTTCACTATGTGATTTAGTGGGCATGGTTACTCATTCAAAGCTTGGACTTGATAATCATGGAAGACTTTTCCAAGCCTAATGATTCTATGATCCTATATGTAACATGAAGACAGGGGACTAAATATTGAGTCTGAATCTCTCCACCTCAGACTATAATTTTGAATTCTTATTTAGAAGATTTAATAATTTATCCATTGAGGAATTCCCATTTTATCACTTATACCTACTGTGAATCAGAATTAATTTGAATTACAATCTCAGTGTGCATTTAGATGCTGAATATCTATAGATGAACTTGGACAAAGGTTTGTTGTGAATGGGAGGAAAGTTTAGATCTTATGGTGGGGGTGGGGGTGGCCCTCCAGTATGAGGCTTCAACTCGACTTGAATTCCTATAACATGGTCTTATTGAGCTTGCAGCACTTAAGTTTACAAAAGGGTTGTATGATTTCTGACTTGGTAAATCTGGAACCCAGGGTGAAGCAGCTAAAGAGACCTGCAGGATTTGCACAGCATCAGGTTGATGGGGCGGCAGGGATGTGAAGCCCCACTTCTCTCCTCCTGTATTTTTGCATGTAGCTACAGCGTTGGAAAGTCTCCTGCCAATTGAGCTCTCTTGATACTAGAATTGAGAGCTAAGGAAACCAGGCACCTGAAGCATTAATTATTGAGACATCTACAGCAACTCAAAAAACTTCCTTAGCTTCCTGGCCCACATCAATCTTGTAATTTCAAATAATTATTGGGTCATTCTGTTCATTGAACCAGCCATCTTAGAACTAACAAAGACTTTTAAGTTATCTGAAATTTGAGTCACTGCAACTCATCAGTCATCCTGAACATTATTGATCAAAAAAGGATATTGTAGTAAGCTCACCTGGCATCCAATTTCTTTCAGAAAGAAAGGCTGAGCCACCTAAGGCCAATTCCCTCACTAGCAGGAGGGAGAGTGGATCTGTAGGTGAACACAATAGCAGCACCCTGTGGCATCAGAGGCAGTTCACAGCTCTGGCACATGCTTGGGGCAAAACTGCTTTCCTGAGAGCATGGAGGTACTGGTTGTGCTTTGTGTTCAAGTGGGCATTTATAAGGCTGTCGACAGGTGACAATCCTTTCACATGCTGGCATCTCTTGGATACTTTCTTTGCAGGGAGAGGGGACAGGTTAAAAAAAAGAGTGTGTACAATGAATAGAGCATTCTGCAGCAGTTTCCTGCAAAATTAACTTAATCAGTGTTTTCTCCTTAGGCTGGGTCCCCTTAGGATCAGATTGTGTATTTTCTGTGAGCTGATGCAAGTAACAGCCATCACGATACAAAAGACGTAGAAAGAGGCTTTCCTCTGTTTTATTTTTGCTCTTGATTACTTAGCTCAGGAATGCAAGGGCATCTCTTTCACTTTATGTTTTATGAGGGGACAAAAGAGGATGGTACAAATTTGGTGCTAGGAAACTGTTTCTTCAGCCTGTGCCTGAGGAGAGAGGTTGCAACTGCTTTTTTTCAGCAGGCTGCACACATTCCTACTGCTCTTGGCACTGGAGATGTTATGAAGAAAATTGTACGTGATTCTTGGCAGCACCAGAAGGGGAAGGCATTGGTCTCTGGACTTCTGATGCCCACTCTCTGTCCTTGCAATTGCTTGTAAACCCTAGGAGAAAGAGATGGTCCTGTTTGAACCCTTCCTGCCAGCTCAAGGAGAGAAGTTTGGTGGCTTGTGTCAGTAAGGAAAGGTGATTACATAGGGGAAGGTGGATGAGGGACAGGAGTGTTTTTTAAATGGAAATTGCTCCTGTAAGCGCCCTTTTATCCCTTATCTCTAGCTCCCCACTAATTATCTGGAGTACATCTACTTCTCACTCCTAAGGCAGTATTTTATGTATTTGACCTTTTGATTCTGCCCAATACCTACTTCCAATGTCATGCAATATTATTTTCTGTTTAGCCTGTTTTTTCATAGCACTTTAGCAAAATGAAGACTTTCTGCTATGAAGATATGATTGCTACAGTATCTGTTATGATTGCTACAGTATCTGTTACAAATTACAGTTCAAGTTTATTTGTTGATAAAAGAGTTTTTCATATGCCTAAGGGCAGTTCAGGTCACAAGAGGAAATTCTTTTTTCAAGGAAAACAAATGTCAACATCTGAAAATATTGTTAAGTTAATGAAAGTGGTCTAAGATCAATAAATATGACATAATCCCTCATTGCACCATGGGTTCAGGTTTCAGAGATGTTTGCACAATTCCCACCAAAGCCTGTCCTTTTCATCAAAACCAGAAAATTACCAGTCTAGTAATATTTTATTTTACTATGTGTGTTTTTGTTATTTATCTGTCCTGATGAGCAACACACAACTTTATTGGATTTCTGCTAGCCTTGTTCCCACAGGACTCTGACATGTAATTGTCTTATATTTCCCAAGTGAGGAAACAAAATGAAGAGAGATCAAAAACATGGGTTTGACAACTCCTCTTACCCTGTAGAGTTCCTGAACTCTGGGAATGACCTTATTGCTGGAAGTGGAGGTTTTACATGGAGCAAATCGCAGCTGTTACAGACTTGAGGAGTGTGTCTAAATCTGTCTGGAGTGCATCTGAGACAGTTCCTAACTGAGGGGTTCCAAGAGAGCAGAAGAAGTCAGCTCCATGCTCCCCACACTCAGTCTGACACTGAAACCAGGAGTTCTGTTTCCATCACGCGGTTCTGTAGCCGACCCTTGTAGCTCATGGAAGGTGTGGGGTGAAGCTGCCCAGGCCACACCAGAGCTCTGGAGCTGTGTCTCCTCATGGGGCAGGCAGCGGCACCCAGCACCCAGCACTCCACACACCCAGCACCCTGACAGCCACTGCCACTGCTGCGGAGCTGCTGCTGGGCTCCCTTGGCTTCCCAGAACTTTGCCATGGCGATCATCTTGGGAAACAAGGCGCAAGACACCTTTTATGTAACCTTGGCTGGACCGGCAGGAGGTCACTGGCCAGAGACTACAGTGTGTAAATCTCATGTTCCCAAGCAAACTGGTCTCTTTCAGGTGTTTTTCTTCATTGTTTACTAGTCAAGACGTTTTATTATGCAGGCTTTGGCATCGTATCACTGAAAATATTTGCATAGGTAAAATGGAATTGAACCTTTTACAGTTTCTTGGCATTTTCTCGTTAGGCACAATAAAGCTGGATTTTTTAAGAAAGAGCACCATCTTGTGGAGGTACGTGTTCCACTGTGCAGAACAGCCAAAATCCTGTTTAAAGCCGCACAGTTAAATTTGGACACTGCCTATTTCAGCAGTTGTAGTCTCTATATTTTACTGCTGAGAATTGAGGAAATCAGAAAAAAATAAAAGATGCAGTAGCAGATTCCTTTTCTAATATCATAAGAATTCATGAGGACTGTTTTGGAAGCATAAAAATAATTTCAGATTCAGAATGACAAAGTGACAAAACTAGATTTGAGGCCAATTCATGAGGTTTATGATTCCTGCAGAAACTATTTTAGACTGTAAGTTTAGCTATACAATTTCATATAATTGTTTGCTAGACCAAAGCAGTAGCTTTTAAAGGGAAGACACAGTACTGTCCTTTGCAGTAGAGAAAGTTATTACAGCCTGGATTTAAGCCTGTAGTGCATTTGTTGTACAGAAATCACTTCTATACTAGATGTTATTATTATGTGGGTGAATTGCAGTTTTCTTAGACCTTCTGTTCTCTTTGATATTTGTGTGTACTTTTCTATACCAGCTCTGTTTCACGCTTTGTTTTCCAGAGTCATTAAGCCATAAATGTTATTAAGTCAGAAAAATGTCTGATAGAACTGCTTCATTAAATGGAAATGAGGCATAAATAAATTTATGTGAACTGATCAGTTTACTCAAGGTATCACTCATTTACATAAAATCAAAATAAATCAGTACTAAAAATTCACCTTCTTTGCTGTACTTCATTTTCATGTGTATCTGGCACTCTCAGACCCTCCAGTGTAGTTGCTATGGCTCTGAACATAGAGATGTTGACATAGAGAAGCTGTTGAAATCAGGCCTGGTGCTGCACGTCCATGATCAAGAGTGCACAACTGGCCCAGGAAGGATACCAGCATCCATCAGGCAGCTGCATCACACTGACTTTGAGCACTCAGTATGTCAGAAATAAAGCTTTTGTATGGGAGCAAAAACGCATCTAGCTTCAAAACTAAATACAAGATTTCTTTTGTCTTCACTTAATGGCAGGAGAGATTGCCTTATGACAAATATTCTGTTGCACTGATATTATTTTAACATTTTATATATATAAACGTATATGTGCATACACAATATATATAATACAGATGCATATTTTCAGTTATGTGTAGATATATATGTGCAGAATAATTTCCAAAAGTTGATTCAATGAGTAAGTGAACAGATTTATATCTTTACGTCTCTTTCCATCATAAAACACTTTGCAATAACTGGTTTTTTGGTGGAAATGGAGTTCAGAATGGATAATGGTTTACCAGAGTACTTAGAAATACTTTGTATTGCCAGAGTCAACTTCATAACCATGAAAATAATTTTTATATTCCCATTAAATGTCCCGGCCATCCTATATAGCCATTGATGTCAAATGATGTGTGTTTAAAGTAAGCACTGAAACACATGCTTTGATATGTGAATCACTCTCTAAAGAGAAAATTTCCTGAAAGGTTCCCTTTAAGCTTCTGAAGGAGTCAGACTATTTTTGATGGCTTCCTGAAACACTTCAAACTGTAGTTTTCTTTGTATAAAGTAGCTTGTTCTTGCTGTCACTGAGGGTAGGCTAACATGATGGATCACAGTGATACCTTTGTTCCTATCCTGGTATTTTGCCTGTGCTCTGCTAATGTCTGTGTATTTAGGCTAAAAGCATATATTAAAGCCCTAAAGTTTTAGCTCCTGTGAACACAGATCAAAATAAGCGTGCACTGTATATTATACTCTCATCTGAAAGATCAGTAAGGGAGACCTTTTGACCAAATGTAACAGAAAAATACAAGTGCTGGCAAGTAGAGAAGACTGGACACCTAACAGTCTGATATGCCCCTTAACCATACTTAGAGATACCTTTTTCCACAGAAAACACAAGAAATGTTGAAGGATGGTAAGACTATCTGTTTACAATAGAAATTACATTTTTGTTGGTGGTGGTTTATTTGCAGGGGTATGGTTTTGTTTTAAAACTTGGAAGTAAAGATAGAAATTACCACTTGGGTAAGCTCTGATTTTTTTCCAGAATTTAAAAAAAAAATATTTTTTCAAGCAATGCTAAATGTTCTTTGCATGAAGGTAAATGACCATTCTTTAACTTAAAACTTACTAAGTGCTGGAAGTGAAAACTGACAGAAATAGGCTGTGCATATTCTGAATTCTGTGACTTTGAATGACTATTCTAATGGAATTGACATTTGTTGCCTTTCCCTCTTTAGCTGCTGCTGCTTTGCAGTTTTGGGAAACATGTTTCATGTTTCTCAAAAAGCTATCAGATAATGTTCTGAAACAAATGCTTGCAGCAGCTCAGATATTGTCACCTCTCTAATAGATGAAAGATGCCTACCCTTGGTCTGGGTCACCTTATGTTTTGACAGAAACAAAGATGTATTTTCATCTCAGCCACTGGAAATCAGAATCCACTGCAGCGGTGCAAATACTTTTGATTAGTAATGTGAGCTAATATTGAGGCCTACAAATTGTAATGTGCAACAGTGAATCTCTGTGAAAAAAGCAGACTACTATAAATGAGTATACGTATCACTTTCTCTAGTTTAAGAAAATCATTGCCTTTACTCAACGTCTGCTCATGTTTAAGATGTGTGAAAAGTTTCTTAGTGTTAGGAACAGCCTTTCCTCTTTTGGTATGTGTGATGGGTGCCTCCTTCTGAAACCACGCATAGTAATACATCTGCCTGGAATCTAAGAGCCACAGCTCTACTGGAGTTGTAAGGAAGGTGGTGTAATTTTATCTTTGTTTTGTCTGGGGACTTTTTCTCCCATGCATAATTATTTCTTATTTAGAACATTGCTTGAAGTTTTGTTCTGTTGTGTTTTCTTTTTTTATATATACTGCTATTACAGCATAATATTCAGATTTTAATGTGCACAGCAAATACGTCAAAAGAAAATCGTAAGAAACCCAAATCTTCTTGTTCCTCTCCTTCTCCAAATATAAAAAACTATAGTTTCTTTAACGATCCTGGCTTTGTAGAGTTACTCAAAATTGTAAGACTGTGGGATGTGTGTTCCTACAAGGAGTAGTTGTTATCTTTTATTATGTGTATCAAAATAATTTCAAGAATTTTGCCTTGTATTATATAATGTCAGGACTGATACTCATCCAAAGAGGTCGTCAAAATATGCAAGCTGACAGGAAAGCTGTGTTTAAACATTCTACATGAAGCACCTAATTTTACAAATGCTCATAAGGAAATGTTTCTTTGCTGAAAGGTGGGTAAAACTTTCCATCATGGTTTCCTGAGGTGAATGTTAAGGTGTTGTCTATTATCTGGTGTACCAAAAGAATGCAGCCATCAACTACTTAAATTTAAGTGAAAGTCTTTGAGTGGGCAAGAAAGCACAATTTCTCTGCTGTACTGAGTGCTATATTTGATAAATTTTTGTTGATTTGTCACAGCCATGGCAAGCACAGTCACTGGTGCTGCTGTCTACTGCTTCTACTTCTTAAAACCCTGAGTCAGTAATCTTCAGTTTGCCTGAGTTGCTTTGGTATAGAGCAACTTTTGCCCAGTTTTTAAAAAATCACAGTTACTTCTGAGATCCATTGGCTTCTCAGTTGTGCCCACAAGTGCTTTTCCTTGATTCCACTCCAGCAGGCAGGCTGTGTTTGCAGGTGAGCATTTGCGAGGTTGAAGCATATGCGTAGGATACAACACATCCAGACAGGTGTTAGGCATTAGGTGATTATTTCTGGCTTCAACACAGATAGAAGTCTAGAGAAACACTGCACCTGCCACAAATTTCCCAGTTTCAGAGATCCTATACCTTCAACTTTTTCATCATTCTTGACTGAGGACTTCGAGGTTTCCATTTGGTTGCTGCAGGTTTTCTCAGTTCTGTTTGGCCTGGTAGGGTGCTGTGACCGATCCCCTGCCTGTGCTGAGCTGGTGGTGCTCTGTGTGGTCCCATGACTCCAGAGAAGAGGTGACTCCCACCAGAGTTTGCGTTCCTTGTCATGTGCTTCTCTTTGTATTTTGCCACCCACTTGCCAAGAAGGAGAAAACTTGCTCTCCCAGATCACCAGTGCATCATTCGGTATGTCATGAATCAACAAATGGCAGAATTTGCATATTTTGATACTCTATGATTGATGAATTTCACATTAATGAACTCAACAGAAAACGTTAGTGCTGACTTTCCCTGCAAAGAGGTAGAACATTCTGAAACATACTCCTAATAGAGCGACAATTCAGATAAAATTTCAGCCTCATTGCACTTTACAGCAGTGTTGTTACAAATGTCATGTACTCAATAATACCTCTAGAGAACAGACGTTACCATGTCTTTTGTACAGTTCTTGCGTGAAGCAGAAGGACACACAGTTCTGTAAAAATTTTTCACAAGGGATATGAATACTTGTCCCACTCATGAGCTTTGAAGTTCAGTTCAGTAAGACTAAATATTTACTATTTTAATGAATTCAGTAGCCTAAAAACAAACTGAAAAAAATTTCACAAGAAGTACTTACCTGGTACTCCTAGCTATCAGTGATTTTGAAGGCTCATCTTAAACCTTTACCTAAAGTTGTTTAAGTGCAAATATTTTTGCAAGACTGGAACTCTAGAGACTTCTCATGAGTTAATGCCTGGCCTTTTCACTGAGCTTTAAAAAATCCAGAAACTAAGAAAACAGTAATCCAGAATTATGTCCCATATTTTTCCAGATGAAACATTTTACGCATGTATTAAAAATACTTAACAGTTTACCTTACTGCCTTTTCTCTTAAATGAGGCAATAAATCTATTTAATTTTGTTAACACCCATAATAATACTTCAAAGGACCCCTGATTTACTTCCTCTGTAATTGCCTTCGGCTTCCATTAGAACTGTTTATCGCTAATTTTAAGCAGTACATAACACAAAGGGTTTCTAAAATTATGACTGTGTGCATTAGCTATAGAAGGACTATAAATGTGAATTAACTAAACTTTGTCGTGTCTTTCTGACAGGAAGAAATGAAAATATGGCTTTCAGAAAAGTTTGATTTTCTATGTAGTTTATATTTATTGCCTCTAAGTTCAAGTAATAAGGAAACAGTAATGGAGCACTGACCGAAATAAGACTTCTATAATTCAATAGTCTGGATTTAAAATTTAATATTTAGTAGTTTTAATAGGGTTTTTTTAATATAAAGCTGATATGCTGATACCAGCAAGTCGGCGCGATATATTCCAAACTCCTTCCTGGTTTTCTTTGATCTGTACCACCAATTACGGATCGGGCAATATGCACTTTACAGAGAGCACCCATCTCTCAGCTGTTCATGGGTTTGTTTTCCCAGAAGCAAGCCCTGTGCGGCGGAACGACACCCGGGGGAGAAGCCCTGGCAGACATCATTATTTCCAGCATTGTCCGTGTTGCAGTGACAGACGCTGCATCTCCGCAGGATTACTGCCTGTCTCCAGCCGTGGCTTTGCCCTGCGGCCGGAGGGCATCCCCGGCGGTGCCCCGGCAATGGCCCGGCGCGGCGCGGGCGGGGGACGGCAGGTGGCGATCGGGGAAAGGGGACGGGCGAGCGCTCGGCTCCGGCACCAGCGCCCCGCGCTGCCCGGCCCGGGGCTGGCCGCACACCGAGCGCTGCTGCCGGCTCACGGCCTGCCTCAGGGGGCACGTTTCGCTAGGAGGATGCCAGTTTTCCTCATGTCGTTTAACAAGCGACTCTTGCTAGGAATAAAATGAACTGTGCACATAAATCTTCCCTTCCATGTCCATTAAAATGGAAATAGGCCTCTAAAACATCTGTGTCAACTTGACTATTCTCTAAAGATGTAGTGCCTGAGTGCTTGTTAAATGTGCGACATGTATCACTGTCCCTCTGGGACGCCCTCAGGTTCCGGTGCCTTGCTGAGTGTTTGTAGGTGGGCACTCACTGCTTGGCAGAGATTAGAAAGTGGGCCCTTACGTTTTAAATAGGATATGCATATGCTTAAAGAAAAGCCTGCTTAGCGACTGAGGGGCCACTTTCTAAGCTCAGATACATAGCATGCTGTGCCTGTTTACTGTGCGTTGAGAACCATGATACTGGGCAGAGATTTAGTGTGGAATTGAATCTGTGCTTTCTGAAATAAGTTACCTGTAAGTTGATAAATATTTTAAAACAATTTCTTGTACCATAGAGGTGGAGTTTTTTTCCTCTTTTTAAGTTTATCAACAGCTTTCCTAAGCATTCTTCTGAAGCCTCTATTTAAAAGTCAGTATGCAACTATGTGACCTTTGGTAGGATGATTTACAAATTATGTTGGCATGAATAGTTTGATACCCACATTTGTCCTCTTTGTATTTGCAATTGCAGGTCATATGGGGATAATTGGGTGTTGTTTTAGAAGCAACCACAATTCAGGGAGAATGCTACATGTTTCACATAAGGTGATTTCCTTTGAAGTATCTTCCTATTTACTTGGTTTTGGCTTTGTTTTCCCGTCTTTCATCCTGACAAAACGTCCTCATCTTTCTGAAGATGAAATTTTGTTTTCTTAGTACTTTATAATCATCATAGAGGGCTGATTTTTAAAATGCCTCAATTGACAGAAACCCAGTGCAAGACACAGAGGACAGAGTAGTAATTAAATATTTGTAAGTCTCTTCCGATAATGTAATCTTGCAGCAGTAAGGAGTCAAAAAATATTCTGGTTTTTGCTGTGAACCTTGTTCACTTCGCATAGTGCTGTTGTGTTCACAAGCTGCTCACAGAACCCTCCTTCTACTGATTAGATAGCACAGAAAAAGACTAGTTCTGGCTTTTTATTAGCTGAAATAGAAAAATATAAAGCTTCTTAGTATTCATTGTGTTAGACAGTTCTTTTGAACACCTACATGCACATTAAGATGCTTGTATGCTGAATTACAGGGAAACCCCAATTCAAGAGGGGTAAGTCCTCTCTTGGATGGTAGATTAAGTCTTTTTTTGATGGCAGTCATGTAACTAGTCCACTGTTATTCTGTCATCCTTTCATTTATGTAGCCTAGTTTCATGGGGAAAGTGCCTTATCTTCCAGTCTAAGCCATTTTTCCCTTATGTCATCTTTGCAATATCTCTGCAGTAAATATTCTGTGTCAGCAGAAACACTGTTTTGCCAGGCAGCCTTTGCTTTGTAACAGTTTTGAAACCTACTCGTATAGTATAACAATTATTTGAAATAGCCTTTTTGCTTATTTTAAGTTATTAGGGGATGCATTTGGAAGTTGCAGTGTTCATAGTGTGTGTGTTTGTTTCAGGGTTTAGGTCAGTGGTGTTTTCTGTCTCAGATGGAGGAAAGAAGTATTTTCTTTTCTCTGTGTATGTTTCCAGAGCTGATGCATCACAGTCAACAGAGCAAAAAGGGCTGCTCATAACTGTACTCTTTTGGACTTCCCTGTGGATAGTAACATGTCTGGATAGCCTTAGACACAACTCCTATATTCTGCCATCTTCTCAAGAAAACATCAAATGATCTGAGCCAACTAGACTTTAATGAAAGCAACATTTTGTTAATATTTTTCTAATAAAACTAGCTTACCAAATTCCTGAAGAAGCAAATAAACAAGAGAAACAAGCCAGTAAACAAGATAAACCCTGTTGCGGTGCGCGTTTTTCGTTTTTTGTACGTTTTATAAGTTCTTTGTACAATGGTTTACCCCCTCCCCCCCCCTTCAAGAATTAAAGTGGTATCCCCCTCTTCCTCTCTCCNTCTGCACCCGCCTGCGCCCCTTGGCTCATCGGGCAAGGGTGGGCAAAGGACATACGGCTTGTCCCGCTCCTTCGCTATTTCTGAGCTAGCCAGGGACACCTGCCGTGGGTGGCAATTCGCGGGACAGCCGCAAAACCCTGTGTTTATCAATGCCTAAACCAAAACACTTGCATTGTATAGCCTACCAAACCCATAGAACAAAAACATTTCTGTTGAAAGTAACTGTTCTGATAGAAGAGGTCTGGTGTAGTTTTGACAGCAGCATTTAATAGGCATTATTGTTAAACACTTTTCTTGAAGGAATGAATGAGCAAAAACATTCAGTGCTCTGAATTTAGTCACATTATCCTAGCCCAAACTTAGGTAATAAATCCCCAACCAATCATGAAGTAAATGATCATGAAAGCATAAATACTACAGCTTTAAGACTTGATTTAGGAAACACCGAAAACTGTTGAATCATGAACATTCTGTCAAAAGTTATTTACTCTTATAACTTGTTGTCCTGTTTTTTGCTAAGCCTTCTGTTTTAACCTTGGAGTCAAAGAATTTTCACACAGTTTCAGGTAAACAATAGCCAATGTTTATTTAACCGTCTATTCTGTTTTTCATTCCTTTTGTGATAAGAGAAAGTTTGATGAGCACCTTTTTTCTCCAGTGGGATTGAGGAGGAAGTGGCATGTCCTCCAATCCCTTGTGGAGTTGAGAATTTTATAAAACATGTCAAATGTAAATAAACTCTCTCTTTTCCCTCCTTTCTGCTGAACCTAGCAGGTCTGAGCGTGTCCTTTATTGTGCTTTCACAGGCACATGAACTTACAGAATACTTTCCATTCTGTACTTCTAGATTTTTAGGGCAATTTTATTCACTACTGGAATTAATTTCTTTTAATGAAGAACTAATTAAAAAATAAAGACTTATCAGTGGAGACTTTACAGTTAGCACAGCTCAGCTGCTGGAGAAATACCCATGTCCTCCCACTTACCATAGATGCTGAGCACCCATATTTTCTATGGAAGGTGATAGGATATAATCATGCTCAGAATGTATTGGAAAGGGCCTGTGGTTAGCAACACCTCCTGGCAATCATTAACTGAAACTAAAAGGGGGAGAAACAGGTTTTAATTTAAAATTGCTTCTCCAGAGTCAGCTGCTTGTAGCTGCATGTTGCTGAAGGGTAAAATAATTTGTGAAACAAGCAGACTGAAAAAAAGAAATCAAGTTTATAAAACCTCAGTTTTTACAAGTAGAGGCACCTACAATTTTATGCAATATGATCTGTATTTTGGTGATTACATCAGGAGCACTTCCTGAAGGTGGTTGTCATTTAAACTCTGCTGTGCCCCTGATTGCAACTGCTAAAATGCTGGAATGTGGCAAGGGACCAGAATGGGAAAAATCCTGCATTCTGTCCATAGCAGTTGAATGTTTCTCCAAAGCATGCCATGCTGCCTCTGCTACAGACTACTTGTGTGGTTTTGATAATTGTAAATCTTAACAGACAATCAAGAGCTGGTCTTAACACAGGGTCTCCATTCTTAATACTTCAGACCATCTAAAGTTTGCAGTTGTCAAGAATTCCCATCAAGAATGACAAAATTTCTTAGGTCGTGTAATATCAAGCTGGATATAAAATTAGTAGTTTTGGCCACAATTTGCTAATGTCAGTCTGAATTACTGACATATAACAAAAAGTGAAAAACAACTTCATCTCAAGCTGCACAGAGGAAAGGAGACTGAATCACTGGGATACAATTGCAATATAGAGAAATACAGATTTTCCTGTATGGGTGTTAGCAAGATTAAGTTAATTGTAAGTCCAAACCCTAAGAAATTAAGTACGTTCTTAATTAAAGAGCAATAGCAGAATATCAAAAATATTTTCAAAACCTTATCAGGAGAAAAGGTTTCAGGTTACAGAAAGTGTCATCATCCAGGGTACTTCATGATGGTACATTTTAGGAAATGTGAAATAAGTCTCGTAATACACTAATCTAGAAAATTTTCATGATGAGCTGACTTGACAAGTCAAGAAAACAAGCCAGCCTAAAAGTACTGTGCAACTACTGCTTTCTATTTCCATAAGATAAGAAGCACAGCCACACTACACAGTTTTAAGGCTTAGAATAGAGTAAAAGGAGAACATGGACAGGCTGTATTGATGGGTCAAGGCCAGCTGCATGAGTTTCAACAAAGCCAAGTGCTGGATCCAGCCCTGGGGGTCACAAGAACCCCAGGCAGCGCTGCAGGCTGGGAAGTGGCCCAGGGGAAAAGGACCTGGGGGTGCTGATTGATGGCAGCTGAACATGAGCCAGCATGTGCCCAGGTGGCCAAGAAGGCCAATGGCATCCTGGCCTGTATCAGCAATAGTGTGGCCAGCAGGACCAGGGAAGTGATCATCCACGTATACCCAACACTGGAGAGGCTGCACCACGAATTCTGTGTTCAGTTTTGGGCTCCTCACTAAAAGAATGACATTGAGGTGCTGAGTGTGTCGAGAGAATGACAACAGAGCTGGTGAAGGGTCTGGAGCACAAGACTTAGGAGGAGTGGCTGGGGGAGCTGGAGTGGTTTAGCCTGGAGAAAAGGAGGCTCAGGGGTGACCTAATCCCTTTCTCCAACCACCTAAAAGGAGGTTGTAACCAGGTGGGGATTGGCCTCTGCTCCCAGCCAACCAACGACAGGACAAAAGGCAGTGGCCTTCAACATCAACAGCTAGGGATAACTGAGCAAAATTAATGAAAAGTAACCATTATCCATGGTACCAATCTGCATTCTCTTCCCAATTATAATGTTGCATTCTTCAGCCAAGAATGCCACTATGACACTGCATGCAGTCTGATTTATACTGATTGAAGTTTTAGAAGTGGTTGGTTGATATTGATCATTCATATCCTATCTCTAATTTCCCTGAACACCAAATGATTTGCAACAGCAAGACTGGAAATGCATAAAATCTTTTACTGTGTTCCGTAACTTTAAACCTTCTGGAAAGGTTTAGCATGTTTATATGCAAGTAAATCAAATAGTACTGGGAAATGTTCCTGGATGGTCAAACACAATCATCTGTAGTAGTAATCTGTTGGCCCAGACTCTGGCACACTTTTCATTCACACTAATTTATACTTTTTCCAGGCAATTACTAATTATGGTGTGGGAATAGGACTGTTGCAGGGACCATTCCCAATAAGCAGTTTGCATGCAGGCTCTTTGGACACTTCAGTGTTGACTAACATATTTGTGTACTCTACTGTGCCAGTTGGCCACAACAGTTGGGAACTTTCCCAAGCACATTTAGTTTACTCCTATAAATATAGCTTTCCATTTCCCTCTAATGATGTCACAGCCTCCATGCCAACTCTGTTACCTCTTCTGTTTTAGCTTTGACACATTATGCTTGCCTCTTTCTTGCTCCATTAATGGCAACTCTAGAAATGGGCAGTAACAGTGAAACACAGTAATGTTTGGGATGGGATTGCTGAGGAGGCTGGTCTTTGTCTAGACTAAAGCAATAAAAAACTGAACTGAACAAAAAGTTATTGAAAAAGGTATCCAGGAAGAAGATTTGTGTGTGTTTTAAGTTGCTGATAATGTAAAAGCTTAGTTTTGGCCCTCATGAAAAGGGATGGTTTTTAACCATGGAACTTGATCAAAAATGTCATTTTTAATTTAACTATAGCCCTCAGTGTTTCAAAGTGAACATTTTGTACTCTAATAACCTTCTACTATATACCTTTCAGGTGCATTAATTGCAAAGATAAAATTTCAGAAATTAGGAAGAATTTTTGAAGGTTCTTGTAAAGCAAATTAAGAGTTCACTGGTTAATTTAATATGTGAATAAGTTGGAAGACACATGAAGCAATAAAATATCTTGGTTACTTTGAACATAAACCAAGTTCATCTGTTCAGATATTATAAGGCGGACTGTATATAATGGAAACTGATGGGGAGATAATTGTGAATGAGTCATCAGAAATTTTTTTAAAATAAAATCACAAGTTTTATTTAAATTGTTGACTCATCGGTGATTTATTTTCGCAACTGTTCTATCTTGCTTGTCTGTCAAACCACTGACATGGTCATCTTAATCTTTTCAGTTAAACAGACTGTGCAAATATTGAAAACTATTCTGCCATTTAACAAAATATCTTTCTTGGTCAGTATCTGAAAACTTTGAGTTAGAAGTGTATTTGTGCTGGTCTTAATTGGTTAATATGCTACCTGTTTATTCTGACGTGCAATGTTGTTCAGTCTTAGGAAAGCACACTTAACTGCAATTTCAGTGCAGTTTTCCATGTGCCAGCTAGAAGGTTTGGAGTCTTGGTAAATGGACAGGAGTAGGAGTAGGATGAAATGTTTCCTTTTGATTTCCATCTGGCTATGCAGAGAAGGAACAAGATATATTCCATCATGGTAAGCTACTGTCTGGAGATGTAGAGACAGATAGTGAAAATGATCAGGGGTAGAGAAGGAATTTTTAAGTGAAGAGAGGCTGTCAGGATTAGCACTGTTTAGTTAAAGATGAAAGAAACCATGATGTATTTCTGTAAAATGTACCTTCTATAGAGGAGCTACACCAAATGTATCTGTTTTCTTTAGAGAAGAGAGGCCAGTGGGTGAAGAGGAAAGATAATGTATAATTTTTTCTATGGTTATGTTTCCCATAAGGTATTGCTGAGAATATGTCCTATGTCAGACTGAGGAAAGGACTAAACCTTTTATATGGATAATGCAGGTTAAACTGGCTTTTTTTTGGTACCATTTTTTTTTCAAAAGAAAATTCTTAATGTACTACCATTAGGAAAATTTTCTCCACATGACAAATACTGTGGTTTTACTGTTCCATTTAGCACAGGTGCATATATTTTGTATACCTTTTATATATAAGTTCAATATATACATATCAGTTCAATATAAGTTCAATATATACATATCTAGTGCTCTGCAGTTTTTTTAAGATTTTCTGTGCTACTTTAAGAACATACTAATTAATATTACCACTACTTGACACTAATCAAAATTTAGAGCTGCTACATGAAATTGCATGAAATGTAATATGTGAAATTCTGTGAAGTTCTAAACAAAACTCTGAGCTTTGAATTGTAATAAATGTCTATCGTATCTATTTAATGTTTGTAAGAAACGTGTTCATGCTGCAGTGAATGTGAAATAAGCATAGATATAGTACTAAGAATTAGGAACTGCATGGCCTGAGATTGCTTTGCTATTCAACATCGTAGATGTAATTTAACTTGTTTGTGTCACACTATATTCTTTAATAAAACATGAATAATTTTGCAGTTAATTTTGCTGTGCTCCATAGTCTGGTATCTTAGTCTGGGATGTTAATCTTCCCTGTAATTATAGCAGCGGACTTAATCTGGATGTGACTGTGAATTTGTTCCTGCAGATGTTGCTTTTCACATAATTCGTTTCAGGAAAGTAGGAAAAGCCATTTTCGAGGTTTGTGTGGTTTTGGTTTTGTTTCACGAAGTTAGAAAAATAATTTTTTCTGATAGTAATTTTCCCTCAGGTGTACTTAATCAGTGGTGGAGGTTTTGCCATTGATTATAATATCTTCTTGTCATGTTTTGATAACTTGTTTAACATGCAGTTCAGGCTCCCAGGGTAGGATTCACTGCACCTAACTTCAGATTTCTAGAGCGTGGGCAAGTCTGTCTTTTCTGCCTCCCACCTCTGTGGTGTGATTCATCTCAAACTAAAATAGACATCTAAAACAGGTCAGAAACAGTGCCCCTTGAAAGTGCTTGTCTTTATTGACTGTAAAGGGAGCCTGTGGTAATAGGAGACACTGACACTTCCACTGCAAATAAAGCCCACCAGAAGATGCCATGGTTCACTTCTGCCATTGTTTCCATGAAAGAAAAGAAAGCAAAAGCCACCCTCCGTTGGCAAGGAGATTTCAACGTGTCCTTGCTCAATAGCAGCCACATAATTCCCAGCTTTCCATCTGCTGTCATTCCACCTGAGACTCTCTGTCCATGAATAATTTTCTTCTTTTGATCTAGAATCTTCATAGTCTTACCACTAAGCTTTCAGCATTTTCAAAATGAGCTGTGAGTGCAGAACACCAGGCAACAGTCATCCGCTGCCATATAGAAGGGACAAGGTTTTGTTAGATGAGAGCAGTACTCTGTCAGTATCACAGTGTTTAATTTAGATTTCACTACATTTTTATGCTTTTGTCAAGTAGCTGTTTTTCCTGACCAAGTGTAGGTTTCTGGACTGATCTTTAATAATAACAGTTCTGTGTTCATTTAATATTGGCACACACACTGTTGATTATCAATCCATCTTGATCTCAGTTTTCTACCTTGGGATACAGATTAAGCCATAAGAATGTTAAGAACATACATATTCCACTGTTTATAAGTTTATGGCACTTTTTTTGATGCATGGCAAGATGAATCGTGAATAATGCTGCTTAGTCACTTGCATGATAAATATTGAAGTGATTATGACTGAATGCAGAAAGGAAATAGAAAGTACTTTTACTTTTCCTATGTCCTAGAAATACTATCTTACTTAATACCCTATCCTACTTTTCTTTTTTTCCAAAGCATGTTTAATAAAGCAAAAAGGTAGCTATTGTGAAGATTAAGACTTACAAAGTCCTTTTTTGGGGGATTTAGCAAGTTTTGAAACCATTCAGCCAAATTTAGAAAAATGGTAGGTTTATACTATTGTCTTTTGACTTCTCTTTTAAAATTTTCGGGAAGATAAATAGGGTGATTGAAAATCAACATTAAATCAGTCTTAATCAGCACAGCATATTCTGTGATCGCCCAAGTCTGAATTACCAATTAAATAAAAACTAAAAAGGAAATATTTAGTTCAATGGAATTCACATTTTCTAGCACTGGGAAAGTATCTTTCAGCTGTATTTGCATATCATGATTTTCTTCATAGAAAAATACAACGTTTGATTCTACTTAATATAGCTATGCAGTTGCTGGATCATTCTATAATTTTATAATAGTTTGTATGGGAAAGTGAAGGTCTGCTGAGTCAAGATCTGGAACAGCCATTTGTCCTCAGGATGGTATTGACCGTTTTGTTCTATAATCCCGTATCTTTTCTCTGCTGGAAAGATGATTTTAGACAGTATCAGTACACAAACACTGCCACTCCACTTTTAGAAGGGAAAATGGCATCAAGAGGTTAAGGACAAACACAGATAGGATACATTTTTAGAAGAGACTGTTTCTGCTTTCTGCCATGACCACTTATAAGGCTGTATGTGTGACAATGAAGAGATGTGCACCATAGCAAAGTCTTGAGGTCTTTTCAAGCCTCATGTTATTACTGATTTGTGGCATGTACTTAAAGGACAAAAAAAGGCAATAAAAGGTTTTATTGCTTGTATATAGCTCTAAAAGGGAATTTTGCATTGTCTTTAGGAGACTTCATTTTGTGAATAAAGTTGGAGCAACAGGTCTAACATTTTCAAACTTGCTCAGTCACTCCAAGTGCTTGGCCTCCGAAATGTACAACAGTGAGACCTAAATGCTCAAAATGGCATCAGCAAGGCTGTTGTGACTTAAGAGAGGCTATTCAGAGACTGAGAATCCTTGAAAATTAGATGAAAGATGTCATTAATTAAACAATTGAATTAGTTACTTCTTTTGGAAGTACGACTGTCAATATCAACAGTCCTTCAGCAGATTCCAATTCCAAGGGTTCCAAGGGATCCCATTAATTATTATTGCTCTTGTTACCTTCAGGATAGAAAAGCTACCAGGGTAAATCTACTTAAGGGAATTTTATTAAATCCTCAGTAATATTTCAAATTTTTCACAATGTGAAAGCAGGCATGATTATGTAATTGTGTGGGTTTATTCTGGTTATTTTTCAAGTTTGTGTTCATTTCGTTCAGAAATATATTCATTGACGGTATGGAAAAATGATGACATTTTAATCGAGAAGGTAAACAAACAGACCTCCTTTTGCAAAGGCCTGCTAATGTCCACAGTCCTTACTCAAGAGAGTATTTCCAGTTCCCATGTGAAGTATGGGACTAAGCAGTCATGAATTTTAGCTTTTGATTCATTTCTTTAAGTTTTTACTCAAAGGAACCAGTTTAGCAACTTGCATCACTCTTTATAACAAAAGATACTTTCCAGATGGAGCAGAAATAGAAATAAATAACAAAGACAATTGCCTTGGCACAAGCTTTCCTGACAGCCTTTATCTTCTAGATATAATTCTGTTACTCATTTTCTTTAGTAGTTTACTCTCTGAATACTTTTTATACTTCCAGAATAGGATACATCTCTGTGTAAAGATTCAGGAACAATTGCAGGATAAAATAAATTATCAGGATAAAAATGAATGAAATAATATTGTTAGGAAGAAAAAGTATTTTTCGAAGGGAGGATAGGCAGGTTAGAGAGGATATCTATTCACAGGAAGTTGTAGTGCTTGAACACATTATCTCGAACTTGTATCTTCTTCTTTTTTTCCTTCATAGGCTCTTATCCTATTTTAATCCTCAGGATGAGGCACATAATGTAAGATGTTCACTTAAAAAGAAAAAGCCACTCTGCTGCTGATGATACATAGGCAATGATTATCATCTTATGTTCTTTCATAATTTCACTCATCCTTAATGTACTGTGATCCTTTGCAGTAATGTACATGATTTAGAGTCTACGTTTGCTGATAAGAAACAACTCGTATTTTGCCAAGAGCTGTGATACCACTGTGTATAATGTTGCAATATAATCAACTTAAAGCATAAATAACAAAACTGACACCTAAGTGATATGACACATGGTGAAATAACAAGCTGACTGTTTTCCTTATTTCTTTTCTACTATCTGGGATCACATTACTTTGGAGGTTTTGGTCTTGATTCATCAAAGTTAATGTTAGATTTGACCGAAATGTTAAAAATGTTCATAAAGGCAGTCACTTGTTTGATTCTACATAAAAAATTGTCTTTGATTCCAAGGACCATCTAGACTTTTTCATGAAATCTGTAGTCATCTCAAAAAACAGAAATGAAGTCCTGGCATCAAAAGTGAATGGCAGAGGACACAGGTTGTGTGCTAAATATCACTTTATATCTGTGCTTTTCGTAGTTGAAACCCAAGAGTCATGGAGAAAAAAAAAGTATATATCTTTTCAATTCAGGTATGATTTAACTTTCAGAGATAAATCTTCTCTCAATTTTTTGTGGTTTGTTTCACCACACATTCTCGCAACTCTGCCATCCTCTCCTCTTTCAGCTCTCTCATTAATGCTTAATGTCCAGTAGACTTCTCTATATACAAGTATTAAGTTTTCATTCCGTTTCCTTTTTGGATTCACTCAGTAGTAACTGTCATCAACATAAAAATAGATAAAACCAGTGCTTATATCAGGTTCATTTTAATTACCTAATAAGTCTCTTTTGTGTACAATCTTGATTTACTGATGGTCGAGTTATACAGAGGCAACACAGATCCAGTGCTGGGAAGCTGAACTGTTTCAAGAAAAATGTAACGGTGCTTTGGATATTCCATCCTAGCTTTGTTGAACCATGTGAAAAGGGAGTCAGATATAGAACGATTTAGTTGTTAAGTCTTTAGACTGTGCAAATCAATATAAAAGAAAGGGAAAGTTTGCTCCTGCACAAGTAATCAAACGGTATCTTTTGGACTTAGTGTCATTACGGTTGCATTCCATAACTGTTGATTAGGGACTGCATAATTGATAGGTTATTGAAAATATATTCTGCATGAGCAACTGTATTCATAAACTCACTTAGATACTGAATCAGCAATTTTAGTTTTATTGACTTTTATAGCATGGAGAGATCTAGTGTTAGATAAATGAATTCTGAATTTTGCCATTTAAAGGAAAAATAGTTATAAGAGTTTGAAGTCGATTAGTTGATATTGACTCTGGTTTTTCTAAAGTAAATGCAATACTTGGTAAAATATTTCAGTATATGCAAAAAAGCAAGGTTACATTAAAGACAAATTGTATTCATATTTGCACTTCCTATGAAAGTTTCATCATTATTCTCATGCTTGAAAGGGAAGCCATCATACAGAATAAATCTACTGGGACATGTTTTATCCTTTAGTATTTCTGATGAATAGTTTTTACTTCTAACAGAAGATACTTTGTTCTGCAGTGTACTTGTCATCAAGGGCTACACAAATCTTTATGTTCAGGGTTAAAAGAGGGCTCATAAGTTCACACTACCTTTGTTCTTATAAGACACTTCCTGGTACAAGTTGGTATTTGCATACTTAAAAGAAACAAAGACCAGCAATGGAAATGTTGGTAATTAGCTCTTGGTTACAGAGACAAGATGAAAATCAGGCTTTACTTATCAATAAGATAAGCTGATCTATTTCTACCAGTTTTAAATTCTATAAGGATTTTCTGGTAGTAGTAGAAGCCTGAAAGGGAGCAAGAACTTCCTTATATTATGTTTCATTGTCTTTAATTCTCCCACTTTGCTTTCTGGGAAAGCAAACCATACCAGCTGGGAATGATTTCTGAAACTTGATATGTGTGAGCTTTACACATTTTTAAAGTATATTTGTCAGATTTTAGTTTTGCCTTGCTTTGTTGATGGGGGTAAAAAAGAAATATTTTTGGCATAGAACTTCAATAGGTAAGCTGAAAGGAATTGCAAATAAATTTGGATATGAAGAACAATTAGATTTCATGTGTGACTTCATGAAGATAGTCATTAAAATTTGATATGCAATTTGAATATCTTTTGTCTGAACTGTGGTAAAGATTTAACATCATTTCCAGCCATTAATAGTTGGAAACCAGAACTCTTTAAACATTAACATTTTTCAGTTTAAAGCAAAGTCAGGATATTTTAAGCCAGATGAGTAACTTATCGTATGATACTCCCTCTATTTTTATGTCTACAACAGAAGATAATAACGAAACATCAATTCAAGTACAGTGTTGTCAATACTGGAAGATTAGTAGGGTTTCTCTGAGTCTGTGAATTAGAAGTGATAAGGTCTAGAGGTTTAATGTGAAAGCTCTCTAATGTTCTGAAAATCACACACACTGCTCCTGGAGGAAGGCATGTTTCTTTAACATGGTTTTCCCTGGTAGAGACAGAAATGAGAATAATATGTGATATAAAGTCCATGTTTCTGGATAATTACTCACCTAATTCAATAAGAGCTGGTGATTTAAATCTTAACTCAAAACATCTGTTTTCTATTGCACTACATATTCCAAAGAGAAACTATATGTCACAAGCACTAGCACATTGAAAAGCTTAGTGTGTTCATCAATTTAAAAAAGTGCATCTTGTCTCTGCAGTCAGAAATATAAGGGTTTGTATTAGTGTCCCTGAATTTTCAAAGTATTTTACATAATCATCTTGATATACACATATATATGTCTTCCTTTTTGATGTGTAACTTATTGGGTTTTTTAATATATATGTATCTCTACATAACATATCTTGGGTTTTGTACCTACTATAAAAAATGGTAGGCTACACATAAAAAAAAAAAAAATTTAAAAAAAAAAGTAAAAAATGAAATATTTTCACACTGAAAATTTTGAAGGGTAGTATCTAAATAAAATGTGACATTCAACATAATTCATATTATATAGACTCAGAGCTTGACAACTCAGACATTCAAAAGTAACTGGAACTAAAGCCATCTCAGGAGCATTGCCATATCTCATACTTTTAAACATACAGAACCTTTTCTTTTCATGTAGATTTTTTTTTCCTCCACTACAAGTCTCACTTCATGGAATAATTAAGTCATTAGCTGGAAGATTCACAGGAGCAAATACTTGAATGGGGATTGCATCTATTTTAAGTACTTCTACCACTGAGCTCTACTCATGGTCTTTAGGTGTGTTTCTCCGTTTGTCCTGTTGGGTCTCTTCTGTTTCCTTCAGTTCCATTTTCTTCTGCCTTTCAGTTCATGTTGCTTGATACTCTCCTTACTCGTTGTTGCATACAGTCAGACATGGAAGACCTGGTTCCAGCTCCTTGTTCTGAGGAAATTGCTGAATCCCAGCTTTGGAGCTGCTGGCTCTTTTGAAATGTGACTCTTTCAGTAATTGTGGACATGCATTCTGCCGTTTATCAGTTCATGCTTTACTGAATTTAGAGGTGCTCTGATTGCTCTGATTGCTTCCTGACAAGAGGCTAGTTTCATATCTTCCAGAAAAACAGTACTGTAAACAAATGTTTTCAGTCTACTTTGAGTATTAAACCAAAATGGCACTCTGATTCCATGAGGATCCTACAAGAACATGGTGTTGCCTGTACTGCAGTGAAGTAGAAGAAAAGTCATAGTCATTACCTTTCCTCACAAGGTTGAAGTTAGTGGAGAATTAGAACAACAGTTACAATGCTATGTCTTTTCTCTAGACAGGTTTTTACTGATTAGATATGTTTGACTTAAATGCAGGCATGGGGGGACTATTGCTTTTTTTTTGTGGTGGCATTGGTGGTGGGATTTTTAAGTGCAAATTTCTTCACCTAGGCAGGAAGGCCAAAATAACAGATAAAAGATCAGGAACAATATTTTGAAAAGCATTTTTAAAATAACAGGCAGCCAAGTCATGCTGAACAGTGATCCCAGTAAGAGCTCCCAGTGGAAGGCTACAGCTAAAAGAAGATGTGCAGTCCTAGAGGAACAGATAGGGAACTAGCAAGTCTAAATACAGCAATGGTGTTATGATCATGAAAGGCATTATTGCAACTGTTACTAGAGCAGTCAGATTTAACTATGAGTGAACTAGCTTAAGATTTAGCACATGCCAGTATGAGAAAATGAACTGACTTTTCTGTATTTCTGGTAGAAAGGATTAAAAGTTATGAACGGTGAAGCAAGAGAAGTTCAAGCCAATAGGTACGGTTAGTGAGTAGTGAAAATACTTGTCTACTGGAGGAATGTATGTGGGATTTTGCACACGAATTCTTCAAATTATGCATTTGGTGAGGAAACTCTGATGTTAACTTCTTTCATCTTTCAGGGCAAACCATTCTAAATGTCCATAAAAGAAACTTTACTCATTGCACTATGGAGAAATGGCATGTGTTTGGTAGGTATATTATAAAGAAGAAAGTATCAGCTCATAATAAAAGATTCTCTACTCAGATTATCAACAAATTGGTATCTTTCATTTCACCAGCTGAGGGGCCTCTTTGCTAATACAAGCATCTAGATCTTCTGGAAGAAAAATCAAAGAGGGGAGAATACAATGTAATCTGAAATCTAGGTCTTAAGAAAATGTTCCAGACAGTAGTTTTGCTTTTATTCTGTAAATATTATAGAAGCCATATCATGGTAATTATAAGAAATTGTTAGACATGAATAGGATCTAAGAAGATTTTTTCACTTTGGCTTACAAAATATGATTATTGCTGTATGCGCCACTGACATGCACATTTAAACAGACAGACATCTCTGCATCTTTCCCAAATCCTTTCATAGGCTTTACTTTAGAAGCTGCATTATCTGCTATTGCTAAAAGCATTAAGATAAAACAGAATAAAAAACATAGACGGCCTGGCAGCTCACCAGGGTTTTTAGAATTTTGACAAGTTCCTTTTGAAAGTACCATTTCTTAAGTGGTTTTTCTGCCTCTCTTTTATGAAATAAAAGTGCTTGGCAGAACATGCGAAGTTAGTTTTGCAACCACTTCACAATTTTACCCTTTTCTGAAACCCTTCTTTTCAATTTTTATAAATTGAACACTTATTTTTTGTTGCTAAAAGGTGTCAAGTTCTTAGAACATTACTTTCTTTATCATCTTCATGTAGTTCAAATGAACTGTGTTTGAAGAAAAGATGTGACGAAAGCTTTTTGAATGTTCAGTGCAGGTGTTCACAAGTATTATCAGCCTTAAAATATAACTTCTTTAAAACATCTTGTGTATAGCTAATGAATTAAGCTGTAGGTCTGTAGCTTTGCTAAGCACAGTAGGGCTCAGAATAAAATTCCAGCCTTATACTTAGCAATGTTAGGTAAACCTTTCTTCAAGAGAGATTCAGACTGAAGATGAGAAAAAAAGAGTTAGAAAAGAATGAGAAAAGGGAAGCTTATAATGTGTATGATATTTAAACTGACTATAGCTCTGTAAAAGTCTCACAAATATTTATTTCTCCCCAGTAGTAGCACTAAAAATTAAGAAATGTGAAGAATACTAATTTGGAAAGCAATGCACAGTTTCTTTCTTTTTCTAGACAAGACAGTCAAAATGACAAAAAAAGCCACCTTTGTGTTATTTAAAGCAAGTTAGATGTGTTAGCATAGCTGTCAGCAACTGAAATGATAAAATTATCATTGTTATCAAATACAGCTATAAACTGAACACGAGGCATGCTTCAGGTTAGTCAGAAGAGGTCCTCTGTTTTTCACTGTGCATGCTTGCTTGAAATGAAACTGTGTTTTATTGGTTAACTGGGATGCTTAGCATAATCACTTTGCAAGGCTGTGGTGGAGGGAGGTGATTATCACTGAGAACAGATGGGCAGGTCCAAAGCGTTGCCAGATTCTGCACAAGCTCCATGTACTGTAGGTTCTGGCTCTCTTTTCTTTGGAATTTCTAATTTTTATTCATCGTGCATATTACAACGGGCTAGCTGAGCTAGAGGTCAGGGAGCAATGACCTTACAGTTTAGCTCACAGATGCAGGAGTGAGGAATTCAAAGCGCTGTCACTGTACATCTGAACGGATGGGGCAGACTGAATTTTGTCCAATTGCCTCCCTAAATGTATAAAAGGATTTGTCTCCGAGCTTAGCACTCTGCTCTGCATCTGTAGCTCTCTGTGGATTGTACTGTGTGTGACCAGAAATGATATTCTCGGATATGAGCACTGTCTCTGCCTCTCCTAAAGTGCATCCTCCTAATGGGACCCGGTTTTATACTTTTCAGGTAAGCGAACTTTAATAAAACTGAAAGGATTTTAAATGATCAGTAAACTTTGACTAAGAGTAGCTAATATGTTAAGAAGCTTATGTATTCATTAGTTTTGTATAGGTAGGAGAAAAAATGTAAGAAATCAGTATCATCACAGTAAGTTTGCTGCCTTAAAAAAATCAGCATGTAATTGCCCCTATACTAACACAAAATTACATTCATTATGATTTTGCTATTGTTTGTGTTTTCCAATAATAGTATAATCTTGCAATTAATTAGATTTATATTTCCTTACATGGACCCACACTGTCTTTCTGTTTAGCTCAGATAAGCACTCTGTTGAAATTACCAGAAATTCCAAACTTATATTATACAAAATATATTTTAAAAACTTTGTATGTTGGACCTGTCTGGATTTTTTAATATTAATCCTGAATGTTATTTCGTGCTAGCTGATGCTTAAGTTGATTCCTGTGAATAGTAATCATTCATGTGTAATCGATAGAACAGCAGAATCTATAGGTAGGATTATTAAGGGTCTCGATTTTAAGCCCACTTTTGCCTCATCCGGGTAAATAAGCTTGTGTGCTTAGCTAAAGGTAAGAATGTATTCTATGCTCTGTATATAATGTATGTATTAATTGCAAACCAATCTAATTACAACCATCTTTCAGTAGCATTTCATTATATGTAATCTTCAGTACCTTGGCTCTGAAAAACTATATAATCCTACATTAAGATTTAACAATAATAAAAGAACCCTCGCAAACACCCCTGCCCCAGATGGTCCTTAGGGCACTCTGGCCCTGCAAGGCAAATCAAACACTCCACTACTTAAAGTGGCAACAGATTTTGCAGCTCAGCCTCTGATACAGTTAGGAGTTAAATATCCTTCCTGTTCCTGACTGCCTAACCAGGTTTGTCTTTTTCACTACTTATGCTGTTGTAGAGAGATTCTTTAATATGTAATAAACCCGGTATATACAGCCAGAATAAGCAATCTGAAGCAAAGATGATCCTTAAAGTTGTCTATAAAATGTGTGGCAAATTTCTGTCACACAATCCAGGTACAGCATTCTTTAGGTCCAATAACTGCATTTAATTCTTGTCTTCTTTTAAATTCATTGTTTTTAATTGTACTGTCTTGCCCTTCTTACAGTGATGTCAAATGATAGTTGAGGGCTGTGCAGAAAGAATGGCATCCTCCTAACAGTGACGATCTGCTGATCCTGGCAGTGATTCAGAGACATGAGTGCCCCAGGCCTGTTCCTCTACAGCATGACTATTTTTTCACACACTGACATCTAAATATTCTGTACAGCCTCCTGTAGCTATGGTCTTAAACACAGTTCCTGACTCAGGTATTCTTTCTGAGTATGTCGAGTTGAAAAAGTCACAAAAATTAGAATTGGTTGTGATACCAAACTGAGTATCTTATTTTGTGGTACTTATGAAAGTAAGTGCTGGTGATTAAGTATATATATTTTGACAGTACGTATTACTGCTACTAGCAATCTCTGTGATTACAGTAGACATTATCCCACATACAAAAAATTCTTTTTTCAAAATTATTTATTCAAAATTATTTCTTCTGCAGATTTTTAAGTTAAGAGGTCACTAAATAAAAGGAACATAGAACTAAATTTCCTGTTATATCCTGGATACTCTAATGAACAGTGTAGAGTTAAATGACCTTGGAATGTAAAGCTGATAATTCTGGACAGTATGTGTTTGTGTTCTAGAACAGCTTGGTGTTACCAGTGCTAAAAGAATCCCTGAATTTTTTTTTTAAATAAGAAAATTAGCCAAAGAGAGCCTGTATTGTGATCACAATCTGTGATGTCCTTTTAAAATTTTTTCCCCATTTATTTAATTATATATGTGCGATATAAAGTCATGGTAAGCAACTTTCCATTTATGCCTTGGCTTCGTTGTTCCTTATTTCCTAGCTTTTGACCACCGTGTTTGCACAACCTTCTCTTTCCCTCTTGAGTTGCTTCAGTCTTTGCTTACAAATGTAATAATTGCTAAGAAAGACTTCATATAACTCTTGGTAGTTATTTTGATCTGTTTTAAAGTACTTTCACCTTTAGCTTTCCTACCTATTTTATTGTTTCTGTATGTTACACTGAATGTCTTAGAGACAGAGAATCTCTTTTGTTTAAATAGCTTGAAAAGTTTTGTGACAGGTTAATGGTTCTTGACTTGAAATTCGTACACTGGTATTTAACCTAAATGCGTGAAAATAATCTTAGCAAAAGCAATGTCTAGCATGTTCAAAACTGAACAAATACAAAAATTGTGAGATGAAGGCCTGGACATGGATTGATGGAAGGCAATGAGTGATTAAGCTACTGATTTCATTGAACACTGGCATAATGATTAAACAGTTGAGTTAATTGTGCATTAATTCAATAACAGAACATATTAATTCTTTCAGCAACTGAAATGATACTGAAAGAAGCAAAAAGTATCTGTGCAAGTTGAAACTTTATTATCATCATTTCACTGATTCTCAGGGAATAAGACCAAGTTGGATTCTACTGGCCAGGGAGTCAGACTGGCCATACAGGGATGCCCCTAGCAGAGCACTTGGGCTAGGGATAATCATAGTTAGTGTTGGACAGACTAACTGTCTGAAGATTCTTGATGCTCCAATGTCTGCCCCTAATTACATCAATATCTGCGACTGTCTAGAAGCTATGATATTCCTAGTACCATGGTTCTGCTCAGGAAATTTGTCCTGAAACTCTGCAAATATTAAAAACATTATTTGGTTCAGTGTATTTCCTTAACCAGCTGCTATAATTCAAAGCTTAAGCTTTGATTCTTAGACTGTACTTTATTAAAACAATTAAAATAGAAAACTATATGAGATGAGCTTATATAAAGAGGCTATGTATTGTCTGAAAGGAAGAAGTTAAAATGTTGTTATGAGCAAGGTTTAATTTTATAATTACCAGGGCAATACCAAAATTTAGTGCTTTGTATTTCAATATCTGTGTTTCATCTCAATTTGCATGGGCAAACCTTGACAGACTTCTGCAGCTATATAACAGAAAGCTGTGACTTTATTTATTTTTGCATTCAAGCTTGATAAAAAGATAGTATTTCTGCTGCTTGAGGTGGATAATTTAGTTTCTCAGCAGTCCCATAGTGAGATCTTTCATGAACATTGTAAACAGCAAAATTAAAGTAGTAACATTGCCTTGCTCTCTGCTTGGTCATGTATTTTGCTGTATTTATTAGTTATTTGTGTATAATAATGATACAGGTGGAAAATTTTGGATTAGAAAAGAGATATTTTTAATTGGATTATTGGTTGTGAAATTGGAAACATTAATTCACTGAAAAAATAGTTTTGTTTATCTATTTTCACTGGGGCCTTGAGGGTTGTTCCCTTTTCTATGAAAGCATAGCACAAAGGAACTTAATTTTGGAGTTTCAGATTTTGTTTCTGGAAGTTGTCTAATACTGCTTTGGTAATTTAAAAGCAACTTAAGTTTATGTTGGTCTTTATCATATCCAGTAAATATTTTTTGTTTCCTTAAATTGGCTGTAGATGGTAACACGTGAACATGCACAACTTCTGAACATTCTAAGTATCTTTACATTGCACATGATCTTTATTTCAACAGAATTTGAATTGCAAAAGTCTTTTTTCCTCTTTCAGTATTTATGAACAGTATTTTAGCTCTTGCAAATTTCAGTTGTTAAGCTAAGCACACATCTAAAGCCCAGAGCTAAGCACAGACTTTAAAGGGAATTAAAAGGTGTTGCCAGTAGGTTCCAACTTAGGAGCTAGGCATGTGCAGTAGAGAGAGAAAAAACATCCTCAAATTGCTGCACTACGCGAGGTGCCATGCATCCAGCTGAATCTTTAGCTTTGAAATCAGCAGAGTATAGTAACAGTTTCTATAAATCTTAGCCACAAACTTAGAGACTTGGAAGCGATACTAGCCCGTTTTATAGTCAGATTTGTGGTTTATAAATGCACTCCTAGGACAACTAGAGTGTACTCCTTTTTGCTAAGAAGTAATGAAGTAAGGGCTGGCCTTTTCTGAAAACTGGGGAGATTAAAGCAATTTTTTAAAGTTATCTGACGATCAGAAGGTCTGTAAAGAAATAAAATTACTTTCTTACAAAACCTGCAGAGAAATCCTAAAATATTCATGTCACATAAAATTGTAAATATACTATGAAGTATTGTAAAAGTGCATTGCTGATCAAAGGTGTGAAACTGGGTTACTGGGAAACTGGGAACATTTCTATACATACATTTCTATCAACATGATACCGATTTCTGCTGGCTGCTATTTCTTAGCAACTAAAAGTTCATAAATTACATTGAATTAACAGAATGTAAGTAAAAATTGTGGGTTTGGTACACAATGTGCTTTGAGCTCTGTGGAAAACCCCCCCATATTCTATAAGAAATGCTGGATGTACTCATTAATTGTCCTTTTAGTATCTATATTAATAATTTAAATTATCTGTATACCTACCCAGACCTTCTGTTTTATACTATGTGTTTTAGTAATTCTGTTTTCTTTCATGTATCTTATATGAAAATAGTAAATGAAAGAAAAAGCCATTTCTATAAGAGATAGTATCTTGTTAGAACTTGTAATTGTAATTGTACTTATTAGCATGCAGGTACACCATGCCACTCTTGTTTAGTAGGCCATAACTTTGTTGCTTCACGTATTTCGGTGCAATATCATTTAGTATCAAAGAAAACAGCTTTTAAGTTTCTCTGCAGAAATAACCCAGTGCTATGAAAAAAAATATGTTTATTCCAGGTGATGGAGATGGCTTATTAGTCACCTTGCATCTCAGCACTCATACCACAACAAAATCCTTGTAAAATTGGATGACTCTGTTCCTATTCTATGCAGACTTTAATTGCACATGTGGAAAATATGCCACATGTATAACATGCAGAAGAGAGCCAAAAAATTGTGTATACTTTCAGACCTGTGTCACCTCATCCATGGGAGAACTGAGGAATCTGATCTTACCCTGACCTTCAGCTGGTTGAGCATGTGGGCAGATCCTTCCCTCTGCCAGGCGTGAGATTTCTCCCAGAGTTTTGCCTAAATAAAGATTTTTCTGTTCTTATTTATGGCATGAGCACAGTACATTTTTTTTCCAGAAACATCATATAAAGGTTCTAAGGGCACGATCTTTGTGAAAGCTGCAAGTCCACAGCCAGTTGGTGGCTTGTATCAGTAATGATGGTGAACATCACTGGAAGGCCAGCTATAACAGGAGGCCACTGAGTAACTGGCTTGGTGTGGAAGAAGTTGTGGTGCAGATCATGTGGGTTGCTGTGGACTTCAGAAGCTTTTAAAGCTGTGTTAGTGAGTATAAATAACAGTGCCAGAAAGGCTGACAGTGAAGTAGTTTTTAGAGACTTCTGACATGTTAACAGTGGCAGAAAATAGTAATGCTGGACCAGTGCTTTACTGTGCAGCCAAAAAAAGTCTTTAAAAAACATGGGCAGTGTCAAAGACAGGAGACAATAATAAAGTGATTTGCATTTCAAATACCTTGGAAATATTAATAGCTGTATAAGTGGGTTTTATGTAATTTTGGAATTTAGGAATTTCAGAGGAGTAGTGTGAGAAATCTGCTTACAGGCTCTTTTATTCAGAAATAAATGACAAATGGCAACAAAGGTTGGTCTCACATTTTAAGTTAGTGTTACTTACTTTTATTTTCTTCTATTATTCTGTGGTATGTATTTTTATTTGCTGTTTGGTGAGACCAAACTTAGAGCTTTTCTGCTCAAATACAGGCATGTTAATGTGGTGTTATTCTGACAGTAACTAAAAATACGAATTTCTCTGTACGTAACTATAAAATTTTGAAGGAGAAATACTTGAAAATTTTATAAATGAAAACATGCTATGCCAAATAAATTTACAATAATTTTAATCTGGTAGAATTATTTTTAGAATTGAGAATGTGAGCGTTTGTTACTCAGTTCAGCTGCATTGACAATTAATAGATTTAATCATTTTACTAAGTGGTGAGAATGTGGCAGTTGGACTCCAAAAGTGGAACAGAATTATTCAGTCTGACAGAAAAATAAGAACATTGTCGAAGTGTTCAGCTTAAATGCGTTAAAACTGTGTTACTGTGAAGTATTTAATGTGCCTTGGTTACCTGAAGAAATAGTTTTGTTTGCACAAGAAGCAGATTTTTACTTTTTACATAATTCTGTTTATATAATTCTCTGTGCCAGAGAATTGTGATTTGGGCCATCAGAGCTCGTGAAAGACAATGTTTTAACCACAATCCACACCTATGTCACACAGACCATCTCTGAAAAGCTACTTGGTTTCTGGTTGGCTTCTGAGTTTTAGCTGGAATTGGGCTGAAAGCTGCCCCATCTGTGGGGCTGCCCCACCACATACCCTCTTCCTGCTTAAAAATCAGTAGTGCTGCACGACCCCATATTTTCCATAGTTTGTTTTTCCAGCTAGGCAATAAAATGGTCTGATAGCTTCTATGAATCTGCTCTGCATGCAGTGAACTGGGAAGGGTGACTTGACTGAATACTAACTGACAGTTTTGATCTGTAGGTAACATTTGCATCCTCCTCTGGGTAGAAACACAGGTTCCTTAAGGAAAAACTTAGAACGATTATGGTTCTAAGAGAAGCCTAATAACCATGAATTCAGTAGCAGAAATCAGGAAAACTAATCCTTCCTGCCAAAAGCCGCAAGTTGAAACTTATTGTGTGCACATACATATACACGTTTTCAAATAAAACCCAAAACCAATTAAGAAAGTAATTGAGCACAGAACTGTCTGTAGTATTTTTCAGTTGTAGAGACTTTTAAAATTATGTTGATTACTTAAAAAATATGATAATCATAGTAAGTGAAGAATACAGGATCTTTAAATACATACATACATACATACAACAAAATAGAAAGATAGAGCTTGAAGTCTCTCTGTCTTTAGTAAACATTCATGTAGATTTTACTTTTGCTTGTCATAAAAACATATTTTTTCCACATAATACCATTATTTCATTTGTTGAAACTAAACAGTAACCAAGCAGAGCAGTCAATGCAACTTTCCTATGTGGAATTCCTGTCATGTAGAGTGTGGCCACTTCTACTTTGCAATGTAATGAGGTAGAGCCAGAAAGTACCTTTCCTTTTACTTCCAGAAGCACTGCAGCTAAACCAGAAATGCTGTTTCTTTTGCAGCTGAGTGGATGTGACCAATAAAAGCAGGGGACCAGTAGGAGGAATAGCAATAGGAGTGCTTTCCTCCTATTCCAGAAATAGATCATGGTACAGTTTCTGAATCACTGCTAGAAACCATATTTCTGGCTCAATTTCAGAAGAGCTTTCAGTGTTGGATTATTCTACCACAAATTACATGGAAAGTAAAGAAATGCACTGGTACTTTCCAGAATAGTAAAGATACTAAGGGTGATTACGTATTAATGTGTGTTGGTTTGATATTGGTTGGTCCAACTAAATACAAGCTGTAGAGTTTCAGATTATAAGATTTCTTTATAAGGAAAACCAGAATCATATAGGCATAACCTGTTCTGAGACAGCACAGACTATTTCTATGTGGATGAATGTCCTGAACATCCTGTATAAATTGTGATGATAATCTATTGGGAATGGCATGGTTTTTCCCTTGATGAATATTACCAATCTTGCTATGCAGCACTGATGAAACATTCCCATTCCTGTCTGAAAGGAGATTGTAAGCAATTGGCTGATTTCATTGTACATTTCAAATATATTCTTAGTAGTTGTCTCAGATCTAGATCATACTGCCTTCCTCTTCTTGATTTGCTACACATTGGATCAAGTAGGGGCCACTACCATCCTAGCACACTCTTACTTTATATAAAGCACTTTGTCCTCAAGGGGTTTTTATATATTGTTTAGAAATTTGCAAGGCGAGAGGATCTGTGGCCTGCCTGATACTCATAATCTATTCACTATCAACAGCATCAGCTGATGATGTTGAAAGGTGGGTGATCTACCTGAAAATTTCTTCTTTTACTTACATCTGTATTAAAGCAAGGAAAAAAAACAGGTGAAGGCAGAAAACACAAAATACTTGGCATGTTGAACTGTCCTGTGATCAAAGGCAAGCAACAAAGTGCCTAAGTGATTTTAATGGCTTTAAATACTTTGAGATGTGAATAAAGTTCACATCTTTATTCAAGATGGAACTTATGAGGAACTATGCCTATAGATATGTCTGGTTTAGGGAAATTACTGTGATAGAAACATTAAAGTCAGTAATTTTACGTTCATCTATAGGTTGTATTTTCATTTTTAATGCAATAGTGTTAGTATACCTCATAAGATTTTTAATCCTAAATTGCTTAGTAGTAACTTTAGTAAATAAATTTTATTTTGCCTCATCTATTCTTGTCTAGTTCAATATTCAACTGGCAGTTATGCCTAGCAGAACTTTAATGGAGGACTATGAGGCCAGGACTGTTTAAAGTGACAGCTGGCATAATTCAGTTGAATTGTGATTCACTCAAAGATGTAAGCTAATGAGAAGAATATGGATTCAGTATTTTCACTGAAAGAATTAGAATTAATGATTCATGAAAACTTAAGTGTTCTGTGATATTTTTACACTAGGAGGAATTTTACTGGGAGGTAAAGTTCTGCATGACTAAGACTGCTTATTCCTATGAAATGTGTTACTCCTATTGATGGATCTAACAAAGTACGAAATTATTTTTATTTATATTTTTAATTAAGTATTCTGCATACATGGTGGTGGCACAGTGTGAGGAATGACTTTGTCTGCACCATCAGCCTCAACAGTGTCAGCACTGAGCAAAGCTTCGTGAAGAGTGGTGAGATGACAGTAGCACTGAAAATGTATTGAGGGTGCAGTTACGTGTAAGGATATGCTGGTGCTCTGAGCCTAACCAAGGCATAAGGGAAAATACGGATTCTCGCGTTTATGTCTCCATTAGTATGTAGTGCGGCAGAGTAAAAGTCAATCTGTAGAGCAAAAGAGGAGGATCACGCGTCTCTCTCACCCACAGGGAAGTTGTTTTGGAAAAAGTTGTCAGGTCCTCAGGCTGTACATCCACAAAGGGATGGAAAGCATCAGATTCACTCTCACAGTCGTCTTTCAGTTTCATTTTATCCAGGAGGTACCCAGTGCAGGCACCGTGAAATCACGATGCAAACCAAAGTGAGTTGAGACAATGGGGAATCTTGCTTCAGATTGCCTGACAGAAAACAAAACACTAATGTAGACTTGATTTCTCTAATGGCAGGACCTGATAAACAGCATTTCATAGTAAGGCCAAGATTTGTCAGTCCCAAATCATGTTCTGGGAGAGCATATTTCTCTGAAGGAGTCCAGGAACATAAGCTGTCCCATGTTGAGCTAACCTTTGTCAATTACATACACTAATAATACAACTACATTGATAACTATATTTGTCAACTACATACATTATAATAGAACTACAGTGATAAAGACTATGTTTACTCTCTAATGTCATACAGTCCCTTCAGATGAATCTCTTCAATGCACGCTATTTGCAGTGTGTTTTATTGTTTTCTTAGGACTCTACTATAAAAATAAATACGATGCAGAGAAAATTATTAGCATCTCATATTTCTGAGCAAATAAAAAACTACTAATGTAAGGTTTTGATAAAACAAAGAAAATGATTTCTTTTGCATTGTTGCGGAAACTGCTTTTCTTTGCCGTATTTTTACGCTAGTAGTAGACACAGAAAATTATTTCAGGTTAGTAATTGAACCTCTGTTTCATGTGGTTGGAAACATGAGTTTCAGATTGGCTCAGTGGACAGCTTTGATGTATCATCTTGAGTGCGATCCCACAGCACCTACAGAATGTCCAGGGGATCAGACCCAGCTAGAATAGATTTAGGAGGGGCAGGTCCTGCCTGATCAACCTGATCTCCTTTTATGATGAGGTGGCCCATCTGGTGGATGAGGGAAGGCTGTGGATGTTGTCTACCTGGACTTCAGTAAAGCCTTTGACACTGTCTCCCATAGCATACTCCTGGAAAAGCTGGCAGCCCATGGCTTGGACAAATGCACCCTTTGCTGGGGTAAGAACTGGCTGGATGGCTGGGCCCAAAGAGTGGTGAGTGGTGCTGCAGTCAGTTGCTGGACGGTCCCTGGTGGTGTCCCCCAGGGATCAGCATTGGGCCCTGTCCTATTTAATATCTTTATTGATGAGCTGCATGAGGGGATTGAGTCTACCATTAGGAAGTTCACAGACGACACCAAGTTGTGTGTGAGTGTTGATCTGCTGGAGGGCAGGAGGGCTCTGCAGAAGGACCTGGACAGGCTGGATCCATGGGCTGAATCCAGCGGTATGAGGTTCAACAAGACCAAGTGCTGGGTCCTGCACTTTGGCCACAACAACCCCATGCAGCACTACAGGCTGGGAACCGAGGGGCTGGACACCAGCCAGGCAGAAAGGAACCTGGGGGTGCTGACTGACAGCAGCTGACAGTCAGCTGTGCCCACGTGGCCAAGGAGGCCACTGGCATCCTGGCCTGTATCAGCAATAGTGTGGCCAGCAGGACCAGGGAAGTGGTTCTTTCCCTGTACTCAGCACTGGTGAGGCCACACCTTGAGTGCTGTCTCCAGTGCTGGGCCCCTCAATTCAGGAAGGACACTGAGATGCTGGAGCATGTCCAGAGAAGGCAACAAGGCTGGTGAAGGGTCTGGAACACAAGTTCTAAGAGAAGTGGCTGAAGGAGCTGGGGATGTTTAGCCTGGAGAAAAGGTTCAGGGGAGACTCCATCACTCTCCACAACCACCTGAAAGGAGGCTGTAGCCAGGTAAGGGTTGGTCTCTTCTCCCAGGCAACCAGCAATAGGATAAGACGTCAGAGACAAGCTGCACCAGGGGAGGTTTAGGTTGGACCTGAAGGTTAGGAAGAAATTCCTCATGGAAAGGGTCATTGGGCATTGGAATGGGCTGCCCAGGGAGGTGTTGGAGTTACCAGCCCCAGAGTTGTTTAAGGAAAGACTGGACGTGGCACTTAGTGCCATGGTCTGGTTGACAAGGTCATAGGTTTCACTTGATGATCTCAAGGGTCTTTTCCAACCTAGCTGATTCTGTGATTCTGTATCTCATAATGTTTGAAAACATAATATGGCCTCTGTTGGCCTGAAACCTTGGATGGATTAGCTAGCACTGTGATGAACAGTGAAACATAAAGCTAAATATCTGCTAAACTGTGCTCAGCAAAATAATGAAATTAGTAACTCACACTAAATACACATATACAGACATCTGTTGCTTGAAGTAAAGCTGTCAACATCAACCTTTGTGTCTCAAATAAATCACATCAGCATATCTGATGACAGTAGCGTGTATGTTCATCTCCTGAGACTGGGAACATTGTAGAATTCCCTCTTTTGAGCAGCCCAACTCCACTGCAAGTTTGAGGTTCAGGTGAAGTTTCATCCTCTCTCACTTTAGGCTTGTGAGGAGATTCATAACAGGTCTCTGAAACCAACTCTCATTACTTATGATTTTAATCATTCGAAGGATATTTTTTGAGGGAAGCTTAAATCTCTAGAGGCACAAAACTATCAGTAATGTATTAGTGTCAAATTTAATCTCTAATCTTTGTAAAATAACAATCTGTTTTATTCAGCAAGTGGAAGATTTCATTGGATTACCTAGTTTTAAATGCCCTTCCCTGCTCATATAGGCATCTCCTACTTAAATGCAATGTTTATCTGTAAGAATTGTTACATGTGATTGCTAGAAATGGAAAATAAAGGGAAAATATACGTCCCCCCAATAGTCTGTATTTTGCTGCAATTTGCATCAGCTCCTTGCTTTGCTGTAAAAAGAGGGAAATCTGATGTACATTATAGCGTCTAACACCAGCTCCTGATCCTGTTTGCATTTGATGTTCAGTGAGCTGTACTGAGAATTTATCTCTTCAAACAACTTTCTGAAGAAAGAGCAGTTTGCACTCTTTCAGTCAATCAGAATTACTAAATTAAATCATCATGAATCCAGCTTGGTCTTTGACTGTCTCTAGAGTAACTGTGATGGATTTACTAGTGCAATGTTATACTTAGTGTATTTTAAGCATTTACGGAGAAAAGGCAATTCAGAAGTTCAAAGAAAATGCTCATGGAAAAATTCACGTTCTTTTTTGTCAGTTTTAGAGTAAAAATTAAAAGGTTAGCTGTCCATTTCTGTAGTAAAATAATTTATTTTACTAACTCAATAAAGATCCTAACACTGAAAAAAATTTGTTTTAAAATCCTGTCTCTATGACTCACCTTTGATTTCCACGTATTTATTCCTAATCCTTTACTATAGGCATCCATGTGTCTTCACAGGACTAAAATCTGATTGTAAATTTGATATCTACCCAGTTTATGCTAAAAATTTTCTATCCAGTTAAGTGAAATCAGTAAAGTTGTTATTCCATCAGCTGTCAGATACTTTTTTAGAGAAGTGGCACTTGCAGGTGCACCTGAAGCTCTGTTTGCATGGTCACCAGGCTTAGTAGCATACAGAAACTTTGCTGCTCTCAAATATTTTATGCCTTCACTGCAAGACTTGTGTATTTTAATTCTTTGATTGGTTTGTTTTTTGTTTTTTTTTTCCATGAAGTGTCATAATGATGTTGTGACACTTCAACAGAAGTGTTTTGGAGCAGTTTCTATGTCAATGGTAAATTAATCCATTTATGCCTTCAAGAGCTCTGACTTTCTTGAAATAATACGTATTTTGTATTTTATGGTAAACCACATGAAGTAGGTCAGTACTTCCAGCATGTTTCTGAGATGATACTATAGAAGATGGATTTTTTCTGACATTTATTTTGAAATGTCTTGATAAGGCTTTATACTGCAAAATTAGAGAAATTCTCTTGAGAAGTCTTTTTTACAGTACCTATGCAGTCACTTTTTCACTGGATTATTTTTTGCCCTGTAAATATATATAAATCAAGGATATATACATGAATTTGAATATGTGCTTGTGTGCATATGCATATATTTGACTATGAAAATATAGCACTTGGGAATCTGTTATAAATGGCAGGGCATCAGAAATCTTTGGAGCACTGAAAGAATTTTTAAGGGTAGGAAGTTTTTTTTTTTGTAATTTTGAGGGATTTCAGCAGCCAGAGTTTAAAAATATCTCTGAGAAAGCATGAGCTCTTACAGCTATGCAGCTGTCATTAGCTGTCACAGACCACTTAAATATGGTGTTGAGTATTATTTAATTACTGACACTATTCATAAAATATTTTGTGTTTTTCCAGACAAATTTGAGGGTATGGCAATCTAGTCTTGCTTTGCATACGTACAATCAGCCAAAGGCTGATTATTTTGTGGCATGTGAGTAAAATAATAAGCTAGTGAAATTCTAACGTCGGGGTGAAACTACAGCTGAAGCGCTTGATGTGTCACTGAAACAGAGTCCAGGAAGGAGTCCAGCCTTGTGTGCTGGTCTTTTATCACACCTCCAATCATGTAGGTAGGAATATGATTTATGTGAAATGCTTGCATTTTTCAGGATCTGTTTCCCATGCTATCTGACTAGTTGGGAGTTCTATTAATAGAACTTTTTTATTCCTCAGCTTTTTTACTGCTTTTAGAATATCACTGGGTAAGGTAATAGAAACCTGATCAGAGACAGAGAGCTTACCTTCCTTTTCTCCAGAAAACAATGGACTATTCAGGCAATTCTTTCTCATCCTTCTCATTTATTATCTAAGTGAAGCAAACTTCACATAAAGACTTTTACCTCTTGGAGACCTCTGACCTTAAAGAAGCTGGAGAAAGTCAGCATATGGTAGGAGCTGATAGGTTTTCTTGCATATTTCCTCTCGGTGATTCATTCTGAGAATGCCAGATTTCAGAAAACTGCTTTTGTATAATTCATTTCAGTTTCAGGAAAAAAAATATATTAGCTGATCACCTATCAGTGAAGGATTTCAGAGCTGTAAGGTGAAAAGCCAAGGGCCAGATGCACAAGGAGATACTGTCATGACTTTTATTTTGGGTCACAGCTTTGACTAGAAAAGAAGGAATGCCACTGTATCTAAGTCTAAATCTGGAATTAAGCAACAGAGAGGAAATTTGGATTAGTATGCAATTAAGCACCTGTAACACTTGAAAATCACATTTAGTCTGTTTTTTTTTCCCCAAAGGTAGCCAGAACAAGGGAATGAGGTGTGTTGACCAGTAATTCAAGACCAAATGTGTTTGCTTCTGGCAAGTTAGCACTTATGAAAGAATTTCTGGTAATTCCCTCTTCACCAAACAAAAATGTAACATATCTCCTAGATCTCTGCAACTGAGCAAAGGGCTGTAGTTAGCTCTTTTGAAGATCACCATTCTTACAAAAGGAAGAATTTAGAGAAAGGTATTGTTTCTGTTAAAGAGAGGATTTTTTTAAGAAGACAGTTACATTCATTTCAATCTTGAGAAGCTAAAGTGCAAAGTAGTGTGGTTGAAGAATATGCTGGAAGCTTTCCTATGGCAGCTGTAGCATCAGAGATCCAAATCACAAATTGGATTACATTTCTCTCACACACAAAAAGGATATGGATATTTTCATATTTAAGTCCCACTCATTTTGTGTACCAGCTGCTTTATCACCATTTAGTCTGCTGTTATTCCACTTACAGTTCTGATATAGTTACAGTACTTTTATCATCTCAAAGACCATGACAAAAATATATATTCAGATAGCAGCTGAATATACAGTATGGTATGACTGGATCGTATAATCTACGGAAGAAATAAGAACATTTTCATTCCATATGTTCTGCATATTTTGGAATACCAGACATTTTAGCTCTGATTTTCACCTCACATTTGCACAATACCAGTGTAAGAATGGAGAGTCAAACCCATTATTTTCTTCCACCTAATTTCTTCCAAATAACAGTGTTATATTACTTCCTGACAGGGTTTAATTAATGGCTCTGAAGACTTTACATAAACTAAGGTTTGAGATTCTTCAGAAAATTCAGCAGTGAATTTATCTGGCCATGAGAAACTTAGAAGGCTTGTTGACATTATTATTTTATTTACTGTGCAGACCTGACTTTGTGTGTGATGTGTGAGAAGTAAAATAATTTCAGTTATATAAATTTTATAAATGGGTGAGCACAGCTCAGACACATTTTTTGGTAAGTGAAGGTACAATTCTGTTTTTTCTCTTTTCAAAACCAGATTTGGATTAAAGATCAAAGGAAATACAGATTCTGTTCTTTTTTCAGTGTTCTGGGATCCTCTGACTACTCATCTTTCCAATATAAGTGTTTTACCTCCACTTTCAGGGCACTCTTCATCTCACTTGATATTCTATACCTGTACTGTGAAGCTTTACCCGGACTTCTAAACCTACTTGCAGATCCACCAGCCTTTTTTTGTGTACTGTTAAAGGATATAAACTACTGTAAAAGTACCTGTTTCAAAGATTATATGAGCAGCTGAGGATGTTTATCTTCAATTTTTTAGGTGCTGATTTTTTGGTCAAATTAGATTTACTTACAGTAATTATTTGGGGTTTTTTTTTTTTTAATTTAGCTCATATTTTTACGTATTGAAAATTTAAGGAGGAATGTATTATTCTTCATGAAAATTTTGTGTAGCTAGGTTTGATGTGTGGCTGTATGATCCCTTCTTGCCTAATGTTATTTCAGAAAGTATGGTATAGACATGGTAAAATGACTCTTTTACACTGAAATAAACACCATTCACTGATTTTTATATGAAATGTTGTGCATAGAACCATCGTAAGACTGGAATTTCCAGTGAAGAACAGATGTAGTTTTGGCTTTTATATCCATCTTCCATTAACAAATACATTCAAAAATACTGTTTAGTTTCAAATTTGAATACTGTCTCTACAATACGTTTACTTTACTTATGTTGCTGAAGGAAATGTCTGTCTGCTTGATTTTCAAAACAGTTTTGATGTAATCCTATCTGTCAAGAATTGAGAGAGTGAAACAATATTAATTATGTCGAAGTTTACATATCAAGAGATCAATCTTGACTTAATAAATAATCGTATAATATGCTTGAAAAACCCCATGTATTGAAATTAAATGCCTATAACCGTTCTATGATCCTTTTTTTGGATAAAAAGAAGTTCTATAGGGGTGAATTTTAAGAAGATATTTTACAGGAAAACTTCAATTTTTGTACATCTTGTAAAGAATATCTTAAAATCAAAGACTTCTACTTTGTTAAAGGAATCCACTCAAGTTTGTAAGAACAAAAATTAGACATATTATTTCTGAAATTCAGTGTAATTTTTCACTTTTCTAAAGTGATAAGGGGAGATATATCTGCAGATTTCAAGTAACAATGTATTGAACAAACAATATATAAGGAGTAGTTTGGTCATGGAAAATGAACACTACCTCTCTTATTAAAGCCTAATTTTTAAAGTAATTATAGATTTCACCACACAATATGGCTGAAAGTTAAAATCCATCCCAATTTTCTCTGCTGCTATGCTGTTCAATTCCATACTGATGAAGATGCTAAATTCTGCAAGTGCAGCCATTGAATAAAAATACAATAACTAATAGTATATATCAGGTCTAACAGACTGAGAGGTAACTTACCTTTTGTCCTCTGTCTCTGAAAAGTAGGTTTTTTCCTCCAATAGAACTAGGAAGAGCAGATAACTGAAGCTTTTTCCACTATTTCACACCATCTGTGATGGTTATAGTACTGCTCTACAGCAGCTTACAAATGCTATGACCTGCACAGTGAGGTAATATAGGTATGGATCTACTAGGTTCTGAAACTCTTTAATGATTTGGTTCTCGAGTAGGGGAGTCGGGCAGTTTGTAGCAAACAAATGCAATGGCTTTAGATAAGCAGCTGTCTGGAAAATACTTCACCAGGTCTGCGAAACAATGACTGGTTTTCTCCTAAAGAAACCAAGAGTGTGCAACTGTAGGATCCAAGGAAAGAAGTTAGGGAATTACTGTCTAGAAAGAGAACTGGTCAGAGTCTGTCACAGAGTAAAAAACTACACTGACCCCAGATTTTCAGAGTGTGAGTTTATACTGGCCTACTAATATTTTAGATTTGTGGGATTTTTATTTTCTTAGTAATGTTGAACCTTTTCTCAGTATCTCAGATATTTCAAAAGTATTGTTTTTGAAGTAAGCTGCTTGGAATAGAATTCTTTATGATTTTCTTCTAGACTATTTGATGCACAAGGTGCCACAGTCCATTAGCCAAGGATGACTTACAGAGGGACAGAAAATGCAACTCACTGTCAAAGGGCTTGTGTGGAATTTATCTTTCCAAATATCAGCTGGCTCCAGACTTCCCTTGCTTAAAGGAAAAACTCTTTGGAACCCATATAAGACAGTAGGATGTGCAGGGTTTTTTCTAGGTCAAAATATGAGCTTTGGCATTAGGTGGGTATTGCAGTAGAATGAGTGAATTTGTTTGTAGACCCACAATTCCAAGAAGCAGTATTTATTGCAGCCCCTAGCAGAACAGATGGAACTCCATGCTTCTCAACTTGCTAATTAAACAAAAATTAAAGCTTGTTTCATATAAGCTATTGCTTGTCTTTCTTTGTTCAGTGTAGTGACAAGAAGGCAAATTATTCTCTTTATATCCCTCTTCTCTTTTCTTGCTTCTGCCTGCTTTAAGAAAAGCTAAAATTTTGTGCATGATCTTGAGTTTTTAGGAGATAGAAGAATAAAATACTTTAAGAAATTTAAGCTTCCTTCAAAGTCTGATAATTGACATTCTTGAGGCTTGTGGGGTACAGAGGACATTTCCATTTTCAGTACTGCTGTGGTAATAATAATGAGAGTTTTACCATTTACATTGTAAGGGTAGCACTGCTGCAAGTACCTGAAGCCGATCCGGCCGCTGGCCGCCCGGAGGCCAAGCGGGCCTTATGCCAAGGTGTCCAAGTCGGTACAGCCTCGGTCTGGTTAACCCATCTCTGGTCACTGCGTCAGGCTCCCATGAGCGCTGGCAGCCTTCAGGTGGATAGCGATCGTGTAGAGCAGAGGCGAAGCAGAGAAGGAAGGACTCAAAGTAGCAGCAACCCCGAGAGGCCAGGAGAACTGACCACCTGCAGAGCTGAGCTACGAAGAGCCCAGAACGAGGGTTGCACAGATGGATAAAGGGGGGGTGGAGCAGGGCGGTACAAAGGGAACAAACCAATAGGGGAATGACGAGGGATGACAGCTGACCAATCAAAGGGTCTCAGGGGAGGGTACAATTCAAATGGACCAATGAGGGGACTAACTGGCAAGAATTTTCTAGCAAGTATTAGCATATTCATGAGGGGTTTATGAATAAACATAGGGATTACATAATGTGGGGTGATCGGGGGAAAACCAATGGGGAAACCTGGAAGGCAGGAGCAACAGGGAGAAACCAATAACATATCAAAAGACTTATGATGAACATAGAAACTGCCAGAATAGGGGGCGGTGACCCAGCCCAGAGTGGCATCCCAGTGGGGGCATGGCCTACACGCCCATCTCTTCCTCAGACCCGCCCTCAGACCCACTGTCGAGGGCGGGGAAATCCACCCACTGGATACCTTCAAACACTTTCAGCCTGAAATCTTCAGGCTGGACCACTGCAACAAGTATCCAGAATGAACAACTGGTGAGCCAACCTTTTCCATCTCTTAAAGGAAGGATTAGTGATAAAGGATGACATGTCTTGTAGTATCACTATCCCATTTATGAAAATAAATGTTATGTTTTGGTGTCACTGTCTCTCTGATTTAAAATTATAAGGCTTTAAGGTTTAACTCTGTCAGTCTTAGAAATGCTGGAATTTGATGGCAGTATTTTATCTAAATTATAAAAGGTATGTGATGCTTTGGCTAGCATTGACCATAGCTACATAGCTCCACAAATATATTATTCTGTACTTAATTTCTATGATGCATTTACTTTAAAAAATATCTCTGTTGTTCTGCTATTTGTAGTTGTTGGAAATCAGCAATACTAAAGATATGATAATAAAATAGATAATGGTTTTCTAACTCCCCCAAAATTATGCAGAACCTTCATTGCCATTATTCTTACAACACTAAACTTATTTATTTATTTGCCCTGATTATTTGCCCTTACTATGGTGCATTATTTTTTTGAGTATCAGATTAAATATCTGATATCCATCTTTCGAGATGAAAAAAAAATTGCAACTGAATTTAAGTGGTTCTTGAAGAGCTCAAAAAGATAAGAAGGATGATAAACCTTCTTGTTTATTGCCATGGAGCAGAGCCACAGCAATAAATAGGCAGCTGTGACCTGTACTTTATTTTTAGTGTTGTTGGGAACTTACCAGTAACTAAAGCATGCTAGAACTACTGCTAAGCAAAAGAGCTAGTTTTCTTTTCTAAGAGAGGGAGAATAAATGCAGGATAGTGTCAGGAAAAAAGGCAGAAAAAAGCAGCATGGATCAGCATGGATCCGTGATTTCTTGACTTTCTTAGTTACCTCTTCTGACTTGCAGTTTGATTCTGCCAAAGGGTAACTATGCCTAGAAAAGGAAATAAAAAATAGCCACAGCTAGTATTGTATAAAGAACAGTATACACAGCAAGCTGAAGAATTTACAAACCTCTATCATCCTTTCTTGGGAATTAGAAACATCTTCCAGTGACTTCAGCTGTCAATTTTTTCCCTTCTTTGAAACTTGTTTTAAGAACAAGACTTGCTCTGTTAGGTTGCTTTTCCTTAGAGGGCCTTTGTGATCCAGGACCAGTGAGAGGGTTTTGTTGTTTTATATGCCATAAATAGAAACCAAAATATTAAACGATAGGCTATGGACTTTATCTCTACTGAACCCCAGAAAATAAAGTCCAAGCTCTCAATTTCTTTTCATAACCCTGCTAATAACAATATAGGACTACAGAACAAATCCATTAAATTTTTTAGGTTACTGAATATCTCTCTTGCTATTTTTTTTCCTTCTCAGAACTTCTGTCCACTTTCCTTCAGCACTTATGAAAAGTGTTTTAGATGAATGACCTAGAAAGACCAAATATTTTTTCCCATCTGCAAATAGCTTGTGCATGTTGTGTTTGCCTTATTTTAGAGTGCTTTCAAAGTATATTTCTTAAACAGTAGAGTTAAGAAACTGGTTTTTTCTTTATATTAAATATACAGTTGTAATTGCACACAGAGTTTGTCTTAGTCATGGCCTAATATGCCTGCCTTTAAAGACAGGCCAGGTCTAAAAAAGATAGCATTAATAGATAAACAGTATAAAAATTCTTTTAGTAGTGTAAAAAACCCATTTTTTTCACCTGTGTAAAATAGTTTTACGTTTACCTGTGTAGATAGTTTTACACTGTGTGAGCAGTCAGTTTGATTTAAACAGTAGAAAGCTTTCCAACATCTACATGGGAAGTTTGCTAGCACTACTCCAAGCATGTTTTTTCACATAATTCAGTGAACGCAACAAAACTTCCCAGAATAATCAATAAAGATTTTTATTTCACTTTTGATCACTCTCATATATTTTAATTTAGGTTTGAAAATTCTAATTCACTGCATGTTATCAGACTAGGAATTCAAAAAAATCTATCAGAAAAATAAGCACTTTGATCTGTGAGAACACTTTGAATCTTTTTGGAAGGAAAACAACTCACCAGTTCCTCTCAATCTAAGCCTTTTTGCTATGTTAATAAAGTTAGTGTTGATGGAATAGTACAAAGCTATACAGATCTTCTCTAACTTTCTCTATTCATCTTATCACTTTTTCCCACTACACACCTTACATGCTGCCCTGAGAACAGATATTTCGGAAAGGACATTATCTTTAGACTTATCTAATGAACGTTTTTCTGTCCCAGCATGAAAGGGCATGGAAATGCTAGAAGTTTTTAGACTTGGAATATTGTGGTACCATATGCTTAACAGGACGTTTTATTGCCAGGCACTGATGTTACAGCTAAGTTAGAGTGAAGCAGCCATGTGACTGATGAGACAAAGCTAATGGTTTGAAGAAACTGGATTTATTACATATTTGAAGTCTTGCTCTAGGTAGAAAACATTTTCTTGTATTAGATTAGAAAAGCAGAACTATTAAAAAAAATCCTACTTTTCAATCACTTTTCCTTTTTCTTAATTTAGATCACAGTGCAATTTTGCTTGTATTTCTTTTCTAAATTTTAACTATACAACCTTTCCCAGAAGGAAGTAATACACATCAGATGCACAGTTGTTCCTCTCTCTCCCATCTGTTCCTCCCTACTCCAGACACCTCCCCTTTTAGAAGCAGATATCTGCTCTAGACAAACTACTATACTTTTATGCTTCTCTCATGTGCATGGGCTGGTCTGTCTGTGTTACCAGCAGCTTTGCTGCCCTTCTTCTGCATTGTTCAATTGTTTGAATAAGGGAGATACAGAAAACAGGGGAGACATTTCAGAAAAATATGCAGAGCAGAGTGCTCCTCTCTTGAATGCGCTGTGATTGATATGCAAGACCTGCAGGAAGAAAGCTCCATGGTGCAGGAAATAGAGAACCTCTGTATACTGGACAAACTACAGAGCTGTGCATGACATCCCATTGAACTCTGGCTGTGGTGATTTCCGTTCATGCTATTTTGTATTGTTAGACCTAAAGAATGTCCTACAAGACAAGATAGCTGTGTTACCTTGGAAACGTCCAGCTGCCCATGGATAATCTGCCCAGCACTTTTGCCATTTTTCAGAGCTTTTAGACACTCTGGACTTTTTATTCCACTTCAGCAGCCTGATTGGAAAATATGAGTTTGCTATGCAAGAGCAGATCTTGCTGTGTGTCCACAACCTGAATGTTTCTCATTTACTCCGTCTTCCATCTCACTGTTCACCCACAGAAACTGCCGTAATTGCAATAGTTTGGAAAAGTATTCTTTGCTGCTTCTTGAGGATGGCCTCAAAGTGGGGCACCATTTTGCTGGGACAAGAATCAGGTACTAATTATTATTTCAGGTGATGACTTACTCTCAACTTCCCGCTGACATGTGGAGTTGTGTGTCTCAACTCTAACACAATAAACAACACAAAGATTCGGTATGCTGCTGCTGGTCTCAGTTGTAATATGCACACAAATTAAATTGAGGGACATCAGACAGTACATTGTTCTCTATTTTTGAGATAGTGTCAAATGTATCTAAGGTAAAGGGTTGAACTTCATGTTTTACTTAAATAGACTGGCTTCTTGAGTCAGTTAAATTGAGCCACTGAGCTGTGATCCTGAAAAACTGTTACAAACTTCTCATACAGACTCAGGCAATTTACTTGACCTTCCTTTTCCGTCATTCTTCAGAGGTAAAATGAGATTAAAATGCCCTTTTCCCATCCTTTAATCATCTGATGTGTTTAGATTGAAGATGCGAAGGGAAGGGAGTAGGGCCGTTGACTACGTGACTTTCTCTACTGCTTTAAATGTCACTATTTTAATTTAGAAATGACTTGCAATTAGCCTTCCGGAGACATTTTTCAGGAATGTCAGGACAAGATGGAGTTAGCAGAGCTGCTGCAACTGGATGTCCATCAGCCTGAGAAAGAGAGGGAGTGAGTTATTGATGACAGGGTTGTGCTGCTTCAGAAGGACCTGTAGGAGCAATGTTCCCTCTGAAACTGAAGTAGCACTTGGGCAGTTACAACACAGTGCTATTATTAATGGACTGCTTGTAAAGTCAGGGATACAAATAATCTAGTGGAATTAGGACTGTCAAAAGAACTCCATCAATTCTTTAAGTCTATAAAGCCATTTTACAAAATGTGGTCCTTATTCTGTGTCACATTTAAAACTGATAACCTTGTTTCCTTTTCAAGTTTTATGCAAAACTAATCCCACTTAAAGGGACTGCCTTTACCCATGGTGTGCTGCGACAAATTCCTTAGGAAGCATCACCAAGGAATGTTAATTTCATTTGTGACTTCTTAGTTAGTAAGAGGCAAGGCATTTTCCTAATTGAAAAACTCAAAGGAAAATGTCTGAAATAAAATTCTCCTCCAAAGAGCCTTTTCTGGGGACATGAGACAGACTGGAAAAATCCAGCACAGAAAAAGAACTGCTACAGTCTCACTTTTAAGGTGACTTTCCAAGTTTCTGGAAAGAGGAGACATTTTTGTAGATGGTTTTTAGATTGAAGTACACGAGGACTTAGCAAAGAAAAAGTTCTCATTCTCTGGATGGACTTGAAGATATGTTTCATATTGCTCTCAGTATCAATAGATGCTGGGAAAATCACACTAGCCTCCAGAGCCTGTGCTTCAGAAATGCCGTAAGAGACAAATATCTACGGAACAGTCCATTCTAAGGCACATTTGTGAGATGGTAAAGGCATCAAAATGTAGAGAAACAGTGAGCCACAATGATGTGGGATAATCTGGCATCATGGAGTGATATCTAGTATGTAATACCTAGTAGTTATTTAAAAAAATATTAACAGAATGGAAGGAAATTTGATTGCAAATAGGTAAAGCCAGACTGAATCCTATGCATGTAAAGAATGTTCCTGTTTCCAAAGCTGTTGGAGCAGATTGCTGGTACAATTACTGTTTGTCACCAAAATTTCTTTGCTGTGTTTTAGAGTATAATTAGGTTCTAAAAAATCTGAAAAAAAATTCAAAGACTTTTTCCTTTGTGTGATTATATTGAGACGATTTTTTCAGAGATCTACATCCTCTGATTAAAAAAATCACAGAATCATAGAATATCTGGAGTTGGAAGGGACTCACTAAGATCATTGGAGTCCAACTCCTGACCCTGTACAGGACACCCAAAGAGTCACACCATGTGCCTGAGAGTGTTGTCCAGTGCCCAGCCACCCTCTGGGTGAAAAATCTTTTCCTAATATCTCACCTAAATTTCTTGTGACAAAGCTTCATGCCATTCCCTCAATTCCTGTCACCATAGCTTATTACCAACAGCTCATTAAAAAAAAAATCTATAAGAAAAGTTGTATTGATCAGATTTTGAAATATGATGAACAATGTTTTCAGCATATAAAACTGAGGTCTCAGAGCATCATGGTCATGTACAAGGATGTAATCAAATAGCTGAGGAGATCAAGGGGTGTCAGGCTTGCATTGCATCTCATGTATAGTGATTAGACCTTGTAAGTTTGTTTTAATTAAGGCGTGTGATTCTTTTGAATGGTGGAACTACATGAATAAATCCAGTTGTGTTGCTATCACAAGAATTAAATTCAAAGTCCATTGTAGGCCAAAGGGAATTAAATGCAAAGCATGTCTAACACTAAGTGGCTATCAGGAACATAACTGCCATGGATAATGAGAAATAACAAGATTAGACATTAAAAACTGCACATTGTAGTTCTGATTCTCAGTCTATTGTGCATTAATTCAGTAGTGAATCCATGCATGGCAAATATCAGGACTGTGAGTTTAATAGGATCAACTTTCATTGTCGTCTTTTGAGGAAACTGCAAAATACAGGACTAGCTGGAACACACAAATTTACCCTCCTTCCAATGCTTAGACCAACACAGACCCACACTTTATTATGGTCTAATTCACAGATATATTTTTGTTGATAGCTGCAGCTATGGGAAATCTTTTTTATTGCTCTGTAGGATACTTAGAGAGTGTTTTTGAGTGTATTTTGAAACTACTTCTCATAGAAAACAAGGACTTGGTGAACAAAAGCTGGTTGAAAAGGAAGCATAAAATATGTTTTAAGTTGAACAAAATATTTCATTAGATATGTACTTTATTTCACTTCCCAATGTGAAATATAGTCTGATATAAGTTAAATACGTAGATTTTTCAGTACGTAAATTAGGATTTTGATATAAAAAGTCAGTTATTTTTGAAGACATCAAAATTTAGTAAAAATATCAGTTAAATCTATCACCTCATGAAAGTAAACTTGTAAATTATTTTATTGACCTGAACTTCTGACTTTTTTGTTATTGTTGGAATGAAAAATAATCCAGTTCCCTCCATGATTTTTCCCATGACATGGTGCTAAAATTATTTTTTTTGGAGGTTGTCATTAATCTACATCTTTAAAAGTTACTTAATTGAAATATTTACATGATACAAGAAAGGCTGACCAATATAGTGTAATATTGACCAATAAAGTATAGATATTTACATTAGAAAAATGTTTGTGTATTTTGTATCATACAGGGTAGTTTTTAATCATTCAGCTAAGCATTTTCATTTTTGCCCGTCTCTATTTTTCCCATCTGCATATCTTCTCTTTGGCTTGAATCTGGTTCAGAGAAAAACACTATAGCCTATACACAAGTGCTTGCCATATCTGATAAAAGATGAATCAAGTTGTCTTTCTTAGCTAAAGTCTCTGTGTTCAGCTGCCCACAAGTAATACAGGTCAGCTTTTGGGCCATATCAGTGCCTTTTCAGGAAAGAAAATGTCACAAACTTTCACCTTTCAATCCACTGGACCCATCTTTCCTTTCTGCATATGGTTCATGTCTTTTGTGAACCCATACTAAAACCTCAGTGATGTTTGATTTTTAATTTTGTCTTATCCTGTTGGTAAAACAGCTAGCAGCTGTGTCTGAAAGCTTGCAGGCTTACAGGAGCCCAAGGGGCACCATCCCAGACATTTAGTGAGTAAGGTTGCTGCCCTGAATTAGTGCCACTTTTTGTTATCTTGTTCTGCCTCTTTTTTTTTTTTTTTTTTTTTTATTATTTTTTTTTGTTCTTCTGCTCTGATTTTTTTTTTTTTTTTTTAATGATATTGTTTGTACTTCAGGTCAGGATATCTATTCTGATTTATTTGCAGATGTAACATGGTGAGTTTTTCAGATGTTTTAAAGGAAGTCATAGTGATTACTACTACCAGAAACCTTATATCTGGGAAAGCTCTCTGAAATCTGTGTAATACACTCTTCCAACCCACAGTACTCCTTTGATAATGGAAGCTAAAAAAAAAAAAAAAAAAAAATGAAAAACTTGACCAGATTTTTAGAAATTTTTTTTGGTTTGGCTTGGTTTTTTTTGTTTTTTTTTTTTTTTTTAATTGTTATTGGTGTTACAAAATTAGAGTGCATCGTAGTGCTCCAACCATGTTGTAGCCTCCAGGGCAGTCTGTTCGATGTCTCAAAAGCAGCCAAGCTCTTGTGAGTCACACGAAAAGATACCAACAGACAAAGGTAAAAGTTGGCTGGTGGACCATAAGCTTAGGAGACAAGGTTAAGGAGGTCCAACAAATGAGATCTCTTACAGCCAGTGTGATCCCTGAGGGAATAAATGTTACTTTGCTCACATGTTTATGCAATACAATCCTGCTTTTACTACCAGGATCTGGGTAAACACTCCTTCTGCCTGGTTATTATTTCATATGTGTACTCTAGAGAGCTGTGGCTGGTCATTTAAGCCTTGCCCTGTATTTGTGTCATGTTCCTTTTGTGCATCTAGGCGAGGTAGGCGTTTTGAGTGTCCTTATGTGTTCTGCTGAAATCTGAGTGAAGCCCTCTGGGACTGTTATTTATGGGTTTGCTCTGGAATTCTGTCTTTGTTCTGTGCATGTTTGTTCAGTTGTATGAAATGCAAAACTCTTTGTTTACTTTCTGAGAAGGGATTAGTTTCACCTAGAGTAAAAGAATGCTTTGAATGAGCTTCTGCTGCTAACAGTGAGGAGGATCCTAAGCTCCAAGTCCTTAAACCTTTTATATGAAGAGATCAGTGGGGATTGTTAAGTTGACTAAACTGATGGAGATTACTGTACCGAACAACCCTCACACAGCTGAAAATGTTGGACATATGTTTCAGGCAAATGTACTTCAGCAGAGTAATTGGAAAGCAATGCAGTGTCAAAGAGTTATGTAATATGATGAAGAAAATGACAGCAAAAATTATTAGGGGCTTTTGCATAGAATTCACACAGAATCTAATGTGTTAAATATAATGTAGCTGTTATGTATGATAAACAACATTTTTCCTAATTTTTATGGAATGTCTCTGTTTAATTATAAATAATAAAAAGATGTTACCCATTAGATAATTGGATTAAGCTGTAATTGAAAAAAAATTGCCCTAAATTATCTAGATACCTTAACTAAATATCAAGATAATGTTATATGCTCATATAGTAAAACCAGTCTCAGATTGACTTGAGAAAGATTGTTTTTATGGAATCCCAGTTTACCTCTTTTTATAATATAGTCATATGGAAGTTACTGTGATTACTTCTGTACTATTGAAGGACTTAACTGCCAGTGATAATTTACTCAGACTTTAAGGTGAAATGACCAGTGGAAATTCTCAATAATGAAAAAGATTACTTTTACATTATTAAAGTTACTTAAAAGCCTGTAAAAATGATAATCTACTACTGCCCATACACTACAAACTTGCTCAAACTATATTATGCATATTTTTTTTTTCCTGACAGAATGCAAAGTATATACTGTAAAGTTTTTATTGTGTTTTGAGAACCTGAAATGAGTTTTGCTACATACCATCAGAAATCCCACAACTACTGGGACACACATGTTGGCATACAGACTTCCACCCAGGGGAAACCCAAGGCTGCCCTCCAATGGCACCTTCTCCTGTCATCCACTGTAGCACAGCTCTCCAAAACTGCCCTGAAGAACAGCTGACCAGAACACCTGGTCATTACCGTGCTGTGGGTTACACAAACCAGTTGCAGTAATTACAGCTCTTCTTTAATCCTGCAGAACAGGTGTGTGTGCTTTTCGTCAAATGAGGAAACAGGAGCAAATGTCTGGGGCAATTTCAGTTTTATGGAGTTCACACAGGGGAGAAATGGTTTCCAGGCTTCATAAACCACTTCTGTATGAGAAATAAAAGAAAAAGACAATGGTCCCTAATTTATGAAGCAGTAGGCTCTGCTGCTTGCTGAAGTGAATTTCATTTTTTTCAGCACACCACAATTAGAGATTATTAGGAGAATGATTATGACTGTGTTTTTTTATGTGTCTTGATGTATGTTTGGGCTTCATTTCTATCAGCTGGATATCATCTTAAATAAAGGAAAAAGCATATTCTGCCAGGACTTCTGATGTACACTGCCAACTGGTGCACCTGTGTTCTGCTGTGAGCTTTACAAAGGGTCCAGAAAGCAAATGAGAACCTAATGCAGTGTAATGGGGGGTGGGGGGAGGTTGTTTGGTTTTTTTATTTTGAGCCTTGTGAGAAACAAATTGCCTTTTGATGGGAAATGTAGCTGTGATATGAAATAAGAGGGCTATGTTTTACCTCAAAATGAGAAAAACAGCTGCTTTTTTGGCATTATTGCTCAAAATAAAAAGGGGAGGGGTTGGTGAGAAGGGATTATAAAGAGCATTCTCACTGCTTTTGAGTACTGAAATAATGTATTTTAGACACAGGTGGGTTTTTTTTTTTTTTTTTAGGTACTGTTTTTTGACTCTTTAAGTACTTTCTGCTCATACACAAACATATTCCTGTGCTTTTCAATAGCTATGTCTTTGCAGAATACATTCATTTGATCAAATATGACTTAAGAAAGAATCACACTGATGCTGAGCAGTAATATAGGGTTTTTTTAATTTGCAGACCTTTCAGTGTTACCTAAGAAAAGTTTCAGGTATATTACTCTCACAAATTTGTCTGCTGGTCTGAAGGCGACATGCCAGGTTGAGCTGAAGGTGAAACTCAGGAGCATCTGTAAAATGCTTCTTCAGAGAATTGGCAGTATTTCTAATGAAAAGCTGCACTAGAATTTATGTAATTCACTTTTTCACTTTTCCAGACAAACAAGGGGTGCACAGTAGTGGAGTGACAAGAGCTGTGTTTACACCTACGCCTACTGCAGGAGCAGTAAGATCACACAAAGTATATAGCTCGGAAATGCAGAGCCTCTCAGGAGTAACCCTATAATTTTGTAGGCTTAATAGAACCTTTCCTATAAGCACTTAATCCTGTGTGGTGTTTTCATGCTTTTTCTATGCAGCATCTGGAAGATTATAAACCTTGTAATTATTAGGAAAGTGAAAACTACCAACTCCCTAAACGCAAAATCATGATTTGTGAGTAATTCTCAAAACTTTCCCTGTGTGAGCGTATGACCTAAGTGTTGAAAACATGCAAGAGAACAGGTAGAAGGTAGGTAGATACATAGATAAGAAAATAAAGAGTGTTGATGTCTACTGAGATGATAGCAACTATCTTGAATCTCTCTGTTTTTCTATATTCGCCTCCTGTCCGTTTTAAAAGGCAAAATTATTTCAAAGGATGTTTCACTGTACAACCTTCTTTCATATTAATATTTCTTATAAGATAAAGCTATGTAAATGTCTAATTTTTGTCCCACCAGGTGGACACACGGGATAATAGAAGTTAAGAAGTAACCTTCAATTATATCTAAAAAAATTTCTTATGTTAAAATAGAAGCAAAAAAGAATTTACTGAAACAAAGGCATAACAGTGAGAACCTTGCAAGATCATAAGCTGAATGTATTTATCATTGGAAAAATAGTTTTACAAAAATATCATCAGAATAGGGGTTAATTCTGAATTCATGAAGGCACAGTCTGACCACTGGTCTGTCAAGGGCATTAGAGCTGAGAGGGGAAATTTGAGAACTCACTATGAATATTTTATGTCTATGAAAATTAGGTACCAAGTTGACCTAAGTTTGATCTCTATAGATCCTAGACAACTTTGAGCATCTCCAGTTTTGGCGGTAGAGGAGTTTATGTTTGAATCACTCAATGCTTCATGCTGATAGCGTTTCAGTGCGATAGTGGGGAAGGTATTAACGCTGCTTATGCTGGGTGCTTAAAGGAGCTTTCCGGATCAGGGGGAGAGAGAGTCCTCCACAAGATCATACTTACGGCTTCCCTACCCTCAGGCTGTGATTACAGACCCCTGATACGATATACCAACTGTCTGCTGTCTGTGGGGCCCTCGTGGATCTCTGTTCTCTCCTTTCACTGCCACGTTGTGGCTTCAAGGTTCTGCAATCGCCTTGTGCATAGCTAGGATTTTTGCTGGATGATACAAATCACCTCCATGGCAGTTGTAGAGGTTTTTGGGGGTTTTTTTGTTGGTTGTTTTTTTTTTCCGCATGAAAATTTCAGTTTTATTAGGCTGAGTAATCTAACAGAGGAGTCAAGTAGGCTGCAGAGGTCAGTATATGGAAATGTGACCTATCCTTTCAGAACCTGTAAACTCTCACATCATCTTGTTATGTCTCCTGAAAGTGAAAATCACCGTGGCAGAACTCCCCGCTGCCTGCCCTCTGCTGGGGACGCTGCTGGGGCAGTTTGACTTCTAATCTCCATGCCATAGTTAGGCAGCATTAGTATTCCCACCTCTTCCCCCCAAAAAATCAGCAAACAAGTTGCTTTGATTTTCTCTTTGACAGAGTTACACTCTGTCACTCTCTGGAGTTGATGACCTCTTTCTAATCTATATAAAGTCTTGAACCGCTAAACTTGTGTCATTTATCATGTCATTGCAGCTGCCCTCTGGGATGTTGTACAGGAATTTTGATTATTTTAATCATATCATTTTAATTGGCTTTATGAATGATACTCTTTAAAAGTGAAAAATAATTACAGAGTGTAATTTACATTTAGAAATAGCACATAGCTCATAACAGTGAATGAATAATACATTTACTTGACCTTAAGCTTCTTCAGTGATGGTGCACTGATACTGACAGTTTCTAATATGTTTTATTAGAACATTCAATTCTTAGAACAGTGGGTTTGGAGGGGTTTGGAATTTCGTTTTTTTTCAAATACCAAGTCTCCCTAGAAAATAAAGATTAAGAAAGAAGACTCTCTGAGGCATGTCTCTGTAAAATAATGAAACTACCTCTTTGCCTAATGCAGACCCTCACGTCTGCAGTTAATATGATAATAGAACTATTCTGTTGGCTTTTCCCATGTAGGAGTTAATTTATTTGTTCCTATCTGTTTATCAGTATTTTCTAGTACAAGATAAGCTGCTAAGACTTTTCTAGTTTGCAACTTTACTTGAACAGATACGTTTTAGTGTCAAGCCAAATTATAAGTGCTGCCTCCTATATTAAAAAATATAATTGGAAATTAGCAGTTTTATGGGAAAAAAAAGACGAAGAAAAGCTTCCTACAAGTAAATACTATGCTTTTATGTTGACATTCCATGTGTACCAAGACCAAATAAAATCAGTAACTTTCCAAATCAAAACACACTCAAATCTGCATGTGGTCATTGTACAATATAAGACCTTAAGGCCATGTATTTAAATATTTTCAGTATTTAAATAGTATAATATTGTTCTAATACTTACTTAGCCTTCTAGGAGTCAGTTACACTTATGTATAGAATCTAATCAATTATTCATAATTATGAATTCATTATATGTCTAAAGTATTGTAAATATTGTTTATCATGATACTTCAGGGACACAGGGAAATGTTAAATTAATCCTAGCAATTTTTTTAAATGTCAGAGTAACTAATTTTGCAATGTGAATTTTTTTATTGAATGAATATGTAGAATTACATGCACTTCTCCTAATTTTGTTTTTGAATAATTGAGTCCACTGCAGTGATTTTAAGGGAAACTCATTACTGGTGAGTGCGAAGTCAGAGTTTATTTTCTTTTGCAGAGTAAATTCTGTCCTAAACTATCGACATATGGAGTATTTACACATTTTCATAAGAATCTTCCCCTTTTTAAAAAATACATATATTCTGAGGTAAGGACACAGCTCTAAAAGATTTGTACTATTAAATTTTAGGTCAAATTATATTTCAGGAGAAAGCTGAGGGGCTGATCTTTCTCTGCCCATCACTTAAAAAAAGTGATGATTTTGTTGGTTATTTTCTGGATGCCCCAAGGGTTTCTCTCAGAGACAAAGTGTCCTCACTGTACCTGCACAGCACCTTGGCACAGCTGCACTGAGCTACTTCTACTCCGAAACTATGTGAGATACTGTGCAATTACAATGCAAGCAGCTGGAGACCATTTCAAAGTCATGGTATTTTTGACTTAAAAAAAAAGTTTATTTATCTCTGAAAACACTGACCTGTGCAACTGTATGGAAAAATGAAAGCTGACTTTTTATATACTAACTTGATTTATGTGATGAAGTGACTCTTTTTTATATCCCACTCTGCAACAGTGCAGTGCTTCTGTACTAAGGAACTAGTTTTCATTACTCCAATTCCATTTTCTCCTTATATTTGGTATATTTTTAGTTCCTAATCATTAGATACAGCCTCCTTTCACAGTAGTATCCCCCACTTCTGCCCCTAAGGTTCTTCATATTCGGAAGTTGTATTTTTTTGATGTGTTGGTAAAATTAACTGATAGGAAGTAGGTGTTGCTGTAGATTAACTGTCAAGACAATGGGAGGACAGACATAAATTTATATAATATCTTTTCTCTTGATGGTATTCTGTAGTTAAAGTTAGGTTAAAAATTCTGACATTTCCACTATTTCCGTGTCTGTGACATTAATACACTATTGGCCTTCCTATTAATTCCCTATGTTCTAATAAGAAAATAATAGGTAGGAGCAAGTGCACATGAAACTTGTTTATAGAACAGCATATGAAAGCAAATAAATGGGTTTTCTTAATTAATAATTGCCTTAATAATTATTTTATTTTATCTTATTTGTGGATAGAGTGAGAACAAATGAATAGTATGCACTACGTCTTCATAGAAGGTCTAAGGTACACTGTAGTCATTATTAACTTTAGGAGGCATAGTTTGGCCATCCTGTTCTTTCCGTCGTTATCACCACCTCATTCAGATCTACAAGAATTAAAAATTATTTATATTACAGTCTGATGGCATGTAAGAATGGAATAGGTCTTGGCTGTTGAGTCTAAACGAGACCAGTGTACCTATGAGAACATTAATATGTCTGTTATGACACTTTTCCTGCTAGAGTGGTTTTGTCTATATTTATAGATTGTACCTCCCACATGGATATATCTGTTTTGAGGCAGATGGGAGAGTGGGCACTCTGTACCAGCTGTAGAGGGATAGACATTGAGCAGTCTCAACTTGACTCCACTGTTATTTGCACATCTTGCCTCATAGAAGTTGCCTTTGTTAACACCATGTTTACATTTGCTATTTGTGCAATATAGTTGTTTTCCTAAAAATCAGTTTTATACTTTTATTGTGAAGTGTTTCTTGTAAAAGACCAAGAACAATATATGTTCACATACATTCACAGCAATAAGATTTACTACATATTAAAAATAATATCTTGAATGAGGCTAAAAGTTCCATGCAGAATTCAGTAATGCCCATGTACAAAGACACAGCAGGATACAGGATGATCTCACAGCTTAATATAACAATTAGTGAATGCCATTCATACTATGCATGAAGTGCTAATTCTTCTAATTATATTTAGATACTGTTGTTAATGTCTTTACATTGTGTGTATGTTCAGCATCAACATGGTGTTACTTGAATAACATGTTGCCCTATGGCAGTGACTTCTGTACAAAGATATTTATTTTGCTTTCACCTGTGAGAGTGAGATTAGCACCAAATAGTGTGAGTCTACCAAAATGTCCCCTTGCAATCCTAAGTAGGAGTCTGAGCATGCTTTAAATTAAATACTGTTTCTCCGAGCTGCACATCCATCTGCTTGATCAGGTAGCCTTCAAAATGTTCTGCTGAATCCACTAGTGTAATATGTTACATATATTCCACTGCTTCCTCAGGAAGCAAGTAAGCTGTGCTTAGGGAAGGGGTATGTATATGAATTCACAGTGAATACATTAAGTCAGTAATCCATTCTATTTCACTTGCAGTATTTGTTTTCTTGCAAGAAAAACTTCTGAGTACTGGTTGTGTCCTTGAACTTACAAAATACTGTAAAAGTGGTAAAATTTCTTTCTTAACACATTTCTTAAATGAGACATCCCAAAATTTCTTGCCCAAACACATCCTATTTCCTGCACAGCGTGTACTTAAGGCTAAATTTAGGAAATTGGTGTTCAGTATAACTATCAGCTTTGCTACTGTGAATTGGAGTGTCATCTGCTGAAAGTTGCCTCTGCTGAACACAATGCAGGAACGTGTTTAGAACTCAGGCTATCTGAGTCCCCTGACAGGTGCCAACCTCTTTTGTAAGAAAAAAAGCTGTTTCAGGTGTAATAATCACAAAGAATGCTTTAAAGTCTAACAGTGTTTACAGAAAGCAAGAAGTATAATAACTAAGAGGGCAGGAATGGTTCCATTAATCCAGCTATGTCCTAAATTTCATGGGAAGACCTTTGCCAATGATATTCCTGTCCTCATCTATGTCAGCAAATTGCAGTTTCAGTCAAAGTATTTCTTTCATGAGGGAACTGGAGCATGAGTCATCTTCATTTTGAAATGGACTTTAACTGGTCTTATGGTGCAGTGAAAGGCAAGAACAGATTAAAAAACCTTGTGATTTTTTTTGGAAGCTTTTTCATGTATTTCTGAAAACCAGTTTAAATATCATGTACTGGGGATGGTGCTCTAGTTAGTAGGACCTTTCTGTGATGAGGCACTTGCTCTTGAACAAAGTTGGTTTCCTTCTTGCCAGAGAAAATCCAATAGCTAGAAGCAGATAAAAAACACCCTCAGGAGTTCACCTGCAACAATAAAAGGGCAACGGTGATAAGGAAGCAAGAAGCAGATGTGAAAAAATAATAAAATGACCAAGTGCTGATCTATAGCTCCTAATGATACCTCCATCATATATTGTTATCTACGTAGTTAACACTCTAGTAACTTTAGAATTCCTCTAACATTCCTAGTAAGCTTAGGATTCCTCTGAGACTGAAGAAAATCGACCAGTCCTTTAGTCTCACTTGAGCTGGCAAGTTCTGGCCAACTTTGCATATAATGATTGGAAAACAAAAAAAATTCTATACTGCATATACTTACTGCATATTTAAATACAGCAGTTGAACTCGGAGGATCCCGGATGCATCAAAGAACAGTGTTCTGCCCACTCTGTAATCTTTGAGTTTTCACAGTTGTAGGCTGACCCGGGATTGCAGAATAAGAATAAAATGTTCAACCTTCCTCTGATTGTAAGATTACCTTCATCTGTCTGAGTGAGAAGGAACAAATTCCCGATTTTGCTCCTCCCTGATGTGTTTGTGCATGTATTCTGAAGAAACTTCTACATAAATATTGCAGACTTTGTGCATGCCAGCTATGACCCTTTTTCACAAAGCACAACAGCCTGGCTTCTTCTGCTGCAATACCTCTATTACTACAGTAGCTGACTCTCCATGGTAGTAAAAATCTGCAGATAGATTATGAAGTTTAAAGCTGGATACTAGTGTGGAATAAAGCTAATGGAAAAGCCAGTAAAAATTATATTTGTTCTGTTTCAAGAGCTAGTGATGAGTACTGTGGCAATGCCAACAAGTGATGGGTAAGTGCTCCAGAGGGAGAATTATGCTGTCTGATATTTGATCTGATGTTGAATACATCAAATCAAATGTCCTTTAGTGCTCCGATTCTTCTATTTGCCTCAGTTCAGATGATAAAAATTTGGAAAACCAAAAAGGCAGATAACAACTATGAGGAAAATTATCTAACTTCAGACTTGCAATAGCAAATAAAGCCCTTCCACCTTCACAGTTTATACGTAACAGAGTTCCATATGCATCGACAGTATGTCCTAATGGATATTCCTGAAATAAAAGCAATTTTTATTGAGACAACAAAATAATTGATTTTAATCTCCTCTAACATAAAAATTGCTTGCTTAACAGCCTTTTGAACACTATTGGTGGTTATTTTCTTTTTGTTTTCCTCTGTTGGTACTTCTAACTACCTGTATCTTCTAGCTGATAGAATGGACTACATCTAAAACCAGTTACTGATTTAAAGAATAACTTCTGCTCTTGTTGAAACAAGAGAAAACATTGAGCCTGGAAGAAATTCTGCAAACAATGCAAAAATACAATTGGCTACTTTTGCAGCATTATTTTCTCTGGTTCTCTAAATGATAAGTTTCAAGGGTCTTCCATGTGGAGGTGGGAGCAAGAAAAGTGCAATACAGCTCCTCAAGGGAAAATACTATGGGCCGGCTAAGGTAGAGGGAATGATGGAGTTCTAGAAATAGATTCAGCCTTATAATTCCCTGTTACCATCATAAATTTCCAACTCTGTTGTCAGGCACCTGATACTGCGAGACTGAGAGATTACACCAAAAGCTTTGTATGTTAAAATCACACTGAAAATTGCACTGAATGCTTGCACATTTATAATTAGGGAGTATTACTGCATGTTTCTGATGGAGGAAGCTCAAATGAATACACACCTACTTAAGCAGAAAGGTAAAGGCAAATTCTTCATTTGTAGCTTGAGGAAATGAAAGGGACAATTAACACCAAAATCATTAGTTAAATCTGACCTCTTGTTCTCACAGTATTACAGTCATCTTATCTTTTAAAATATATATAATAATATATATTTGAAAATAATCTTGAAGCATCTGTTCTCTGTAAAGGAGCTGGGTATAAACAGCATCTTCACACTTCACTGGTCTGTCTCTAGCACACATTGTGAGTCACACACATGCACTTCAGGGACAACTATTTTTTGTCTGTTTTTTTCTCCTCTGTAGAACTCCAATATCAACAGCACAGGTGCAATATATACCACCCAGCATATCATCCCCATTAGCACTGACTTCATTTTGATTCCAAAATGTTAATTACTCTCAGTGACAAAGATAAATATAAACTCTCCTAATTCAGATTCTGATGTCAAACCAGTATGTAGTGGATTTCTCTATGCCTTTAAACTGAAGTATATTTTTCATATTAGTATTAATTTTTCAGTAATTTTTAATAGAAGCCATAATATCTACTGTAGTACCTGTAGGAACAATTTTTTTATTACGTTTCTTTGTGGGTTGTTTTTTCAGAAACCAGTGCAGAGAAAAAGCCTCAATCCAGCATTTAAGAGATTAGCATTTTGAGTCTCTTTCATAATTTTTCTCCTTTTTTTGTCAAAATAATTTTTGATAATTTGTTCTTTATACAGTTTTGATAAGAAATGTGTGATACATATCAAGCTATAAAGGGTTGTAGCTGCAGATATGTACATATTCCTTATAGTTTAATTGATGTCAGTAGTTTTGAGTATTTATGGACTTTCACACAGGGTTTGAATTATTTTTTGTAGTGTTGATACAGTTCCATGTTGTTAGACATCAGGTATTCTAAAGAAATATTTAGAAAGAGTAAAAAGGAAGAAGTTTCATATTCAAACACCAAAATTCAAAAGCAGTCACCAATCCAAAAATATTTTGTGTTTACTTTTCAGGGTGCATGCTGTTTTAGGATACCTGAGCTGAATTTGCAGCTTGTTTCTCATTTTGATGTTTTGATGCTATCTGCATTAATCCCAAAATAAAAATGGATTAGAAGTTAAACCACAGAAATATTTTCCTGGGGAATCCCTGTAACTATATTCCTACTTACTTATTTCTGTGTTTAAATTAAATAGATATAAAACTCCATTTATTAGTAGCTTATCCCTTCAAAATCTGATGGAATTGAAAGACTTAAAAGGTTACAAAAGGAGGATGTCTGGTAAATAAATTGTTATTAAATGCAAAATCTAAATCTATGTCATTTTTTTCTAAACATAAGAGGGTTAAGTGTGCTGCCAGTAGCAATGTTCAATTAAAAATGGCTTATATCCCATAGCTCTGTTGATAAAGTCTGTCTGCTTGACTTAATTCCACAATAAAATTGTTCTGTTAAAAATTTTTGTGACAACATATGGACAGGTTTTTATGTTAGTCAAGCAGATGCACACAGAATTCTAATATGTACTTAAGGAGATATCCATTTAAAAATATAAAGACTTAACCTATATTTACAGTTGGGATTTGCATGAGTGTTTATTCAGTGAGGTATTAGTGGCCACTATCTTGCTACATATGCAAGTTTTTTAGGGGGTATATTCAAATAAAAACTGAAATCAGCATGATGAAGATTATGTCAAAAATATCTTTTGCTTTTGGTTTATATATATATATATATGCATATATATTTATTTATTTTTAATAGATAGATATATTTATATGTGTGTATGTGTATATAAAACCCTAAATCAAACACAGGCTAGGAACAACCACTAAGTGTGCTTTCTGCCTAATTCAGCACAGCCTTTAGTCTGTCAAAAAGCCTTTAGTCTGAAGAATGTTTCCCAGTACTACACTAAGAAAAAATCTAAATAAGGAGTGGTGTGGTTTTTAAAAGTGGCCAAGATGCCTAAACAGCTGGTATCTTAAAGGTGTCAGACAGATTGACACTCCTGCAGCTTGTGAGAAGGGGCCACAAAAGTGGCCACAGAACATGTGACATCTGTATGTTGCCTCTCCTTGACTTGAACCCTAAATGTCCCTGTGGGCCCCAGCCAAGTATTTGGTTGTGCTGTGCTACATATTGGCCACCACGTGTGGGCAAGCCAACAGCACAAGCAAGCCGGGTTAGACAATTTATTGTGGGTTGGTTATCACAAAGTCCTTAGGGAAGGCAGGAGGCGGTAAGAACAGCACAAGGGGAAGCGGGCAGGGTGCGCTGCCTTTCAGGCCATTGGTAAATCACTTCCAAGGGTGCAGGAGAACATGAAGTGGAAGTAGTACCAGTTCATAAGGGCTATGAATCTAGGTGGGAGACTTCTCAGGTGTTTAAATTGTTCCTGGGCGAAATGATTTACAGTATTTGAGGAGAAGGTGGGCTGTTATGTGACAGAACAGCAACTGCTAGTGGATTGAAATGAAAAAAAAAAAAAAAAAAGTATTAGAAGTATATAATACAAAAAATGTCCAATAAAACAAAAACATAGCTACCTATCCCTCCTCTATGTGAGGAAAAAGAAAATATCACCATTTTGATTATTACTCTCTGTTCCTGTAGATAAATCTGGTGCAGAGAAATTCTGGACATAATATTTTGGGTTTAATTTCTAAAATTAAGTAGAATTCAAGCTTTAGTTTACATTTTTTTATGATTTTTGAGTTTAGATTGAGTTCCTCTGAGCTTTATGTGAGCCCAGAGAGGGTATGGGATAGGATGGATATAATAGAGGCATAAAATATATAACAAAGTGGATATTTTTATTCATGTACTTGAGAAATAAAGAAACATTCCTAGAACCATTGCCTGTCGCAATGTTTGGTTTTGGTCGGTTGGTTGGTTTTTTTATTTTTAAAAAATCGTTGTTTTGTGCTGTGAAATAAAAAGAAACCAACCAGTCTATATTTTCAGGCTTAACCTAACTGGGCAAAGGCTGCACTTCAATACATTTTGATTTTCAGTGTCAGAAACTCTTATCTCCAAGCTGAACACCTATAAAAAGGACTCTTTTTTTTTTTTGCATGTATCCAGACTCAATATTCAGCCTTGCAGTTGTTTAATTCCTGCAGAAACACGGAAGAGAAGCTCTCTATGATGGGTGGCTGGCCAGCAGTAATCAGCCCAGTCCAGAAATGCCTCCTGCTGCTCCGCTTCTGCCTCATGATTTTACAGATCCCTAATCTGCAGGATCCCTCTTAATCCATCCCTGCTGGCTTTAATTTTTAAGGTTTTATTATAAGGTTATACCTCATGTAAAGACCTTGAACTAACTATAATATTTACAAAGAATATTTTTATACTTCCATCACTGTGACGTACAACATTTGTTCTCTTCTGAAATATTGTTCCTGTTGTCAACATTGGGACTGTTGGGGGCTCTATATAGTGTATACATTCTTCAATATTGCTGATACTACTGAAGAAGTCTAATTAAGCATGAGGTCCCATTGTTCTAGGCAGGGTAGAAATGTAATCCTGGCTACAAAGAGTGCACGGTGTAAAAATTTGACACATCAAATTAAGGGAAGGATGGAACAAATGTGGAAACACAGAAAGGAGTATATTACTATGTGAGACATGTAATGCTTATTGTACTTTGAAAAAATAGTTGGAACTTCCAGGGTTTTAAGGCATTTTACATGTTTCACGATTGAGTTTATCGTCAGTGGATGTCTCTTGTTTCTAGAACTATAATTTATATTCTAAAATCTCAATACTCAAAAGTAATTTAGGAAAGACAAGATCCTATTAGACAGCAGTGACAGTACCGTGTCACTCAGAAGATAAAGAACAATGAAAGATTTAAGTATTCAAAACCACAATAAAACGTGAGCAGGTGAAGATATGACACTTCATTCCCATTCAGCAAATAGCACTCTATCTTGCTTTCAAGGTGTAAGTAGATTTTTCATGCAAATTCTTTCATATAGTGTCAGGAAGTGACATGGAAAAAAGTATACATACGAATTCCTGAAAATCACAAAGGGCTAATTGATTTTTTTATTATTATTAGTAGTAGCAGTATTAGTATTAGTATTTCACTTTTAAGGAAGGGATTTAGTTGTTTTAAACCAGCCCTTTCTCCTAAGTGGGGTTTCAGAATGCTCGTGCACGAAGTACAGCAAAGTATCCTTGTGTATTTGGAAAATGATCAGATCCAAATTTAACATGGTCTAGTTTTTTTTATCATCACCTCATGCTTTGGAACTTTTGGAGGTCTATAAATGATTGTGTATTACCTCCACAGAAGATATATTGATTACAGTTCTTGGGGTGACAGAACTGTATTCTTTCTCTCTTAAAAATAATTATGTGAGTTGGCATCAGTGCTTATTGTTCTGACAACAAGGTATTTATCTATTAAATAATCTTGAACACTATAAGACTGTGAAATCAACCATTTGGAAGGTATTTTTAAGAGCTTTTCCTGAAAGCAGCAGCACTGAATATATCTATTCTATGTCCATTTAAAGTCAATGATGTGTTGAGCAAAAGTGGTTCTTTTAATCACCACTATACCTTGATAGTTCACAAAGCTCTATTTTTTAATCTGGAATTACCTTAAAATGCTGCCCAACCATTGAAAGATTTTAGGAACATCTCTTGTGATTTATGTTCCCCTACAGCTGGAAATCAGGTTTCAGAACGTATTTATAAGTAACCTGAAATCATACTTATCAAGAAGTAAAAATTGCAATTTGTTTGTCTCTTACATGATTGCAAGTGAATATCTGAGGCAGGAGCTCTGATAATTCATAAATTCATTCCTAATATTCCTGAAGTTAGTAAGAGTTTCTTGTTTCACTTCTCCAGAACAGATGAACTTGCTTCTGCTGATCTTGAAAGTAAAAAATGAATGAGCTTCATTCATGTTTTTCCATTATTTTACACTTCTGTTGACACAACAGACAAATCTGAAGGGAATTCTTCATCCATAAGCAACACGGTTTTGAGAAGTTGCAGTCTGCATCTTCCTCTTTACCGAAAACCAAGTGCTCAAATCCCATACTTTGAAGAAGTTGGTTTGATTTTCTTACCTGCCTTTTGAATGTAGCACATTTGGAGAGGCTTTCTAGTGTGAGTGGCATGGTTTTATTCTGCACAGCATCCAACGGTTTAGTATTCATGTACCATATGACTCAAAATTCAGCAGAGCTACTTCAGAGTGGTGGATTCTTTTACTCTTCTTCTGGCAGCTGTAGGGGTTATTTCTTATCTGCATCATTATGTGCAAACAGAACATTTATTTGCAATGTGGGATGATATTACTATTGAAATGACATGGTTAAAACTAAAGCCCTGTACCTAAAAGCAAATATAAACCTACATACATGGGTAAAAACCACCAATGCATTTGATTTCTCATTGGATTAGTTTATAGTGTTTATACTAATAATCTCAATGATAATATGAGTTGTAGTGTATTTTCTAATATAATATTTGATATGCAGTCCTAAGAAGCAATGTTGCAAACCTGATAAGGCAAGTATTCAGAATATAAGAATTTGGTGTGTGCTGTGTTCTCAGTGCTGATATCTTTTTTAACAAGCTCTACTTAAGAATATGTCTACACTTTTTTACATGCAAGTTTCTGACTTTTTTAGTTTTGAAGGTTATCATGAGAGTCAATTGAGTCATCCAAGATCTTAAAAACAACTATTATGAGGTGTGAATCATTTAATCTTCTCTATTGGAGCCCCATGAATTTATATAGCTGACTGCAGTCCCAAGGAAGCTAACACTTCAGCAGAGCATGGCACAGAGCAATGTAGAAATTCCTGCTCGGTATCAAAAATCAGGTTATTCTGTGGTCATTCCTGAGTTAATGAGGGCTCCTTCTTCATAGGCATCATACGCCATTGGTATGGCTATGCTGCTTTCCCTTCAGGAGTTAGGTAATACCGGGTAAATTCAGGGTCTTCTACGGCACAACACAGCCATTCTCATGGCTGGCATATTTTGTTTGGTTTCTACGTCTGGTCGATAGAGTCTGGACTGGGCTTCTTTTTACTCTTTGCCTTCTTATATATATAAGGAATAAGTCATAAAATGTACTTTTTGTTCTGTGTGTGACTCGCACACGCACTGAGGTAGCAGGAGACTCCAGATGAACACACCAAAGTGTGTTCAGCCTGGAGACCTGAGTGGCACCATAAGCTTGGGGACTACTGGCACTGACTGCAGATTCATGCCTTTACTGGTACATTGTATTGCCAGGCTACCTCATGATAAAACCAGATCAGAATTTAGCATTTTCCTGTCTAAAGCCTGCTGATGAATACTGCTATATGTGAGCGGGGTATTCTTGTTTTTCTGCTGTGAGAGTTAAAAAAATTTCATCATTGTGTAAACACTGTGAAAGAAAAATTAGCTATCCCATCTGCTTTCCTCTGACTAACATTTCTTCCATCACATGTTAAACACTAAGCCTCTCTGATGGAATTAAAAATAGATGGCTACAGAGGAGCCCACGTCTATTAATTGACATTCAGTCTTTGAAACTTACAACCATAAAATCACTGGAGTAACAGACTCAGCCAGGCATTTATATGAGTGAGATTTTCGTTAAAGGTGCCAGTTGCACTCTTTCTGTAATTTATTATTTTTGGCAAAATTCTGTTGGGAAGTTCAAATATGAAGATAAATTGCTGACTCTTACATAAACTGGGAAGGAAAAAAGGGTTGCTTTTAATCCATCAGGAAAGTGAAAAGCAGGAGGTTTTATTTTTTCTGAGTCACTTACCAGCCCATCATTGCAATATCTGGTCACCCCGGACTCACTGTTATAGTGACAGTGAATAATTGATCTGTTTGTTTGGCAGCATGATACAAAAGTGGAGGAGGAAAACCATTCCACTCTGAGCTTGTCACAGCCCAAAGGGTTATCTGGCCTGTGGGTGTGTAGAGATCACATCTGTGGCTTCGTAGGACATGCCGTGGAGGCTTTATCCTTTAAATCTTGAGTTGTAGTCATGTAATGGAAATGCTTTTAGTAATTAAGACAGAAGTAAAAGAGAGATAATCTTGCAGGGTCACAGTGGAGCACAGGAGACAGGCAGGTTTAATGCGTGAGTGATAGCTAAACTTGCACTGGAATGTCATGCACCTTAACTTCCTTTTTTTTTTTTTTTAATAACAATTCAGTAGTTTCTAGCACAATTTCAAGTGTATCAAAACTCTTGAACAGCAAACCCAAAATATGGGCAATAGCTCTATGATTCTACGGAACTGAAGAAGCTGCATAACCACATAAACTCTCCTAAATAAATTTGCATGTAAAATGTTTTATTTTCAGTTTTACTGAAATGATGGTTGAAACAGAGTCTGTTTGCAAAACAAATTGGCATGAAATCATAACTATGATTCCTTAAAATTCCCATATTATTGCAGAAGCACTGGGGCATTTCTCTCACTATAAACTCTTGAACTACTCAGTATCACATAGGGCTGCAAAAAGTATTGAATTTTTTTTTTCTTGTAGATGCTTATCATTAAACCCATCATTGTATTTGAGACAGCTGAATGAGTAAAACAATAAACCTGTTATAATTGCATCAGAAGAGGTGGAATTGTTGACAAAAAGAGTGGGATTCTGAGCTGGAAAAGACAGTTCTTCTGTTAAGTATGGTAACATCACAGTCATCGCTAAGACTATCACAGGATTGCATGTATTGATATAAAGATGTATCTTTGTTCCACAACTAATGTCATGTTAATCTTTAAAACCACTACCCTTCTGACTCATATATTATTAACCATGTCTTCTGCCAGTGTTAGTCATGCGTTCCTTTGATGCACAAAAGTACATAAGCCAAGCCATTGTCTGGAGAGAGTGTTAGTTAATACACATGTGGTGAAATTCTTCATAGCTTTGCCTTTCCCTATTGTTGAAAAATAATATAGTGTATTCAAACCACAACTTACTCAATTTCAGTGTTAAGTTGAAATATAAAGTATCGACTAAATGTCACCATTTTGGTAACCAATTCTTCCTGAGCTTATTTCCGGTGAATACTGTACAATTTGAAATAATGTTTCTAACTCCAAAAATTGTAGTGTTCCATTTTAATTATGTCATGAACGCTCATGAACCAAAATGAAAGCAACAAATAAATGGGAAAAAGTAATGAATTAATCATACCTTGAAGTCACATGGAAGGATGGATGGATGGATGGATGGATGGATGGATGGATGGATGGATGGATGGATGGATGGATGGATGGATGGATGGAAGAAAAATTTCACAGTGCATCCTAACAAAACACCTCTTCCATATCCATAAAAATTATAATGATTAGAGAAATACATCTTAAAATCAGTGAAGTAAGAGCTAACTCAAGATAGTTTTAGTTACGAGGGATACTTCATTGCACTGTACCCTTCCTGTTGAAACCAGTAAGATTAACTTCAAAAGTTTGATTTCAAAAGTTCTTCAGGCCTATAGAAAACTGTCACCCTTGGAGATATTTTCTTACAATCGGAGGCCACTTGCCAGAGAAACACTTGCATTTGCATATGCAAATTTTGGAATGTGACTGCCCCTTTGGCATTTCTGACTTTCTACTTTTGGAAACATCATGTTATGGGTTTCCCATTGCATCCACTGCGAACTGAAACCGGAAGAGAATTGCCTCTGATTCCCTTCCTCCTTCCCTCACCAAGTGCATGAGCTGTCTTCACTGTTTATAAGATACTCCTTTTAAGACATCCCTGTGAGTTTGCTTAACCAGGGTGATGCTGCACATTGTTAACTGCTGGTATGTGCAAGCTGATGCAACCTAGTTTGGATCACGGTGAAATAAATTGAATTTTATTGAATCATTTCAAGTAGTATGAAGTTGAATTATTTTCTGTTTTCCAGAGGCTAGGAGCTGGCAGTCAATCTGCAATATCTCTTTTGGTGAATTTACTGTCATCTGCATATTTGCAATTATAACTGCTTTCGGCAGTGTCTTAATACCTATGAGACATACTTTCTTTTGTGCTTTCTGTGGAATTGTGATATTGCAGGTTACATTAAAATTAGCCTTTTAATTTCATTTTCAACTGAAATACAGAACATCTTGGTGGAAGGATTTATTATTGAGAGGAACTGGGGTGGTGGTTGAGTGTTTCCAAGCTGGAATAAATTTGCTACAGTTGAAAGCTATAACATATTCCTTACACATTCTAAGGAAAATACTGCAGTCACCGGTGCTTTGGACAAGGTTTAGACATTCTCTTGGTATCTGAATGTATCCTTTTAGTTACCAACTCATTTTTATTTTTAAATGGAAACTCAGCTAAGCTTTCCTCTGTTGGGGATGTGTGGGTCTCCAGCACAGGAAGGACATGGACCTGTTGGAGTGAGTTCAGAGGAGGCCACCACGATGATTAGGGGGGTGCAGAATGGCTATGCTGAAGGGCTAAAAAAATTGAGATTGTTAAGGCTGGAGAAGAGAAGGCTTTGAGGTGACCTAACTGCAGCCTTCCAGTACCTGAAGGGAGCCTACAGGAAGGATGGAGAGAGACCTTTCACAAGAGCATGTTCAGGAAAAGACAAGGGGGAATGGCTTCCAACTGAAAGACAGTAGGTTTAGATTGGATATTAGGAAGAAATTCTTCACTGTGAAGCACTGGAACAGATTGCACAGAGAATTTGTGGATGCCTCCTGCCTTGAAGTGTTGACGGCCAGATTGCATGGAGTTCTGAGCAACTTGGTCCAGTGGAAGGTGTCCTTGCCCATTGAGGGGTGTTGAAACTAGATGATCTTTAAAGGCCCTTCCAACCCAAGCCATTATGTGATTCTATGATCTTCAGCACCAACCAGAAAGTCCACTGTATTTAGCAGCTGCTAAAGTTTTCATTCCCCATGTTTGCCAGTGGGCAGTGATGATGCTACAGTGGTGACGAAGCAGCTTTCCAAAGCAAAATGTTGTGTTTTGCCAAGAAAAAACGCAAATAAATAACAAAATGCCTTGTCTATACTTGTCGTTCCTTAGGAAGAAAGGCTAGTGGTTTTTTGGCTAAGAGAGAGGTCAGTGCTACATTTAAACCATCTAATTTTGGGTAATCCACTCATATATTGAGTAACCTTTGAAGGGACCTGTCTTTCTCCCTCAAGGGTCAGGAATCTTGAGCTTTTAACTTTAAGTACTCTGAATTACATTTGAATTAGATAAGGCGTGCAAATCATTCAATTTCATCTTTCTTGGTACAGATTCTCTGTCATAGTGGGTAGTTACTAATCTGTGCTCTCTCCATTTCTTCTCTGTAGGACTGGTCTTCTAACTGATCAGGGTTCTTTGATCTGCCCTTTCTCAACTGTTAGAAAACTTGCCCTACTAACAAAGCTGAGATCTTCATTACATCATGATGATGACTGTATGTTTTATGGGGACTCTTCTGGGACCTACTAGCTCATATCTTTCTTCTCTCTTTCTCGTTATACTTTATGAACACTTTCTAGATTTAGAAAGTAATACTTGAAGGACAGACAGGTTGTTACACTTGCCAACTTTTCAGTGATGATAAGATGTAAAATTTTGATTTTTAAAAAATAAACACTGAAAAGCTGTATTCTTTTTTTTAAGGCCCCAGAAAATGTTAAACAATTCTATTTTTTATTAAAATTACAAAATGTTATTAGTAGTGTTGTCAGATCCCCATGGTTTAAATTTGGATTTTGTACACTGATCAACAAAATACCTCTGTTTTGCAAACTAAATTCTGTATTTTTCATATACGCATTTGTCTACATCAGAGTTTGATGTACTCAAAGATCAATATTTGAGTTTATATTTGAGTTTGATGTACTCAAAAAGCTTGCTTTTGTCTAGATCTGGAGTCTTTCATGTTGCTGTAGAGATGAGACAGAAGAAAATACAGCCAATATTTATCCAGTGATGCTTTGATTTTAATTCTTTGGCTCTTTGAATAAGTGTTGCCAGGGTAGTATTTTATTCTTTTTATTACATTCTTTTCATTGTAGTCAGTGAAGTCTGTGCTCTTGAATTTAGTGTTCTAAACTGTGCTGTTGTCTCACTTTTATATGGGCTTGGTAATTATTTTTACACTTGAAAATCGTGTTCTTGGCTAGGTAAAATATCAGTATGCAGAGAAGCAAGATCGTAGGTGTCAGGAAACCTTTTCTTTCCTGGACCACTCCTTGGTCCCTGCTGCAACACTGGGGACTAGTAGCAGCACAGCAGAGAAATCTGGGGTCAAAGATGTACCCAGCTGTCTTGCTCATTTTCCTCAAGTTGTCTAGTATACACAACTTCAAGGACCTTTGTCATTATTTTCAACAGATTTTCAACATCAATTTATGTTTATTTTCATTAAAAAGACATAACTCTTCCAACGTACTCTGTAAGGAAATTTGGTCTGATTTATGCTTCAAGCAGCTGAACAGAATGTTGCATATGGAGAAAATAAACAAAAAAAGAAGTTCCCAAAGCTTATTTTCTTCTTGGAGCATTTTAAATTCAGGCTTTCAGTCAGTGTGGTATTGAGTTTTAAACCAGTGTCAAAAGTGACAGTTTAAAAGAGTTTTAAAAATTTGTGGATAAAATATTTGTGGATAAAAATGCTGGCTTAATGCATAAAGACAAACAGTCCTGTCTGCTTTCTTCACTTGCAAAGTTTTATGTTTAATTTAAATCAAAATTTTTTCAGTTCTTCCCTTTACAATTAAAATTTCATTTCATTTCATTTTTTAATGTGCTCTTCTTAATAGTGTTTCTGATGAAAATTTTTGGGGAAAGACTGGTTTATCTACCTCTGGAACTTAGGCAAGTTGTCAAATGTAGAAATCTACATTTGAACTATTTACTGGAGAGGAATAGCCAGTTTAATGTGCATTTCATCCCCAGATAGTGTTGAGGGACACATTCAGAGCAGGTAGCTCAGTGTGCAGGTGCAGTGTGAGCTGCGGATTGGGCTCTGGGTGCCTGGAGACCGAGGCCAGGGGCTGTGAACTGCGGACCCCTTGCACCACAAAGGGCCTTGGGGACTTGTGGGCCAGGGCATGGAGACTCAGAGAAAAGGCAGGAACCTACAACCCCCAGACTTTGCCCCGCTTGGACTGTTAGGGTGTAAAATCACAGGGGATCCTTTGCTCAGAGGCACCAGGTCAAAAAGTTATTTTGTTATTTAGTTATTGCACCAAGATTAAATTATTTAAAGGATCCAGATGTGATTTCCCTGTCCTAATGCAATGCAAAGAGGTGAAACTATATCTAAGATCTTACGCAAATAATAGTTTTCAATCCTACAGATGCAGATGTTCGGATTCTCTCAGGAGATGGTAAAAAAAGAGGCTTCTGTTCAGGCTCTTCCTCACTTACAGCTTCTTATTTATTTTCTGTGTAAGTGCCTCCACCTCCTCTCCACTGATATCCTCCGCCTTTGGGCTGTCTTTCCAAGGTGTAGTTTTGCTGCCTGCATCTGCCACTGCTCATTTTTCAGATGACATTAATATGAAGCTGAGCTGATTTCTGACATCTGGCTGTTGCCCAAAGCACTATGAATAGCCAAGAAAAAGACCAAAATCTTGTTAATTTGTGTTTTCTGCTGCTTGGCAGCATCATAATCACTCTCAGTTCCTTAAACTGTGTGTAAATCGTGAAGGTATCACTGTACTGCTGTATGTTTGTTTGGTATTTGGGTGTCTTTTGGTACCTCAAAAAACTGGGAAGGAGATACTTAAATGCAAAGAAACGTATTACTCTTGAAGTCTGTGAATTAGGCTTCTATACTCACAAGAAAAAACAAGGGAAGCCAAAGTGGTGAAATGGTCGGAAACAATGTACGTGTATCCCAGAAGAAACATTCTCAGAGTTATACTTGCACAGTGCCTAGCAAAGCTAGTAGCAAGCTATAATATGGATTATTTTAAATGATAATTAGTTTAAGTCAGTAGGAGTTCCTGTATTAGCCTTGCCCTGTTCAGGACCTGTAAAGTGCTGTACAGTGAGATGGGTTGCTCAGAAGCTGACCCAACAGAGTACCATTAAATCCCCGAGGAATTAGCACTATTTAGGCCTGTCCCACTTGTATCTTCCAGAGCAAGCTGATTTTTTTTCAGCAATGTCTTGTCGAGAACGATAAACACTTAAAAGTAAAAATCAAACTAAGGACAGTTCCACCAAAATGCTTTGCAGACTGAAGATATCTATGTATATGTACATGTTTTTGTCTGAGGGGACAGACTGAAAAAACTGTGTGTAGCAGTTCCCCCACATTTGCTGGGCCTGTAGAATGAAGTTATAGTTATTTAATAAATGAGGAGCCAGTTGCTCTGTTTTGTTTGCTCATAGTCATATAGAATGTCTGTGTTCCAAAGTCCTCCACAACTCCGGCAGAGCAGAATGGCTCTCAGGTACTGCATTCTGCAGTCACCCAAGGAGACATTTCCTTCTCCTCACTTGCTTCCAGGCGATCAGAGGGCAAACTGTCCCTCTGAAGGAAACTGGACGTGCCAGCTCATGCCTTCAGGAAAGTGAGGGAAATATGCATTACTGCAAAATACTTGATTCACTGTCTTGCTTTGTTCCTTATGTAGAAATCTGAGGAGTGGAACAGGAATAGATTTCAAATAGGCTTCACCTGGCCTTTATGGAGCAATCTAAGTTGTATGCGAATGTAGAGAATTATTTAGGCTTGGTTTTGGCTTTGCTGTCTGCTGTGGTCACACAGTAAGAATGAGATGAAAGGACACAAAGTTTTCAAATTAGAGCAAGTATGAATCACTGTGTTTTGAATGTGTTTCCAGAATTTTGGCTTAGTTTTGTCTTTAACAAAATTCTGATAGTCCCTGTGATCCATATTCTGTTTTTGAGATTTCTCTCTTTCACAAGATCTATGAGATTTCTGAGGCATGTGTAGGCTCCTCAGGTGTGCTCGAGTTCCATCTAACCTGGATCTGTCAGCAGGTCTGTTCTCCAGGGACTGTGTGCAGTTTAGCATCAGTCTTAACACACCTTCCTAAACCATGCTTGTCTTTCTGCAGGGCAGCCTGTACTTGTGTGTGAACTGCTGTATCTTCCTTCCCCACAGCCTGGAGAAGAGAGATTTGTACTGTAGGCTGGGAGCAGGTCTGGTAGCTGGCTGATTATAAGAGCAGGATTTCAGGGAGTGCAGGAAAACACTGTAGGTGTCTTTGGTTGCTGGTTTATTTTTTCTTTTATTTCCTTCCTTCCCTCCTTCCTTCCTTCCTTCCTTCCTTCTTTCTTTCCTTCCTCTTCCTTCCTTTCTGCCTTATTTCCTTGCCAGTCATCAATAAAATGACTTGGAATTAAACCTGGAACGTGAATATCAGACAGTTCATGCTTCATTAGACAGAACCAAAGAGTATTCAGCATGGTTTCCACAGACCTAGCTCAAAAACCAATTGCTATAACACTGTCCAGGGTAATCCAGAAAAATGTGTATTGTATTCCATATTTGTGCAATGTTCATACAGTTCCATATTTTTGCACAATATTGAATTTCAAAAAGGATCTTGAGGTGCTGAAGCATTTTCAGAGAAGGACAACAAAGCTGTTAAGGAATCTGAAGCACAAGTCTGATGAGAGAGCTGCAGTTCAGCTTAGGCAAAAGGAGGCTCGGGGTAACTTACAGCTCTCTACAGCTGTCTGAAGGGAGGTTATAGCCAGGTGGGGCTCCATCTCTTCTGCCATGACTCAAGTGAAGGGTGGGAGAAAATGGCCTTAAGTTGCCATTCCTGGGGAGGTGCAGATTAGCTATTAGATTTTTTTTTCACTGAAAGAGTGGTTAGGTATTGGGATAATTTGCCCAGGAAGGTGGTGGAGTCACTGTCTTTGGAAGCGGTCAAGAGATGTCTGGATGTGGCATTTGGGGACGTGGTTTAGGGGTGATTATGGTGGTGTTGGATTGATTTTGAAGTTGTCTTTCAACCTTGATGATACTGTGATTCTGTGAAATAAGCGTGTCCTTTGTTTTCTGCACTTGTAATAAAAAAACCCCCAAACTTGTAGTCTGAAAAGACTTTATGTGGAGGAAATTCTGACAATTAGAAAGGAAAGGGAAGGAAATATTTTTCTTTTTTGAGTGAGAAATATTCAGACAGTTCCTTTTTAAAGTCTTTTTATTAACTAAATTTTTAATGATGGAATACATGCATGAATTAGTTCTGTGCCTTGTTAGAGCACAAAGGCATGATCTCAAGATGTTTAATGGGTGTATGAACTCAAACTCTGCTCCTGTGATCACTGTTCTGAATCTTTATTCACTGTAATAAGCATCCCCTGTTACAATAGTGTAAATATTTTATAGCATAAATGTAAGATTTTATTTTAACTGTGGTGATTTTATTGAAAGATTTTTAAAGGGAATAATTAAAGAATAATTAGAAATTTCAGTTAGTTTGATAATGGTAGATATATTTGAATCTTATTTTCTCTTTAAAATGCTCACTTAATGAGATATTAGCTTACCTTGTTTTGTCATGTAACACTACTGTTGCAAGAGGACTATAAAGACTGCAAGGTCTGTCTTTCTACATATTAGATTTTAAGAAACAGATCTTGCCAATTTTTGCACGTAGATTTCACTGTGCAGTAATAGGAAGTTCCCTGTAGCTCAGTGGGAGTGCTCCCATGGACAAAGTGTGTACAGGTCAACATAAGTACCAGAGAGCTATGTTGATATGGATGGCTTATAGGTGGGTTTTATTCCTTCTTTTTTATTTTTTTCCTGCATCATCAAACATGTAATATTTATTTATGCATAGTGTGTGTGCATACATATGTACAAATATTTCTCTGAGGGAGACTTTTTTTATTTCCGAGAGCAGGATTATAAATATTTTCTAGTAAGTAGGTTCCGGTTGTCAGAAATCTACATTATAGAAATCAAAAAGAGCCGGGAAAGATTCTGCCCTGGTTTATACAATGTAGTAACAACTTTATTCAGTGATAATCTTTGGATTTTTCAGCAGGTTTACATACCACTGATTATAAAACCTGACTTACTTGTGTATTCCCTGTCCTTATTTTGGACGTGGCCTTGAAATTAGAGCTGTACTGCTTATATCGTAACTGAGTGCAGGATTTCCTGCTTTACCAGAGCTTTGACTGAGGAGTTGCTAAGAAGGTTCGGATTATAATGATATTGGTGCTTAGGAAAATATGTTCTGTTTCATGTGACCTGGATAGCAAGATCTCTGGTAAGGCCAGTGTAACTAACTAGTTTAAAAATGCAGTTGCTACATGTTGTAAGGTTAGGAATATCAGTGTCGGAATTCATGAATTTTCACCTACTTCTCATAGGTTAATTTAGAGAATTAGCTAAAACTCCTTTTAATTGTACAGCTTCCACAGAAAGTTAAAATTATAGTCTCATATATCCTTTGTCACTATTTCCATCTGGTTATGAAAGGCAGGCCAGTTTGGTGCATACGCATGCCATTATTTGTGATGATTGTCTCACGTGGTCTTGGGAACTCCAGGAGGTATAGGGTGGCTGTGTGTGCATCTAAAGGGCATTTCGTAAGTGATGCATTTTCTGAATATGTTTTCAGATGTGTCACAGCCTCAGACAAGGCTCTTCTATGTGGAAATCCAAAAGAAAGATGGAAAGGAGACTGGAAATGTTTCTATCAGTACGATACAGCTCGAGAATCTGTCCCCCTGCAAGTGGTTTACAGCAAATAGTAGCTGAAGTGCTCATCCCAAGCAAGAATATATGCATATTCTAGAGATTCATTTTCAGAATTTTGTCTCCCTGTTAACCCTGTTTTCTCCTCTGATAAACATTTGCCAAAGGAGAAAGCCCAAACTGTAACAGAATGTGTCATTAATATTAGTTCTAATAGGTTGTAGTTACGAAGGTATGAAGTACTAAGTTGATCCCATACTATTAGATGCATTCCTGAATGGAATAAATATTTTATCAATGTGCACGAATAGGAATTGCTGCATTACTTACAATGCATAACTCTTTCATAGATTTTTGTATCTCAAATGATTGCCAGTAAAACCTTCATGACAATATGATGCATTTGCCTCAACATACATTGTTTGAAGAAAAACAAGTTTAGAATTAATGCACAAATTGTATACTTTTTATTGAATATTTTTCTTTCATTTTTCTTATACTTGACACTTTACATATTAAAAGTCCAGTTGCATAGGAAATTACTATGGCTATAAGGAAATAGCCTTACAGCATTGAAATATCAGGGATCACTCATTTCCAACTATGTTAACTTTCCCACAGCAGGCCTGAAGAGTCAAAATACTGGACTTTAACCCCAGCAGCTACTAGAATTGAATTCAACAGAATTCAGTTTATACTTTTTGTCGCTAGGTATTTCATCATAGTGTTACAAGGGGAAAGAAGGGGAAAACTTTTTACAAGATAATTTGAAAAATTATGATAAAGTTACTCAGAGAATATTGCTGTTAAAAGTGATGAACAGCAAGAATAAATTAGTTAACAGAGCTCAGATGCAGCAGTCAAAAGTATACAGTAGATCTACCTTTTTAAACGTAAGTGCAAAATTGTCAGAAAAAATCATATATCAGACATATGGAAATTAAAATGTGCAAAAATTTGTGAATTGTTTACACATTAATCCAGATGCATTTGTTTCAACATTTTTTTAGTAGTTGTATATATATGTATATGTATATATATATACACTGAGATGTAATTTATGAACCATTGAATCATGATGCATGAGACTGAATGCATAACATTTATAATGTGTGTGTTTACTTGTGCAGAAGTATTGTTTATTTAAAACAATGCCATGCTGACATAATGTGTACTGTATTTTCCTTAAAAAGTTCTGGAGCTACAGTGGTGGTGTAGATACATCTGAACATGATACATGGATTGAACATGAAATTGCTTTGCATGGAAATTATCTTTTCAAAAGTAGCTGCTCTGTATGAAGTGAAATATCCTTTAAGTAAAAGGAATAGCATTATAAAAATGTTTTCAAATATTTAAGGCTGTAAATCTAAAGAAGGGAAATCTTAAAGAAACAAGAACTTGTCAGCATACAGGGAGAGTTTTGCTTAAAATTCAAGATTTAATTTTTTTATATGATTGCATAATTCTCCTTTAAAAGATGGAAACTTTAAAAGTATTTAAAGTATTTAAAAACTGTTATAAGTCAAAATGTGAGGATCTTTGGAAAGATATGATTTGTAGATAGATGGATGTGGATACATGCCTGTGGCTGTTGTTAAATATGTTGATAACGTGTACCTTTTTTTTTACTGCAAAAGTAAGCTGTAATATATAGTCTGGTTTAACTTCCTCAAATTATAATAGTAAATTCATAATAAAACACATCTTACAATATGTTGTATTTTCCATATGTTATGATCTACTAATCAAAACACTTGAATCCAAAAATAGTGTATTTTTGTCTAAATACTAGGTTTACTCTATTGAGTTGGTAAATAGTCACAGAAATAAAGCTAGGTCAATATTTACTTTGAAAAATGATAAAGCTCAACTACAATTAGCATGAACATTGTATGTATTGTTACATATGCTCTCAGCAGTGGAATGAAATTGTTTAAAAGTTTAGTCAAACTGTTGGGTTTTTACATCTAGTACTTTTTGAAAATTTCTGCTGTTAATTTCTTCTGAAGTAAATTTTGAAATCTGAATAAAAACAGTCTGGTCAGATTGCCTACTAGTCAAGGTCTCTCTAAAAAAGAATGTTATATGTTGGGGTCTGTAGAAATAAATTAGAAAGTGATAAAAAGGATGAAAAATAGCATTCTCTGCTAAAATACATTCTTCAGAAGCTGAAGGGACTTCCAGATTTTTTAAGTGCACATAGTTTGTTTCCTACTATTTTTCTACTCTTATGATTGTTTGATGCAAGAAGGAAGTCTGAGACAGCATGAAAAAATTATCAATTTCTTAGGTAAATTGTACCTAATAATTTAATAGGCTTATTTATTTTGATGTCTTTCCATAAGATGTTTTAATAGAAGATCCTATTTTCTTCAAACCTCACAAACAGGTAAACATCTTGCATTTTGTAGAGACCTCAGGTAAAAGTCAGCCATGGAGCTGTGGTTATTTCTCCATGGTTATCGGACAGTTTGACAGTGCTTCAGAGACCACTTCTGTGAACACAGTGCAGAACACCAAAGAGATTTACCATTTGGTTGTTTTCAGTACCTCATGAGCCAGGAGATGTAACAATACCTTCAATTTCTTTATGTGAATTTCAGTTGAGCCACATTAGTGTTCTCTTAGATAAGCTTGTTTGAATGATAGCATTCATCTGTGAGTATGGTGTAATTTAAATATACTGTAGTACTGTACAAAATTCTGTTCCATTCAGCAGAATCTCTGTTGCCCCCTTTTGCAGATGACGGTTGCTGCTGGTACGAGCATTGAGAATAACATTCAAAGGACCATATCCTGCCCTAATGTATGTTCAAAATATCTTGGTTTTTTGCCTAATTTAAATGTGAAGCCTCCTTATGTGAATTTGATATTTTGTTGCCCACAGAAGCTTGTGCATCTCGAGGTTACTTCACGTTATATTTTTCAGGGTCAATGAATATTGTACTACAAGTGAGGTTTCAGCCTATCAAAATCCCCAAATTGCTGTAATTTCTTTCTATACGGGTTGATGGTGCAGCTAAATAAAGATGATGATAATATATTCATAGTTCCTTCTGCATTTACCTTGTTTCCCAGCCAGCTCAATGCTCCTGTCAGTTGAAATCAGTAGAACAGCAATAGACAAAATGAGGATAGCAATGAGAGGCTGTATTTATTCTACTTAACCTTGTTCTAAATTGCATCTTGATATGAAGATGTGTAATAATAAATGTGGAAGGCAGGTAATTTCATTTTTCTTGCTTAGGCAAATGTATACCATGAATTAAAATAGAAGGAGGGAAGAGTTATTATTGCTTATGAAAGGTAGAATAAGTGATATATCTGGTTAAGAAAAGAGGCAAATTATTCACTTGTAGTATAATAGGTCATTTATCTTTTCAGACCAAAACTATTCAGATAATGGAAAGTCATTGGGCCAAACTTGAACTCTTACACATTATTGGGGAAACATTAATGAAAATTGGGAGGTAGTCTCAAGAAAAGACTGTGTCTCTGCATTTTATAGAAGCTATTTTTTATCATGTAATGTGTGTAATAGTTTATTTTTCAGCTAAAGGTTATCATATTTATAGGGGAACTAGCAGACAGAATTCTGAATTAGCGTTTTCAACCCCTTGAGTTCTTTGAAGATATAGCAAATTATCAAAGAACAAGCACAACCTAGTTAAAGTAACTAATATCTAAAAAAGAAAATACTGTGATTTAATATTGGTAAGAAGCAAATTTGTCCTCCCTGTCTGGCAAAATAACCTCAAACCAGTCATTTTTCTGGGAAGTTTGTGCTCTTAAGGGAACACAGAGACAACAACTGCATTCTTAGAAGATACTGCATCTGACCATCTGAATCATTGTGGATTTCTGCATACATTCCTGGAATAGTTCAATATTATAAATTCTTGGCTACGGTTTGTACTGTTTGATTCCATTTTCAGACTTGCTTCTATGCAGAAGAAAAACACCTCCTCAATACACAGTGTATGATTAATCTCCAATCTCTTCTGGATTTTCAACATGACTTTTAGCTTCTCCAGTGCAATTACAGTATTCTAGACTGCAAGTAGTACCATTTGTAATGGAAGCTAGTAATATGAAAGATAACAATATGGCAGAAATGATAAGCATGGAAAAATGCATTATTTCCAATTTAGTTAAAGGATTCCAAGGTAATACTTCAAAATCGTTTGTGATCTTTTAGTTTTCTTTGAGAAAGCCGATCTAATGGAAGGTGCCCCTGCCCATGGCAGGAGGTTGGAACTAGATGATCTTTAAGGTCCTTTCCAACCCAAGGCATTATATTATTCTATGATTTTTGAATTTATAATTAATAATGACCAATAATGATTTCTGTTAAATCCTGTTCAGAGATAGAACACAGTCTCTATCAACATCTATGTGTCATCCGAATGCACTTGAGCAAGAGCAAAAAGTGGAAATCTGCACTCAGCCTTTCACCCAGCATCTTGCAGGGAGGATAGGAAGGGAAGCCAGTTCTACTCTACTAATACAAAATTAAGCAAAATCATTTATTTTATTCCGTTCAATGCCAACCCCACAATTACCTGTGCGAACCGTAGTTTTAATGGTGAGAATTAAGGCTGTCAAGTCTGCAGCTGAAACTGTTTGAATGCATGGTAAATTTTCAATTATGGGGCTACATCACTCTGAAATGTTTCTTGTAATTACTGTGAATTGCACAACTTTGTATTTCTGCCTATTGTAAAAGGGATAACTACAGAGGATGGCCTCAAAACCATAACATTTTTCAGTCGGTGCATATTGCACTGGTTCAACATATTAATTACATGCCATTAGTAATAACTTGTAATTAATCATAAACCTTAGTTATCTAGTCAAAAAGGCACAATACATTTGGTTTGGCTTTTCTGTCTCTTAATCTCAGACCGAAAATATATTTCTAGAACTACTCACCCAGAAGCAGTGTTTGAAATGCTAAAACCATAAAGAAAACATAGAATAAGTGGTTCATGAGACAAATATGCTAAAATATTTTTTAAAAGGCTTTCTTAGGCCAGGGTAACATCTCTTAATGTGATTAATAACAAATGTAAGCAGGTTTTTAGATGTAAAGGTTGATAGTATGTCATTTTGCTTAATGGAAACACACTGCAAGGCTTGCAATAAAGCTGAAACTCAGGAAGAAATTGCTATATATTCAAAATTGAAAATTCAGGTATTATGGTGATTTTCAAGGTACAACTTTGTGAAGAGGTTCCCACATATGAAAAGTTCTAATTTGTATGCTGTTGCCCTGTGAAGTTTACCCTTTCATAATTAAAGACTTCAATTTACCTTTATTCCCACATAAACTTTCTATTTTCTACTTTCCCTTATTATCAACTGTTCATGCAGCAGACGCTGAGGAAAGAAATGGATAATATATACAATAATAAGAATGCTTTGCAGATTATTCTCTTCTGTATTGTTTAGTACGATATTAACTGCTAGATTTGCAAGAGAAAGCATTAACTTGCTGTCTTTCATGCAAGTTATCCCAAATCACGATTCTATTTGTCATCTATCTATCTATCTATCTATCTATCTATCTATCTATCTATCTATCTATCTATCTATCTATCTGTGTTTTTGACTAGACTGGTCTTTAAGCAACCACTCCAATTGCTGTATACTTGGTAAACACCATTGCTTGATAAGAATATCTGTAGATGTAAGCTTAAAGTACACATACATTATAAAATGGCTGGGTGAACATTACTGATGGATGTAGAGTCACTTAGGACACTCTACCATACTGCGATATCTCAATGCCATTACATGATGACAGGAAGCAGTGCAAAGACAAAGACAGGACACTTTGTATGCAGATCCAGTTGCTGTGGCTGCATGACCTTGAGCTTCTGCAAAATTGCAGCATTAATGCTTCTTTTCTTTACTGCTCTTTAAGGTCCACGGTGAAAATCTAAACAGCAAAATACAAAAGAAAGTGGTGACAGATATTAAACATGCTGCATTTCTTCATTCAAAACAGAACTTGAATCTGTGTTCTTGTAAAAAGAAATAGAGCTATATAGTAAAGGAAAACATACTTCACTGCATATAACTGAAAAAAGAACTATTTAATTTTAATAAAATGCAAACACAATGCCTTTGTTAATGGAACATCAGCTGTAACACTCCTCTTTCGTGGAAAAGCTACATTTGTTTTGTCTAAAGGGATACATACCTTCAGGAATTTGAGCTAGTCAGAAGTTTCAGAGTAAGTACTCTGAAATGCCAGGTCTTTTTAACTCCAGCATATGTGATTCACATTGTTTTCTTTGGGTAGATGCTTTTATTAATTATGAAGCTTAATGTGCTTAAATTTTTAGTATCTTTTTTTAATTATTATTTTATGGCTTTAGACAAGATATAGAGCACATCTATAGACATTTTCTACAGGAGCTCTGTAGGAAAAGAGCAATTTGTTTATATTTTGTCAGATTCTGCAGTTATGCAGCATCTTATAAAATTGCTGGTTTTCATTCATCAGCAATCTTAGTTCTTTACACTATTTCAAAAGATGTTTTGAGAGGGTTATCATAAGGAGGGGGAAGAGGGTGAAAGCTTTGGTAATATACAGATGCCTAAAATATCAGCATATTTATTTTTCTCCTATATGAAAATAAAACTGTACTTCCAAGGTTTTCTTAATCAAAGATTAAATTGTGCTTTTTTTCATAAATTTGTTCATGTGAGTAAGCTGAGCATGTCTTTTCCTTAAATTGAAGCCAAATTCCTTTATTCTGAAGCAGAGATAATTTATTTCTATGTTGAGAACATTTCTGGGATCAAGAGGAAAAAGTACTCCAGAACTGCTACAGATAGGAAGAAAAAGTCAGAAGCCAAAACATAATTACAGGCCTCCAACCTTTCTCAGGTTGTTATGAAAGCTTTCAGCTCAGCTACTTTAGCTCATTTTCAACATTTGTAGAAATGAGGGGGTTACCAAACAGTGACCTACCACTTGAAGCTACAAACCCATTTTATGTGATCACCTGACACTTTCAAGCCTCCGACCCTCTTGACATGTAGATGTCTTACTTGTGTCTGTGGAAGGAAAAAAATCGCAGGGAGGTTTTTTTTTTCTCAAGCTTTTCAAAAACTCTGTAGTTTAAAGTCTTCAGGGGTTACTCCATTCACAAATAAACTTGCAAAAAGAAAAGCAATTTCTATTTGTTCTCAATGCCAGTGACTGTGCAGCTCTGTATTATCAGAATGACACTGATCTTTAGCCCTCATCTCTCACTTCCCTGCCACAGGGCCGGCAAATCTCACTGTGCAGCCCAACATTTCTGACTCTGCCTCAGATCTTGTGACAGGCAATGATCTGGCAGATCTGCTGCCAGGCCAGCTGTGCCGAGTTAAATCATGAGGTGGAATGAGATAGCAGCAATGCTTTTCAACTGGGGATGTATCAGTGACAAATGTATGCCTTGGCAACAGTGGGGCATCCTGGTCCTCAAGTATGTGGCAGCACACTCCTGGTAATGCTGTTACACGCACAGCCTCGGAGTCCTGGCATAGCTTTGCAAGCACTCCAGCACTTTCCCATGGCACTTGGACTGACACAGGCCCAATGCATTGATTTGAGGGATTGAAAATTGCAAAATGGAAATCAGGAATTTGGAATTGTAGCAGCATTTGCAAGGATTTACAAGAAAAAATTCTCAGATTATATCTGAATTATTCCACACCTTTTTAATTTTATGTTTTCATCTTATGCTTTCTTGCAGAACTTGCCACTGGTTTTCTCTTGTTTTTTTGGTTTGTTTGTTTGTTTGTTTCATTTCCTTCCCTTCTTCTGAGACACATCTTCTGTCGGGAGCCATGGCTCCCTACAGCCACAGAAGCAAGATCTAGGTATGGAAAGAACTGTGCTTTGGGGAGAAGAGTGGGTTTTCATTGGTTTGGTAACATTTTTCCTTTGGATTATTACTGAGAAAAATCCTAGCCGTATCACTAGAAAACAGATGGGACAAAATCTTTTCATGGCAGAGATTTAATGTGCAGGAAATAATTTTCTAGATAACAATGATGCTTCTGATACTTTCCTCTACTACTCTCCTGTAATTTGCATTTGTCTCGCAAAAGAGGGATACAGAAGAGCTATCAGCTGTTAATGGCTGGGATATCACTCGTTTGGCAAAAGGCAGTTGGCCAATTCCTTTGAAAGAATAAAAGAACACCATCCATCCCAGGACATGTGAAAAATAAATCAGCTCAGATTTGGATTATTTCTCTGTTTAGAAATATGTAATGTTTGTGGTGTACAGCTTTTGCTTAGTGAAGCTGGGAACCTTTCTTGCTGCTGTGATGCTGTTGCTGGAACCAAGGGGAAGCAGAGGAGGAAATTCTTCTAGGGAAAAAGTTCCTGGACTAGAGTAAACTAACAGTTAAACTGAAAAGGAGATTCCATGGACTGGAAGGGGAGAAATAATTTTAAGTCATTAAGCATGGAGTCTGGAAGCAGGTGGGGGATCAGAGACACCAGTGGGAGCAGGGGCTGGTGGCTGTGGGGAGGAACATGGTCTGAGATGGAGGAGAAGTGAGAGTGGAGAAGGACGTTTCAATGGCACAGTTCTCTAAACTGAAAAGGCAGATACTTTTATAGAAATGTGAAGTTTTATAAGAAAGATGTCTCAGGAAGGCTTAAAGTGGGAAAGAGGTGCCCCTCGTAAGGTATCTTGAGTTCCAGCAGACAAAACTATGAATGATGGTATAACAGCTGGTACTTGTGATGTGGTCTGGGCATTTCTACTTCTAGCTGTATATCAGGCGTATCTAACATGTTAATGAGAAAATGATTCATTCCACTTTGGGAATTTATAGAGGTTGTATTACCAAATATACTTTTGAACTCCTTAGACTTACGGATTAGTTCCAAGTCAGTGAAATAATCCATGTCACACCAAGCTGTATATTGCACTTTAAATATTTGAAGAGAAAGGCCCTAACTGTTAGCTCAACCAGTCAACTTGGTAAGAACTCAGCTTCTAGACAACAGTAATCCTGGTACTGGCATTTAAATAACACTCTTACACTCTTCTTTTATAGCTGTTTTACTGTAATTATATATACATAGCAATATATTACATTTTGAGTGGTGAGATGGAAATTTTGTTGTAATTGTTTCCCCAGCCAATAGGTCTGGTTTATTAAATTACTGATAGTTGTCTTCTAGAGGGAGAAACAAACATGCCCCTAGAAAGAAAAGAAATTATTTCAAAGGTCAGTATTGCTTAAACACTTGTTTCATGCTTACAGCAGACTGGAGTTAGAAATAATTGGAAAGCCTGCTGATATTGCAAGTGACAGACCAGAGGAAAAAGCTTGCACCAAAGGTTGTGTCCTGAGTTTCCTTGGTGCCTCAAGGAAGTGACTGGCTTGAAAATACACTAATGCTTGATACAATTATGATGGAATACAATACTAAGGCAAGGATAAAACTTGATTTCAGTTTCCCTAAAGAAATGCCTGGGAAAAAATCTATACTGTGAGAACTCTAGACAGTATATCTAAAATACAACGTATTTATTTTCCTTGAGCATTACTGACAGCCTGTTAAAAGAAATTCAGAGAAGCTCTCCTTCCAAAAAGAAAATAAAACAAAACAAAACGAAAATTTAGGAAATTTTATCAGTTATTTTTGTCTAATCTTTCTTTTATCTAGTTATTGTATTTATTATGTAAAATATTTATTTTTGATCTAGATATCTCCATTCTTCAGATTACACAATTTAGACACCAAACAATATCAAATTATTAGCATCAACTGGCTTCTTATTCCATTACTCCCTGTCTTGTATTTTATGTAGGAATAGGCATAATTGCACAGAAAAGCATAATTATAGGGTAAGAGAGAAGTGTGAAGAGGCAGACGATTTGAAGATAAATATTTAATAGTGAAACAGAAAGAACAAAAAGAAACATGTCTTGGGGCAAGTGAGCAGAAAGAAACCTAATAAAGCTACTTCTAGCAAGGCATCCTGTGATCTGCTAAACTTTCTGTCTCTTAAATATGTACTTTTCTATATGAGCAGATTATTCCCAAGACAAATAATGCATAAGTTTTGCTACCATGACTTCTTCATTTTGATGCACATTCAGCTACTTCTTGGCTGTATTATTTTGGATATATTGCAAACTTTATTCAAATGGGAAGATAATCCTTTTCAGGTCTTAGTTTTCAGAACTTTAGACATATTGCAAACTTTATTCAAATGGGAAGATAATCCTTTTCAGGTCTTAGTTTTCAGAACTTCTCAGGATTAATCTGCCTCTGTCTAAATTTCTGGTTTCAGAGTAGTACTAGTACAATTCTGAAAACTGGATAGTAAGAAATCATAAGCAATTTTACATAAAATAATTAGTGTCTCCATTTGAAAAATACCTTTGAAGAAATAACCTTATTTCATTTCTTCTGTCCTCTCCATGGCCACATCCTCCAGGGGAAGATCAAAAACAGTTTTTTAATTTTGCCATGGTTTATGGATTCAGCTAGTACTGCACTTGAGGACTAGATAGATCGATTTTGAAGAATAGAATCAGTTAAGATACTTCAAAGCATGGATACCAACTTAGATTTAGATGCAGAGCACGTGCTGGGAGGCTGGTTTCCTCTCATGAGTCCTTGATATCTTCTTGTCATGAGATCATTCTGTGCCTCCCCTTGAAGGGCATGATCCCTGCTAAGGAGAGGAGGAAGGGAAGCAGGAATGTGACAAGGTTATAAGCATAGAAGCAGAACTGTTTCCACTTTGCAAAATTATCAAAGAAATAAAAATAGCTTGCCAACATTGCCAAAAAGTCTTACTGGATTTCAGAAGTGAGAGAAGTAGCTCTAAAATGGTCTGATTTTTCTGGTGAATTACATAAGTACTTTAGTATTGATTTCAGTATATTTTGCTCATTTTGCTCAGAAGAAAATTTGGCCCTGAGTCTCTTTGACCCACCATTTTGATAAAGCAAAATAATTCAAAAAATAATTTTACATTTCCATTCAGTTTCAGAAGTGGTTTTGACCTTTTTTTCTAGAAAATATCAGTACTGAAGCTTTATTAGGAACTGTAACCTTTGATATCGTTTTCTTTTTAAAATATCATCCTCAAATTTCATAATGCACTTTGATTTGTTCATAAACAGTGTCTTTGATATTTCTCTTAAGCCAGATCAAGATAGACACAGAAGTCACTTCTTCAACTTCTTCAACTCAATTTATTTTAAAATATTAGGTAAACATCAATATTTGTCTTGGAAAGGAATCAATTTTGATTGATAACTATATTTGAGAATAATTTTTTGCTATTAGATCCAGTAAATCAATATGTGAATTACCTTCCTGGCTGTTTAAAAGAACAGGAGTTTGTCATAAATTACGTGGACTGTAGCTGGAAAGTCTGTCACAAGTCTGTGCAGTCACCTGGTAATCTTTTCTCATTTTTCTTTTCTCACATATTTACATCTGTTTTAATTGAGAACCCAAATCCAAATGAAATTGGTAAAAGCAGATGAAGGGTAAAATTAAGATTAAGAGATCAGAATCTGTTTAGTATTTCTGAATTGAGATTTAAGATGTGATCTCTGTGACATAGTCTGTCAGTCTGGTTTCCTGACCTCCTGGCCAAAAGTAGAGTAACATCCCTGTTAATTTTCCCGTTTTTACATCCCTTTGAGGACAAGACCAAGCTGCTACAGTGGTAGAGTTTGAAGATCTCATTTAACTCCAACTCCAGGACCAGCTGTCCAGGTGACATACACCCAGGGACAGTTCCATTATTCAATAGATGTAGTTACTTCTGCAAAGAAAATATGCCTTACAGGGTAAGGAGACAGGTTTTCAGGAACTATCTTGTGGCATAATTCCTTTTTAGTAACTGTAGATGTGTGAACTGTATTTATACATTTTAGCTAGTCCAGAACACTGCAAAGGTATCTCAAAGGGCATGTCATTTTCTCCTCTTCATGGTCTCTCCTTGAAATACTCTATTCCTACATGAAAAATATTGTGGTATTTTTGTGGTTATTAATTTATTAGTATGTCTAAAGAACAGAAAAGGTTTATACAGAGTTCTATGGAAAATTACATTTTTATGAAGAACTGGCCTCTAGAAAACTGTGCTTTCATTCTTCAGTCTAGAGAGGAAACTAAAGATGAGGTCTTCTTTAGACTATCCCTTTCAAGGCTCGTGTTGCCGTGCACTCTCCAGCTGTAAGCAGAGCAGATGAAGTTGTTCTGATTGTATGAATGAACTTATTTGGCCTGAGCAGAAGCATTTGCCCAAGATTAGGGCAAGAAAGGCAAGCTAAGGGGCAATGCTGTGGCAAAAACTTGGGATTTCCTAAGCACAGTCAGGGAGCCAGGGACTGAAGCCACTGCAGGACATCTTGAGTCTTAAATATCAACCAGATGTTGCAACAGCCATCTGCAGAATAGTTTTTTTATTCTGCCAGTCATATGGACAGCTCCTGCTGCAACTTGGGAATTACAGGCTGTTACCTACTGTTTGCATATTTTAGTTTTATTCCCATTGGTTTCAGTTCTGTTTCATATCTCTGCCATTATTTTGTTCGCTTGCTTTCCTGCTTGCAGTTCAATGCACTTTTCAAAGCTGCTTCATTTTGCTGGAAGGAAGACTTACTGTTACTCAGAAGAAGGAGGAATGCATTTCCTGTGTTTGTACTCACAATGTGATTTTGACATAAAGACGATCATGGCCCATGTTGCTGGTCCAAAACTCTGTAAAGGAGGTGGTAGCAATCAAAGCACAGAAGGAGAGCACACACACTGCAGAATACAGACCCAGCAAACTCTAGATTCTACTGTATGAAAGTGTATCATTCAGCTCTCCACAGGGATTGCTATTTGTCAACCCAGGTGGCTGTCATATCTGTCTTTTCCCATTCCAGTTGATTTATCAGGAAAACTGATTATGCATTATGTAGCTGAGGCCAATTACCTGTCATGTTGTAATGTTGTCTCTGACTTGTCCCTCTCAATTTACTGCTCCTATTTTTTATACTTAGTTTGTAACTTCCTTTAGAAAGGAAACATATCTTTTTGTGCTTTTGCACAGTAGGATGAAATATTGGGCCTTGGGGTAGAGTTTCTAGTGCAAATTTATAAAATTTGTTTAATATGTAATAAATTTTTTCTTTACATGAGGAAAGCATAAGCATATAGCATAGGGACTGATGGGAAAGTTTTATTATTTTCACTTGGATCAGCCAGAGACAATGCTCAGTACATTTGACCTCAGTGAGAAAGTGTTTGCAAGTATTGTACTGCTGATGGCAAAACTTTCCAAAGCTCTGTAGGCATGGGGTGATATGTTTGGGTTTATTAATATTTTAAAACTACGTGAAAGTGCCAACTTTCTGTGTCAGGTTTTGATAGTTTAGTTTTTTTCCCTTCAAAGTAAGTTTATTAGTGGACTTCTAAGCCTGACTGACTTTTGAGAGAGACATCTGAAGTCAGACACCAAAGTTAGGAGAGAGGAATCCCAGCTCGATAAATTTTTAGTTTCATCCTGGACTAGGACTCTCCTTGTATTTAGGTATCATGATGCAGATTTCTTACTGGAATTAAAGTTCCTAAAATTGTAAGCATTCTTGGTATCTAGTTTAGCAAAATTTACTGCAAGGGGCTAACTTTCTGATGTGGTTAACCCTACCACATAACAGGTCTGGTGGAAGGTGTGATGATGCACATTTCTCATGTGTGTCTCAGTGTGAATTTTTTTCTTGATTGAAAATAGTGCAGTAGGTGCTAGAGGTGTGGCCACATGGTACATTTGAGCTATGGGCAATCATTTATGACATTACTGCTACCATAGAAGCATATTTCAACTTAACAGAAATTGAGTTCATGGAAAAAGCTATCGAATTGTTCATATGTTGTTACTCCTAAGGGATTTGCCAATGTAGTTGAGGCTTCTGGGAACACTTTTCAGTCCCTCAGAGCAGTAGTTTTATTCACATACTTTGAAACCCTGACTGCATTCACAGTGTGATCCCATTGTCTGTACTTTTAATACAGCCCCAGCATAAACTAACATTCTCCATACCATATGCCTACATATTATCATAAGTGAAGAAACCAGAGAGCTGTTGAATTTCTACTGCTGTTTTCGGAATATCAGAATCAGGTTCTTTTAGCTAGTGCATGTGAGGAAGGTTTAATCTTTAGTACCAAATTTACTTTTTTGAAGATATTTGACATTATCTGGGATTTTAAAGCGATACAGCGACATTCTGAAACCACAATGCAAGTACAATATTGTGATCACACTGTATAGGGAAGTCACATAATGAACATAATTCCCATTACCATTCTCTATGTGCAAACCATCATCACACTTGGCATTCCTGGTTGCTGGAAAGGAATGCATAGGTTGAAGTCAGCTTAAACCTGTTGCTCTCTTCAAAATCACTTTTGCTATTTATTCAGTATACATAATTGTTGAGTTGAGCCATATATACAGCTCCCTCATGCTGATCTGTCTGGCTCAGGAAGATAAGGCTTTCTGTTATTTTAGGGAAGTCCATCTACACGACCAGTTGACCCTCAACTGACACAGCCATTTATATACAGTAAAGGCCACCCACTGGTCCCCTTGGTGCTGAGGTAATTTCAGCTTCCTATACAATAGCTGTGACTACTTCAAGAATTCTTTTTTAAGCTTCAGAAGTTTATCATCCTTGTGTGTCTTCTCTGAGCTTTATTTCATGGTAGAGGTTTGTTGATTGATCACACAGAATCGGTTATATTGCAAATTACGCAAATATTCTTGGAAGAACAAAAACAACATGTTAAGCAATTTGTATATGCATTTCTCCCTTTTTCCTTAACAAGTCCAGTTAACCAAATTCAGATAATAAAGATGAAGTTTCTAAAATTCATGGTTTTGGTCAAGTCTTCTGGAATACGGAAGTCCTAATATGAAAATTGCATCAACCAGTAAACAAAATGATGATACTGCACAGAGCAGAGGTGAAGAAGACATCAGTCATATGAATAATTCCATCCATTACCTCCTTAGTTCTCTGATAAACAAAACAAAGATTTTTTTTTTAAATGTTTTGTAAAGATACCCATTAAATACTATCCAGTTATTAGAGAGGGGGTATTCAGAGAATAATTTAAAAGAAATAAAGCTTTTAATTTATATTTAAAAATTAAGATATGTGTAAGTTCCTAGACATAATCTTATCTAAAGATCTAGTGAAGACTGCATGCACATATGTTCATACAGTTTTACATAAGCTATGCAATAGCTGACAAAATTTTTTAGATCTCCACGTAATTTGTAGAAAAAAATGAAAATCAAATTGAATAGCTCCCTGAGGCAAAAGAGAAAATAAAGCTTTAAAACTCAACATGATCAGAGGACAAGGATGTTTTCATGTATTTCTATTTCAGCAGTTACGGGCTTGCTTGTCTGCATATATAAAGTGCAAAGATGGGTAGCTTCTATTTTTGGAAAATTTCGTCATTTGGTTCTCATGCCTTATTTTTCTTCCATCAGAGAAAGTGCTTTGATACCATTGCAATGCTTGGGGGTTTGGTTTGTTTGGAGTTCGGGGGCGGTTTTTTACTTTTTTTTTCATAAAGGTCTAAAAGGGGGTAATGAACACTGAAATGCTGTCACTGCATTTTAATTATTTCAGTCTTTTTCCTTTTTTTTTTTTTTGGCTGCTGAACGCAACTGAAAAATAACCCCAAAGTTTAAAGAATTTAAATACATAGAATACATTGCTTTCTTAGGACGTAAGGCATAGATATTTAACTTTAAATAAAAATTATTTACTTATAGCATTGGTAATAAAATTTTAAATAATAAAGACTGGAAATGGAAATTTTAGGCAAGACACAACTTTACAGAGTATTGAAAACCAATTGATTCAAAAAAGATGAGAAGGAAAAGAGGTGCTGCACAGGGTTATCTTCAGTTCTGTAATGTGAACTGATTTTCTTGCATGCCAGTAGTGCTAAAATAGATGACTACCTACATAAATATCTTTAGGACTTTTAGTAATATGATGGTTATACACTAAATATAGTGCAGGCAGCAAGCCTTTTGGCACACCAACTCAGATTTCCAGTTCATCAAGCAGGTCGAGACACTACAGGGTGCTCTGCCCAAGTTTATTGAAGCATTCATTACCTCTCCAAACTGGTTTAGCACCCGGGGAGGGATTTTTCCTGCCAGATTACCCACAGATGGTTTACAGACAATTTGTGAGATAGCTGTGGTATGTGTGAGGGAGTTAAAGCTGGGCTGAGTTGTAAGTGCGTGGCTACAACTCAGACAGTGCTTTATGGGCACATGGGATGTAGATGTTGGGTGGTAACAAGACACTCTGGAGTCTTCTCCAGACACTCCTTTGTTCCTTATTCCTGGGATTATTTCATTTCTCCTTGTCACAGGCCTTGTCAAACAATATAAATTTAAAAGTACTAAGTTAGATGTCTTCCTGAAACAGATATACCCCACATATTTTTTTATGGTGGCTGTATACTAAATACATTCCAGACAATTATCTTTTTTGTGATGACGTGGATTTTAGGGCCTCAGACTGAGAAGACTTTGTCTCTAAATCAAAGTTTGTGAAGTATAGCATGACTGCTGTAATTAGCAGTTTTCTTCACTACACTTAACTAAGCCCCACTGCTTTTTTTTACAACTGGAAAAGCACATACATTCCCTAGAGAATGGAGAACTAGAGAGGTATCATTTTCTGCAGGATTTATGTGACTGTTATAGTCTGAGTCTAGCTTTTTATGAGATCTAGACATATCTGGTGAGAGTATTTGTCTGTATGTGTGCATTTCTGATTGTGCATGAATTTCACTAAAATACTACCTTAGGAAGATAATTTTTATTTTCTCTCCCCTTCATATGACTCCATCATATCTTGTGGTGGTAGCTTTAATCCTAGCTTTCCTGAACAGAAGTGCTCAAAGTCGTCATGTACACTCTGTCCTGAACATTATCATGAGTGTTTATTTAGTTATCAGTAGACACAATGTCGTAAAAGGGGACAGATGTAACATTGAATTGGTAGTAATGTAGTAGGATAATGAACTTCAAACAGAAACGGGAGCTCTGCAGCACCTCAAAGGCAACTAGAGTTGTTTGAAGTGTAACTTTTGTTAAAAACACTGAACCTGGATCAGCAAATATGATTTAGTTTTCAAAGTGACAGTCACACTTCAAACAAGGTCAACTGTTTCTTAAGTATGTATGTGAAGATTAGGTAGCACACCTTCCTCTGACACAGTCCTGTAGTAAATATTTCAAAATGAACTTAAAAAAATAAATAAATCTCTGTGTTTGTCCATTTCTGATTTCTTCTGTTTATGGAGAAACATGATAGTGTTCAGTGGAGAAATCTGAATTGTCTGAAAAATGAACAAAACTTAACTTGTGGTTCATATATTGTGTAATGTTTATGTGAGGTGATCATACGCCTACATGGGTAGGTCTGGCAAAACATGCAACAAAACTCATGGATGTGCATGCATTTGTCATCAGAACAGATAACTCACCACTTCTTAGAAGCCATGGACTAGGTCCCAGTTTTGGGCACTGTTCTTCTGGAAGTCATGCTGTTCTCCCACATTGCACAGCCACTGTTGATGCCTGAAAGACTAAATAACAAGATGTGGACAAAGATGCAGGAATTGCCTGGGCTCTGGGCAGAACCTGCCTCTGGACCACCTACCTGTCCAGTGAGCAGCTAAAAAATGTATTGCTAATGAGGCTGTATTTTGATGTAAATGTAGTATTTATTGAACACAATCACTGGAGTCCTACAGAGCTCTTGATTAACAGTATTTTTTCTTGTGGGTTGAACCACTGCTTTGTTATGATCTGGTTATTAAGAGATACCTCTGCTCAAATTAAAGTGCAAACAAGATCATGTGCCAAAGTCAATAATACAGATTATTTTTAACAGTAAATGTGAGATAGACAGAAATAGAGGGGGAGAGGGGAGAGCAGAGAGAGAAAGAGACTTGAAAAACCTCAAAGTGTTTTATATCAACTACCCTGTAGCCTTAAAAAAATAATAAAAATAGATGCCAGTGTCTGAATGTTAATGTAATTTTAAGATGTTTTATTATTTCTTTATTTTCAATAAGGATACAGAGGTTAATAAGTTTTTTTTTTGCTTATACAATTTCTAATACAAAATACACCATTCCTTAATTTGGTTTTCTTGGCGTCTGTAACTACATTGTATATTTTTCCTCAGCACAAAGTCTATGTCAGTAATTACCAATTCATTCTATTTCTTCTGATGAACATCTGTGACTAATTATCTTGTTTTCACCATTGAAGTTTTTAAATTTCATTGCAATAGTATAGACGAAATGAAAGACTGCTATTAAAAATTTCAGGATATGAAACAAGGTTCAGTATATATCCCAAGCAAAACTGGGATTCCTTCATGAGGTACACATCTGTACTTTGTGATTATTAGCTAACTCTTAACTGGACTAACTGGAAACAGAGCAAGTCAACATATGAAGAAGTTTTCAGTTATCAAACAGAAAGCAAATTAGTGAAATCCACACCTTAAATTATCTCCAGCACACACATCGAGAAAGTACTATGTGTAAATGCAATATCATCACAATATACACTGTGGTCATCTAAGTTAAAGGATCTTCAAATAAAGTGGAATTCACAGCAGTGAAACCAGATACACAGATTCATTGTCATGGACTCAAAAAATGGAAATATTTTCCAAATGTCACTTATCCCACCTTTGTCCATTAAACCAAGACCATAAGCCCTCACAGACATTTGCCCCAGTTGTCAGTGAAAGTGTGTCACCACACTCTTCCTGCACAGCCAGCCTTGTTGCTGAGTTATCCTTACAGAGGGTTTTCCTAACGCTGCCCTGAACTGCTTTGGCAGCAGTTTAACCTTGTGACTTGGGACACCTGTCTTCTTGTCTTCTCCAAGAACCAAACCCCCATGCAGCTCCAGCTGAACACTAACACCTAGAAGAATGGCATAATTACTACCAATTTTTATTTTTTATTTTCAACCCTTTTTTTGGAGGGGCGAGGGGGATGGCGAGATTATTGCCACCAGGGTTACCAGTTATGAAGTGATCCCTGATTTAGGGATTAGTTTTATTTGGGAGTTTTATTTACTTCTTGCAGTGAAGCTTTAGTTCTGCTGGGACAAGTCAGACCATAAGCAGCCAGCTACAGTGCAGAAGAGGTCACTTTCCCACTGTACAGAAAAAAAAAAAAAAAAAGGCAATTCAAAGGGGCAGTTCCTTTCAACCCAGAAGATATAAATGGAGCCATGATAGATCAATCACATCCTAAAAGTACATTTGTTCACTTTTGCTGCTCTTGGGTGACCAGCTTGGATATAGAAAATCTAATATTTGCATCCTCAAGGATCCGTTAGCAATTATTTTTGCCAAGAAATATTCAAATATAGTTTATGCAAAGAGATCAGTTGGTGGATAAAGTCAATTAGTAGACTAGATTCTATACAAATCTTTCTCTGAAAAAAAAAGAAAAACTCCAACTTTTAAACTTGATTTTTTGGTTAGAATCTAGTATGATTAATATTCTGAAGTTTGGACGTTATTCAAAATAATAGAATTACGCATGTTTGCATTTTTTCATCCACCTCTTTTTCTGTAGTTTTACACAGAGTAAATTAATGAAAAAATTGGAAACTGGAAAAAGGCAAAAATAAGGAAAAGAAAGAAAAAATTAAAATATTAAATTATTTAATGTTAGTTATTTTGTACATTCTAAAAGGGTAAAAAATATTATTTTACTGTGGAAAGGAGATTGGTTTCTGAATCAGAACAGGGGACTTGTTGACCTATTAATAATAACTGAATGTGTGATCATGGATAAAATTTACCCAGAGACAATGCTGAGAAAGCAGAGAAGGAGACAAGTGTCAGGACAGTTACACAAAATGAGGGAGAAGAAAAGGTCACGCTGTATTTTGTCAAGTTTGCCTGAGAGAAAACAAGTTGCTCTGTGAAGAATTAAGGAAAGAGTTTGGAAAGTGAGTCGGGGTTGCTAAAATTCAGCTAGACTAGGAAACTGGAATTGGCACCAGAATAAGATGCACATTGCTTATCCAACATTATAATAGAAGACCTACTCTGTTTACTGGTAACTATATGTTGCTTCTTGTAGTCACCCTTCATATATCCTCTCTGTCAGAATTTATTTTAGGTTATTTCTTAGGGCCATGTACTGACCTCAATCTGCCTTATAATGAGGGCTGTATGTGTGCATTGATGTGCTGAAGCCGTTGTACAGTCTGTAAAGCACTTCAGTAATTTGCATATTGTCCAGGCTTGTTCTTTCTATAACTTTGTGTTTATTTTAAATTTGGGAGGGAAAAAAAAATGTAGTAGGATGGTAAGCATAAAATCACTCTGTGCTGGCAGTGGGAGGTTGCAGTCTTGTATTTCAATGCAGGAATTTATTTTGTGCTTAGGCTACTGCTCTGTGACCCTTTCATATCTTTAATAAGATTAATAATTAAATATCTGGAAAAATATATAACTGATTAATTGGAATAACATCAATCCCGTTTTCCATAAAATTCTTTTTAAAATTAGTCATAGTCTGTCATTTTAGACCATATTTTTCTCTTTTTATTTCTCGATATATGAAAAATTTTTTAAGTGTGGAGGAGTAAATTGTCATCAGTTTTTCTGCACTACATAAAGGCATATTGGTATAAATATCTTTTATGTTAAAAGATGTCACTTGAAAACGATAATATGGTGTAGTCTGCAACATAGCTATATCTGCAAATTATTTATGTACTTTTAGAAAAAGTGAACATTAATATCTATAAAACAAAGACATTAATTATTAAATGAACAAAAAGCTGATGGTATAATTCCCCTTATTATGTAGCTGACTGACTTCCGTACCACAGTAGTATGATTTAAGGAAAAAATCCCTACAGTTGCACCTAACGACACTTCCATCCCACTTCTGGAAAGTGTGCTGCCATACTATTGCACATGAGAAACACTTCTACAAAAAACAGTCCAGTGTGTGTGTAGTAAAACATGCTGAATACATGTTGTAAGCCAGTCTGCAGTTCCATCCTACACAGTAGATAAGATTATGAGCTTTTTTAAACTCACACACCTGAATTACAAATTCAGCTTTATTATGTTTACAGATGTTTATATGAGTGATGTTTTATCCCATTCCTTTTCAGTACTAGTCCGACAGGTGTTTAATTTGCTTGTAGACCCTCGGTGCCTCAGTGTTCCCATCAGTCAGGAGCAAAGCACTAAAGACACAATTAGGGTTATTTGAAAGTAACAGAGTGTGTTACTGTCATTCACTGTGGTATCTGTTCCAAACCAATCCAGTTTACACGATATGCAAGACAAGAGACCTTTAACTTTTCAATGTCCCTTTTTTACGGGGAAAGAAAAAAGACTTTAAGTTCATGTTCGTAAATATGGGAGAATGACTCGTTTGGTATAATTGGATTGGCTACATTATAATAAAAATATTAAGAAGTATTAAAAAACTACATTTTTATAATTATTAACATTTCTGCCTTTTTTAAGGGGTGGAGGCTGTCAAGTCCTTTGAAGCCTCAAGCTTTATGGTCTGATACTAAGGATTACAAATAAATGATGTTGAATTTTTGTCATCTCCTATCTTGTGCTCAAGATAATTTTTTTAAGCTTTTGTCAACTCACATCTCTTATCATAATTTGAAGAGTCTCACAGAACACAGGAGATTCTAGATTAAAAAAGAAGAAAGATCTGTTGTTAATTGTATGATGTCTTTTCCCCCCTTTTTCGTCTGTTTTATTGTTACTGTAAGTGTTTTAACAGACCAATACCTGCCAGGTGAACATTATTCTTCAGAAAGCATAAATTTTAGTCATCAATACACAACAGATAATACAGAACACCAAATTTAAATTATTTAAATAGAGGAAGTGGAAAAATATTAATATGTCAGCAGATTGCATACTTTATTCAGCAGTTTTCCATTAAAAATAATTTAACTGTGAAAAAGCCAGGAATGCCAACTGGGCACTTTCTAGCTGGTAACATGTAAAATTTACACTTTTACATGACAATTTTCAAGATAATTTGGGAAATAATGGAAAAGAGATTCATGTTTGGCTGTTTAGTACTGATTAGGAAGTTACATATGGATCGTTGCTTGTGGTTATATTGCTAAAACCAAATTAATTAAATTCATATTATAATTGCCATAGGTTCCAGTGAAAACTACCATGGCATATTTGTGCCCATATCTTCTGTCTGTAGTGTCAGATTTCTTCCTGAAATAATCCTGTGTGAGAAAACCATTGCCAGAAGCTGATCCATTGCCATAATGCTCATGTTGCTGTGGAGATCCTCTTTGACTTCAAAAATCTCGAGGAATTAACCTTTATAGCAAATGTGTATCAGGCAGATTACATCATAAGTCCTGACAGTGGTTGTTCTTTGTTATCTTTGAATTTATCTAGAATGGCTGTCACATAAACTAACATGTAAACAGATGCATTTAAAGCTTGTTTTTGACTGAATTTTGAAATAAAATTTTGAATACTGTGGTACTCTTGTTCTAAAAAATCATGAAATTAACATGATCTAGCTGGTGAATTTAGGTGATATTCCTATAAAATTCAGTTCACATAGATCACAAAGCTACGCCAAAATATTTATATCCATATCCATTCAATATGCTTGTATTATCTTAATCAAATATAAAAATTTTATCTAGCATAATCCTCAGTCTATTATTTTTTTGGGTTCTTTTCTAGAAGCAAGTTTTTGGCACTTTTTTTGTGCATGTATTTTTTATTTTTTTCAGATACTGAAAGGGTATTTAAGTGTTTTTCTGTTTGATCAAAAATGCAGGTATCTCTTTCTTACTCTGGAACCCCAGTCATCATAGTAAATTACTCATTCACAGTAGCAGGCCATGCACAGAGAGACTTGAGATGATTTCTTCTACCCAGAGGGGATGGCTGAATAAGTAAATATTTGCAAGACTTAGTTCAAAATCTGATGTAGATTCAACTGACTATTTAAGGAAGGAAGTCTTCTTGATGGAAAGCTGTATAACAGTTCTCCGTTTGTCTAATTTTGTGCTCAGTGAATATATTGGAAATATTAATTCTTATAGGTATTTCCATGGGCTCTGAGCCTCTGAAATGGTTTTTCTTTCTTCTAAGGAGCAGTGACTGTGTACTTCTGTGTGGGTAAATTTCAAAATTTCAGTCACTGCTCACATTTCTGATTAAAAAAAAATTTAAAAATGGGGTCTCAAGTCCACTGTGCTACTGAATGACAGGGGTTTAAGCCCAGATGGAGATGAAACACCACAGAGCCACTCGCTCAACCTCCCCTCTGTTATCCCCCCACCCTGGTGGAATGAGGAGGAGAATAAAAGTAATTTTTTTCTTTGTTGAGATAAGAACAGTTTAATAAGTGAAAATAAAATAAAATACAATAAAAATGGTGAATAATAAGAAGAATAAGAGTGGGAAAACACCAAGTGATGCACAATGCAGTTGCTCACCACATGCTGACGAATGCCAGACCCCAATTCCTGAACCCAGATCAGCCACCTTTCCAGCAACTGCCCCCCATTTCCATACTGAGCATGACACTCTGTCGTGTCCCTTTGGTCAGTTTAGGTCACCTGTCCCAGCTATGCTCCTCCCCAGTTTCTTTTATGTACCTTGTCACTGGCAGAGCATGAGAAAAGGAAAAAAATTGGTCCTTGACTTAGGATAAACACAAGTTAGCTGAAGACCATAATAACAGTGTGTTATCAACACCACTCTCATTCCAAATCCAAAACACAGCACTGTAACAGCTACTAGGAAGAAGTTAACTCTGCCCTAGCTGAAACCAGGACACTCGGTTCTCTCTCTTACATAACAGAAATCTTGTCGTTGTCTGAGAATCATTGAATAGTGAAGATTGGAAAAAACCTCTAAAATCATGGAGGCCAATCGTTTACCCAGCACTGCCAGGTCTACCACTAAATCATGTCCCTAAGTGACACATCCACACGTTTTTTGAATGCTTCCAGCGATGATGATTCCACCACTTCCCTGCTTAGCCTGCTTCCTAATATCCAGTCTATTCCTCCCCGGTGCAACTCTTTATCTTCCTCTGTCAATTAGTGGAACTCTCACATTGTGACACTTAATCCCACTTCCCACGTTTTAGATGTCTTGCAGACCACTAAGCAACCCAAACCAGCGTTGGTAATTCCTTGATAGTTTGAAACACAATTGATGTCTCTGTAAGAACCACTACAAAAGCCACTCTCTGTAAAGAAGAATTACTCCCTATCAGTGCAAGTGTAGTGTGAGTCAAAGTAACATTCAGTTCACATTAGAGCCACAGGAGTTCAGTATGATGTGGCCAACCCACACCATACGGTTTTTTGTGTAATATACTACTGGTGGCCAATTTGTTTGAAGGGATGTTGTCGCCCTGGTTTTCCTTAGCCTTCTGATAATTTACATATTTGGAGTCAGATTTTCACACACTTTCATGTAAACAATAGCCGATGTTTACTTAACTGTATTTTCTGTTCTTCATTCCGTTTGTGATAAGAGGAAGTTTGATGAGCATCCTTTTTCTCCAGTGGGATTGAGGAGGAAGTGACATGTCCTCCAATCCCTTGTGGAATTGAGAACCCTATAAAGTATGAGAAGTGTAAATAAAGCTTCTTTTTTTCCTCTTTCTGCTGAACCTAGCAGGTGTGAAAGTTTCCTTTATTGTGTCCTTACCAACACAGGATGTTAAAAAATAAATTCCAGTGCCTAAAAAATGTGGAAAAGATTTCTAAGTCTAAATCAATTTTGCTTACATTTATTTGTGGAAAAGTACAGAAAACACTCTACACAAACAACATCATAGTGCTAACTACTCTGATATTTTTAAGAGACTAATTCAGAGACTACTCTACAATTTTGAAAGTTTTGCTTTTATGTATGAAGAGATCAAAATTTTAGTCCTGAGATCCAAACAGATTTCCGTTTCCATTTTTTTACCCAGGTCCTGTTATGATACGTTATTTCAGGGTACATGTCGAACCTAAAACTTGTGTGCAAATGAACTCTTATTTTGAGCAGTAACGTAACATAAATGTTTTGGATGAGTGACACCAAACCCATGTGTTTAAATCATAGAATAATGGAATCATAGAATGGCCTGAATCTGAAGGGACCTTAAAGATTATTTAGTTCTGACTCCCCTACCATGGGCAGGGCACCTTTTACTAGACCAGGTTGCTGTAAGCCCCATCCAGCCTGGCCTTGAACACTACCAGGGGTGGGGAAAATCTTGCATTCAACTTAGTTTAACTAACTTAGTTTAGATTAAGGAATATTTATTATGACTTCCCTGTAGCAAGAAGATGAATAGTGAATCCCATTCAGAATTTTTTCTATTTTGTCCTGTTAATAAGAGTCAGCAAGGATGAAGTCTGCGTTCTGACTAAATTGCTAAAATAAATCTTTGGTCACTTAAAAGGCATGGAGAACTTCCACCTTGTGTTGAATTGTAAAATAGAAATTATAAATCCCTACCATTTTTTTCCCATTCAGAGATTAGTTCATGTACTCATTCCTGAAATGAACTGTGGTTCAATGATGGACAATCCAGAGGATGAGATTTTAAGCTGAATCTCCTCAGTGTCTCCAAAACTGAATTTTATGTGGTTTTCATTTAGTTTTTATTATTACTATTATAAAATTTCTACTTTATTTCAGTATTTTTGGGGGGATCATGAGAGACTGTTTTCATTTCAGCTCAATTTGGACTGGATCATATCCTGAACAGATGAGCATCAGAGATACGAGATCTCAGAATTTTTGTGGCATACTCTCAACTTGGAGACTAGTTATGTGTGTTTATATTTGATCATAAAAAATAAACCCTGCAGGCCTTTCCTGGGAACAACAAACAATGAAAGCAGGATTTCTTGAGCCAGCCCCTGGAGGCAGAAATTTAATGGTAAGAGATCTGTAGTATGCCTCCCCTGCCCAGTCCTGCTGCCAGCACACCTGGCAGCGCTGCCAACCTTCCTGTCCCAATGACATCCCACTCTCTCAGGCACCCTCCAGCCTCTGCTCCAACTGTATTTCAGCTGCTTCACTGGGGAGGTCCTTGAATTTTTTATTGGTAACTCTTAGCGGTCCTTTTAGTGGCTACAAATTTCTGTTGAATTGGTTTTCAAGGCTTAATTTCATAGGCCAAGTACTAAGAGAAAAAGAGAAGCATCAACTAAGATAGGCTCAGAGATTATGTTTATTCAGATGGGGAAAACAATGCTCTTTCTCAGGTCGTTTATCTTGAAAAAAATTGCAAACATCTTGATGTCATTGTATGGTATAAAACCAGTGCAATCAACTGAATAATTTTCATAGAGTTTTAATTCACTTCAGTTCTTAATTAGCTTTACTGCCACAAAACTTCTATATGAGCTTTAAGAGTGCAGTTGTGCCTGTCAACTCCTATTAGTTATGCAACAGATATTACCTTCAGGGCTCCCAGAGTATGACTGACTGCCGTGGTCACTGACCATGCAAGATTTCTGCTGCAAACAGTAATTCCAGATGACAGTATTCCCTTGATCCCTGTATATATATACAAGGGAATTGCATGAACAGAGGTCATTATCATCACATGTTATTTATTACATAACTGGGTGTTAAAACAAAAATATGCTTTGCTTAGCATAGAACCTGTGGGGAAAAAAAAAAATGTTCCCTGGAGCATTGGTCACAGGGATATCTTGGATAAATAGGTGATTTTTAAAGTAGTTTTACATATAGTGTTGGAAGTATTATTTGAATGTTGCAAGGTGTTATCCTAGTTATTAATTTATCAAAACAGATGTGACAAATAATAATTTGTAAAGCTCTAGGGAAGACTCCATTTACTTTGAGACTTTCCCTGTAAAAAGCGTATGATATAAACACAAGGAATAAAGGCCTCTTTCTGCCATCATTCAATTCTGAGAACTCCAAGCTCTTGGTGATGAACAGTCTCTAGTACTTGAGATGAAGTTGCACAGTTGAGGTACAGACACATGAAGAGGTGACTGCTTGTTGTAAATGCTTACACTGTGGATATGTCAAAAGCACAGAGAAATTTCAGAGAGCAGCAGCAACTGAATAATGAATAGGCTTGAAAGGAGAATGTTGGCCACTCAAGCAACAAGGTCTAAAACACTGGACACAAGTAGCCTAGCTAAGGTAGATGCTAATAGATATTATGAATATAAGCTGAAGGTGTTTAGAGGCTGAAACAACATTACATTAGGTATGGGACTCTCTGGAAGCAGAAATTTGAGTAATTATTTGCTTAAAAGCAAGGGAAAACTTAAGCTGATGACCAGACAGAATTAGTCTAACAATAAACTCTGTGCTGCTCAGCAAACTAGTAGGAACTTCATTCCTTTATTATGTGAGATTATATTGACCAAAGCATTAGGGACTGTACTGGTAGCAGGCTTGCCTTGGCACAGCAAAGATGTGCAATTTGATAAATGTATCTTTTTCTGTTTCCAAGGAAAGCAGAAAATGCATGTTACCAGACTGGGTTGCCTTACTGCAGTTCAGAACTTGAACTGTAAGTCACCAGATGACATTTGTTATCCTTTCCACCACCTGTCACCCATCCGGATGCCCAAGCATGTGCCAAAATGTCTATTTTAATTCCCGCTGAAACAATAAAAAGAAATGAGGAAACATAAACAGCAACAACGTACTCCATAGACTACACTGAAAGTTTGTTCTGTGAGACTGAAAGTATTACAGACACTAATCCATGAGTGTGTAAATTAGTAACAAGGGCTCCACCTTATAGGGCTGTAGAGAAATATGTGTTTATGTGTGGTTTTGTGCTTCAAAATTCTGATTCAATGTGAGTTGAGACCATGAGCTTCCTATTAACTATGATTTTTCATTCAGTATATAACATTACTTATAACCTTAAGGACAGGAGATTAAAAAAAAATCTGAACAGAATAACACTGCTGGACTGGTAGTTTCTGCATCCTAGCTTAAGACCTACAGGCAGAAGTTTTAATGATACTTTTGAAAAGTGAGGAAGGAGTATTACAATATAAATCTAATTTTCAAAGCTGAGAAAAGGGTTTTAACATCAAAGAATACTGTGTAGCCTTAAATGTACCTGAGCACTAGGATATAAAAAGCTAAGACTGATTAGGAAGTATGACACAAAACAGCATTATATGGTTCATGTGATCAATAGACAGTGTCTAAATCCATTGAGGATATCAAAACAACACTTTCTTTCTTACCATGCAATTTGAATGGAGGTCTACTGTGCCTCCAATTCCAGCTGCTGAAAAATGAAAGAAAATGCACCCTTAGTTAAATGTTGTCAGAATATCACTTGAAATTATTTTAATAATTTTTAATATATAATAACATATACTATTAACTATTTAAAAACTTGACTAAAGCAGAATGAGACTAGGAATACCCATCAGACTTCTGTTGAACAGTTATTTAGTTCAGACAAAAGCTGCTTTCTGCAGCTTGAGAAGAAGCAGCAAACCAAGCCCTTTTGAGATCATTGCTAGCTTTTGTCTTAAATAAGTAGATTTAGTCTCAGCTTCATCCTGCTAGCTGATAAGATAAACCACCTGGACATGTGTTTTTCTTGGACTGCATTCTCTTGGAGTGCAGTTTAACTGCCTGCTTGTGGGCTGGTGGGCTCTTAAGTACTGACTGTTTTGGTCAAACCAAAAATAACCTAGTATTTAAAAATATGTATACATCTTTGTTAAACATCAATGCTGTTCAAGACGTTTTTTTTCGCAAAACATGATCAAAAATCTTAAAGGTTTTTCATCCTTTACTTTACTGTTTTTGTGAGAGACGTAGCATCTTTTTGCTGTAAAAGATAAAATTAACCACTACAATTGAATATATCTTATGCCTGTCAAAAGTAAACACATATGGAGTGAAACCTCTTAGAAATTAATGACAACTCTATGACTGTTCTTTGTATAGACAAAAATTTATGTGTATTGTTGAAGAGTTACGGCAATGGTAAATTCAAGACATTTTAATAGAAATTTTGACAACTAAAAGATGTTTTTCAGAATACCTCCTAGTTGCATGCATAAAACAATATCAGGAGCAGCTTAAAATCCAGTTTCATTTTATTGTTAATCGTTAGTTCATAGGAAACTCATTCCAACTAAAAAATATTGTTCTGAGTCATCACAGCCTTTCGGTATAATGACCAAATACATTTTAATAGTTGAGTTCAATATCAAGTAGAGTATTTTTTTCACAACTTATGTATTACTTACGTTAATCTGATATTAGATAGATTTTAACTTTTTTCTCACATGCTGTATTGCAAACGTTGCCTTACAGAGTGGCAAGAACACTCCTAAGTGGGTATGTTGAGTTGGACCTCCTTATGTGTGAAACGTGGTGTCTCTGTTGCTATGAAATTGGCCGGTTCTGTTCTTCTTCTGGTGTGGTTCTGATAGCTTATGTATGGGAGACATTGCCATCATTTTGAATTGTCTTTTGTTTCTAAACTTAAGTCAGTAGTCACTTTCATTAGCTATGTGTAGACTTGAAATGATTTTGGTAGTTGCTGAAGCTTACAGATGCTATTTTAGTTTGTGTTGATGATTTCTAAATATTATTTAAATCCTCAAACTCTAGAATGCATATGGATTTGATTATCCTAGTGCTTACATCTTCAGTAACTTCAGATATAATTTTATTCCACAGGAATTTGCTGCACTGACAAAAGAATTAAATGCATGCAGGGAACAGCTGCTTGAAAAAGAGGAAGAGATTTCAGAACTAAAAGCTGAAAGGAACAACACAAGAGTAAGTATACAGCAGAGCTTTTCTGGATATCATGTATGTTTAAATTTACAAATAAATCTAGATCTTCATTTGTATGACTAAGAAGACAAAAATCCTGCACTTTCATGAGTAAAGGAGGTTCTAAGTAGCTAGATGTATCTACTATGCTACAGTCCTGAAGGAAATGAGTGTATTAGCCAGATATATTACAAATAATTACAGTTACATGAGATTTAGTATGTAACATGGTAAGGTCATCCAGTTTAAATGTCTTCTAAACCAAGGGGCTCATGCAGCCTTGCAAGCCTGAGTAGCCTGCATATATATGCATCTCTTATCAAGGCAAAAGGCAAGGTTACAACAGACCCAGTTTTGCCTTGTGCCTTGGATTCGATCTGAATAAGGGTGAGATGAAGGGTGCCACACATACCACAGGCAGTCTGTTGTTTAGTCCACATGCAGCCTGTGACCCTTGAAGTAAATGTCATTCGCCATACAGCTGAGGGGGGACAAGATTCAGTCCTGAAATCTATCATGTTCTGCTTCAATCAGAAGATATTATTCTGTCTGGGAACAAGAATATATATGACAGCACCCTCTGAAAATTCTCAAAGGATGTACAGAATCATTTTCAGAATAAAATAATTTGCACATAAAAGTGTCTGGGCAAAGGCAGAATTGATCAAGAAACACAAGAGAGTAGCAGAGGAGACTTTATGGTGTTTGTGGAAAGGTGTGAGAACAGAGATGGAGTAGTCAGGCAGGTAATGAACCTACAAAAGAGATCTCAGAGGTTGAACACCAGGGATGATTTCTCCTATCCATATTTCATTCTTCTGTGATCTGTGCAACTTTTCCTGTTTTCCTCCTCTGCTCAGAGAACATCTTTTCTTTGTCAGCTAATTTACATTCTGAAAGGAATCTAACAATATATATGCCAAAAGACCTGAGAGAGGGCCTTTCTCCCTGCTTTCTTCTTTCCATCTGTAGCACCAGGGTTCAGAAAGTTCACAGAGCTCAGAAATTCAAGAGAGCGCAGATGAAATAGATGCCTACAAAGAGGCAAAGCTGACCCATCTACCTCTCTGCTGTCCTGGATGTTCAGGAGATGATCACATTTAGTACAAAATTCTTAGAAGTGATGGGTTTGGAAAATCTTACGGGAGGTATAGGTGAGACCTACTTTCTCTCCCATTAATTGACTAATTAATTAATTTGGAGAAACATGTAGGAATTGCACTGCATTTTCCAGGTTTAGCAAATCATGTCAACTGAAGAAAATTCTGAAGACTTTCTATAGCTGCTTAAATTATCAGTAACTCCTACATGTGTATTATTTTAGTATTTAATAAAAAGAAGCTTTATCCATTTTGCTACAAAGTCCATTGAACACCAGCTTTACTGTATTAAAACTGCAGTGCACCAATACCTAGTGTGGGTCTGATTTAAGCTGTGCAGACTAGCAAAAATTCCAAGACAGCCTAGTAGCCAAAGATAGTCATTTGCCAAAGAACCGTGAGCGAGAAGGAAGATGACTCAACTGTAAGTCATCTCCTAAGTCAGACTGATCTCTGTCATAGGCAGTTTCTTTGAAGAGCAAGAAGCTTGAAGATCATGCGTTCTTATGTTTCTTGTGCTACGTAAAAGAAAAATTGGTAAGAAGTTTCCCAGGAGAACTAATATCAACAAATAGGAGTTACAGTGTGATAATCCTTGCAAGTCCTTGCAGTTAAAATTAGTAAATTCTAACAGTGTGTTTTCAAAATGAGGATGAAGCTAGGTATTGGAGATCAAAATGTTTAGGCTATGAAAAAATACACGGAATGCAGGAGATGTTACAGCAAACAAGGGGAAGATAGAGTCCAAGTATTAATGGAGAAGGAGAGAGAAAAAATTCAGAGACACACCTTACCCTGACCCCTAGCATTTTTATTAACAAGTTATCACCCTATCATGTCATATTTATGTTCTTTCCAGGTTTTAAGCCACCATATACTATGATACATCGAAGATCTGGCTCCAAGAGTCGTGCTGTCTTCCATAGGGACACTCCTTTGATAGGGGAAGATGAGCATTTTGGATGCAAAACTGTTGTTTTCACCATACAGTCTCAATGATGTGCTAGTGATGAGATTTCTAGTGGCCTTCATTGTGAAGGCATTGCCTATAAAGAGGTACTTTTGCAAACTGAGATGTATGGTAGTATTAATGCAAAAGAGCATTAACATTTTGTAAGAAAAAAAATTGCTCCAAAATTTTTCTGTTAATTTAGCAAGGATTCTAATAAAATAATAGTATTTGGACGACCACTGATACACTTTTACAGTGAGAAAATTAAATGTCTTTTCTCACATATAAAGTTAGTCCAAATAATGCATCTTTTGTCCATCCCTCTGGTGTTCACACCTGAGCCAGCCCTAGCTTGGCTAGGTTAATGGGGCTCACCTGAGCCCCCAGGACACACTCATGCATAACCACCCCTAGTGCAACTACTCACGACAACCACTATGTCCTAAGTAGAACTTCCTACTCCTTTTAAAGGAAAAGGCTCAGTTCCGAATTGCAGCTTCTGAATTTTTTAATCCACTGTCTTTTATCTCCCTGGGATAACAGCAAAAAAATTAGTTTGATTTTTCCTGCTTCAACTGAATATCAGCAGAAAGGCATGAAAGTGGCAGTTCTGTCAGGTCCTGAGTACACACCAGCCTTCCAGGTCCCCTTTACATTTTCAGTTATGCCTAACTGGCAGTATTTTCTTTACTCTAGACCCACACCTATGTGTTTCTTTATTTCCTGGCAACAGCCTCACAGAATTTTTGCCAATCACATAAATAAACAAACAAAATACAAAACTGATTTCCCACTCTATGCCAAGCTGCAGTAGTAGACCCTGATGGTAACATATTAGAGAGAGACCATGGTGGAATTACATTTTTGGGGACACATACACTTCAGATCTCAGCCTAAATGCCAGAAATTAAACCTTACCCCAATATTTAATCAAGTTGCTACTCAATCCTTCTAGCAGCATTCTTAAGCATTTGCTGTTGAATGTGTATTTTTACTGCATATGATAATTAACTTTTTTCTGACATATTACGGCAGAAATATTTTCATGTTATGAACGTAGCTGGCAACTTAATCTATCAATACATGAGGCAAAATAGAAAGTGTGGGAGCACTGATTGTGTGGCGTTGCTGACAGAAAGACAGCCAGGTTCTCTCTGGAATACCATTGCATGGGACTTTTTAAACATATAAAAATATCTTAATAAAGTAACACTACCTTGGCTGTTTAAATTAAAATGGAAAGATTTTTTTTTGTCTCAGTCTGTATTCTTTAAAAGTCAAAAAACTTCATAGGTTTAACTTATTAGATCAGAATATTATTATGAGGAAATTTGGGGGTTGATTTTGTAGCTGAAAAAATATTACAATACTGATATGGATTCATCTGATTGTGCACTTTTCCCTACAACAACAAAAAAGGATCAGACACATACATATGATTTTTGCATATAGAATATTTTTTTTACTTAAATTGGTCTGAAATATTTTAGTTCTAGGAGTTTAGAAACAAAAAAATTAAACCTGTGTTCACAAATGAAACAGCAGTAACAGTGTCATCAACTCTCTTTCGCTACATGCCTTAGGAGATTAAGCACTTATTAAAGTGAACAAGGCTGACTTAAATCTAATTTTATCCATATTTTTTGTCTCAATTCTTTATTGAATAGTTTATGAAACATCTTCAATTATACACTGCAGTCTCATAATACCTGTAGATCAGAACTTAACCCTATGGTCTATGATTCAAATTCCCTTCTACTCTGTTAGGAAACCCTAAGAATATATTTTTAAGTATGGTTTTACCTACTTTAGCTCATTTTCTCATAGGATCTTTTAATTAAATCAATTTCATAAGTGCTGAAAATGAGTCAGGTACTCTATTTCTTTTTTAAACATGAGGAGTTCTTACAGTCTAAAAACACTATACACATGAAAATAAATACATGTCTCCTAAAGTTCTGCAAATGGCAAAACATTATTTCAGTTATATAAATACCAGTTTATATCATTTCCTCAATATTATTAACTATCTTGTAGATTAATGTGTCTCTTCTTTCAAGAAAAAGAACTTCTATCAGAAAGTAGTGTGACAATAGATAGTAAATGTAATCCATATTTATTCAATACCTGTGTTTTCAGGTAACCTGTGGAGTCTAATAGTTACTATATTTGTATTCATTATTCTTATAAAACCCCTTTTTTCCTATTACTTTGTGTCATTATCCCCATCATTACATTTTCTTTCATACCTTTGTTTCGCATGTGTGTGATTTCATTAAGGTTTTAGGCTGCTTGCATTTTAGTTCCTGTACAGAGGAACAGACCTGGGACATACTGCAGTAGTTGGGTTACAACTTTGTTTTTCCAGAGAAAGATTTTCACTGTTAATTTACCAGTGTAGCTGTTGGAGGTCACACCAGCTGACCACAGGTGAAAAGTGGTTTTCATCACTGTGGAACAATGCTGAAGAAAACCACTGATTTTGTGGCTGATTTTAGAGATGGTCTTCAGCCGCATGTCTGCTTATTTTACTTGTCTTCTCTGCTCACACCAGAGATGGAGATTCACTGAACAATGTGAATTCTAAATACAGACTGAAAGCAAATTCAATTTTTTCCTGCGCTGGTGAGAAATTCTAAGCTGGACCTCAAAAGAGAATTGTGTTCTTAGTGGGTTACCCCATTCCCCTAACGAATACCTTAAACTGTCTCATTTTACTGAAAGCCTTTTATGGTTTTTCCCTGTATTTCATTATTTATTACTCTTCTTTCCTCTCCATTACCATCTGCTGATTCTCTAATTTCTCCATTTATTATCCTGCTGTGAACTTTTTTTACAAAGAAGTTTTTTAAAATAATGAAATTTAAGATAAAATATTTTATACTGGATTAAAATCCAGGTCCTGTAATAGCAAACTCTACTGAGTCACACTAATTCCATCTTACTGAGCCATCATTCCTGAAAGTGAACATTTTAACTTCTTTAATTTTCTATATATAAATCAGTGTCCATGTAGTCATGATGGTGCAGTATAGCAGAGTAGGTGATAATCTACACCAATGTAGTTTATACCATTAAATCTAAGCATGCATTTCCATTTCACAGAAATCAGTCTCTTCCATAAGTGCTTTCTAAGTGATTTGAGATACAGGAAACTGGGTATAGTCTAAAAATTTTCTCTCTTCTTGTTCGTTCAGTTCTAATTAGCACTTTAAAGATGCTACATTCATTCAAAAAATATGCACTAGAGCACTTTTCAGTCTTTAAATTATAATTTTTATACATTTTTTGTGCTCATAAAAAGTCCAGAGCTCCAGAAACAATCTTATTTACATAAGATACAATTATCAGCACAGCATCTTGAGCATCCTAAAATTTGCCCAGCATAAAACTCACTTGTCAGATTATTTCATCATTCATTGTCAAACTTATGCTTTCCAGTAGGAAAAGCATAGCAATCATGCGTGGGTGATTCTGTCCTACCTGCTGCTGTGGATCTTCATCTTCTTTTCTCTGCAAGCTGCCTGTCCCTCTGAGTGCTTGACAAGTGTAACAGCTTGACACAGTGTGAGGGAGCAGAAAATGCTCAGCAGCCCATGATCACTATTAATGCCAGAGTCTAATTGCAACTTACTAAAATCCCTAAAGCTGTTTCTAACAATTTTTTTTTTTGTAGTTTAAATGAATTACCAGCATTGTTAGAATGTTATTTCAATGAAATAATGTGATGTTCTCACTACTATTTGGAATATTAATTCTTGAACTACATGTGGGGAGGAAAGTCCTCAGCGTGCCCACAAGTTACTGTGATTTCTTTCAGATGTTAAACATTGGTTGGAAACACCATCATCTTCAATGTCGATTTTTTATGTTTATGCTCCCTTCCCCCATCATTGTAGCCCTGAGACACTTCATAATTCTGTCAGTGTTGTTGACATTTGCTCTTCCTAGAGAAGCAGGGAAGATCTATTATCTCTTTAAAATATAATTGTAATTGGGGAAAAGTTGAATAAAACAGCAGCTACTGTTATATGTCCAAAATAGGGCACCAAAACTGGTGAAAGGTCTGAAGCACAAGCCTCAAGGAGCAGCTGAGGGAGCTGGGGGTGTTTAGCCTGGAGAAAAGGAGGGTCAGGGGGGACCTTATCACTCTCTACAGCTGTAGCTGGGGGGGTCAGCCCCTCCTGCCAGGTAACAAGTGACAGGACAATGAAATGGCCTCAAGTTACACCAGGGGAGGTTTAGGTTGGGCATTAGGGAAAATTTCTTCATCAAGGCTATCAAGCATTGGAACAGGCTGCCCAGGGAAATGGTGGAATCACCATCCCTGGAGATATTTAAAAGATGTGTAGATGTGGCATTTGGGTGCTTTGTTTAGTGGATAATTTGGTAGTGCTGGGTTAATGTTTGGGCTTGGTGATCTTAAGAGTTTTTTTCCAGCCTAAACAATTCTGTTATTCTGTGAATCTAACATTTCATCAGAGCAGGGGGCAAGGACTTACTATCAGGTTCTCAGTTGCAGTCAGATGTCCTACTCCTTAGGTTTTTTCCCCTTTTAGCAGAACTGGGAGTAATGGTGCACTAAGAGACCTGGTTAATAGTAGTCCTTGCTCATATGGTTTTGCTGTTAGCAGTGCTCACAGAATTTGTGAAGAAATAGAGATTATTTTTGTTGAAAAGGAAAAATACAAACCAGAAACCTATGTTAGCATGCCTTCTTGAGCATTCCTAGAGCTGACGGTGAGGAAAATTCCAGTGTTCAGGGGTATTTTCCAGAAGAATGAGTGACTGCAATCAGCTTCAGTAAATAAGAACAGAAAGAAAAAGTATGAAATGTTCACAAGCACTGGTTTAGTTCTCCATGGGTCTTTTGACACTTAGCTATGACATCTGTATACAGTAAAATAGGCAGCACAGCATTTTGCACTCGAATTATTTAGCAACTATGAAATGTATGCAAACATTGGAATATGTTTTTTTTTCCTCTGAAATGGTAGTTCTGAGCTAAAAGCAAACTTAGCTTTTGTGTATATTAAATGGGACATTGTCATTGCTTTAGTATTATGTATTATGCGTGTTTCTATCATGGCAGTAACATAACCTAAAGTTAAATATGTTATCTGAGCTCTGCAAAAGGCTAGAGTGCCATACTGTTCTTCTCAAATGGCAAATTCCTCCACGATCACCCCATTAAAATTCTGAGTTCCCACCACTCTGCTCTCTTATACTTGAAAACCTTGTTTAATTTGGTTTTGTCTCTTCATGACTCTCTTTGGTCTCCATTCTGCCTTTGCTTAGCAAGTTTCTTGTCTTTCTTCTGTCTGTGCTGACTTCACACTCCCTGTTGTGATCATCTGTCTGCACCAGTTCAAAATGAGATTCTGGATGTATGTTAAGGGGGGTTTGTGTGTTTTTTATTTATTTCTCTGCTACAGGTTATGTCTAATTCCTTCTCTCATGAATATTTTTCCATGTCAAGATTTCCATGTCACCTACACTTTTCTTCTCTCCTAAACCAGATTTTCCCATTTTCCCCTCCAACTAAAACTTGCATGTAGGATCTCAGAAGTCCCTGATCATCACAGCACTTGTCTGGGAGATAAGTCATTCTCCTGGTTTGAGCTAAATTCGGAGGAAAGTCTGAAATGAACATCCTCTGATAGAAGGCAGGGTGCAGCCACCCCTCCCCCACCAGGTTCAGAAAAAAAAAATCCCTCTGCGGAAAGTGAAAGAAGGAAAAAACCCCTATTTATTTGGCAAACACACGGGGAAAGAATAATGCTAAATAATAAAACCTCTCTCTGTGGAGAGAAACTTGGTAAATTTTGAGTCCTTTGTGGGTGTGGTCTCTCTCCTCCCCAGAGCTGGAGTTCAAGCTGGAGCTCGACCCTCCAGACCAATAGTGTAGGGTGTCCCAGGGTGTTCTGGTGTTCTGAACAGTTCCAGAACAGAAGAAGAAAAAGCCAAAGTCCCAGGGAAAAAATAGTTTAACTCTCAGTCTCTCTCTGGAGAAACAGCTGAAAGCTGGCTGAAAAGCAGGAAGGTGCTTTCTTCGGCTCCACAGCCAAAGGAGAACACAGGGGAATGTGTATTTGTGTCCCTGAACACAAAACTGCTTTGAAAAGTTTGCCTGGCGTTTTTTCCTTTCTCTCACACCCAGTTTTAAAGGTACAGAAAGGCACAAGAGTCATGTCTAGGCATAGAGCGGTGATAGGGGATACAACATCATAGAGTCACCCCAAGACAGTCATTTAGGGGAGTAGGACACCAAATATGAGAAATTTGCTCAGGATTAGGCCGAAAAACGTTTGCCAAGGTTTTGTTACTCTGGACTGATTTAGTGGGTGTCAGTTTGAGCATTAGACAACTACACACCTATGGAAAGAATGGCCATGTTAAAAATCAATTGTGGATCAATGTTTTCCCAATTTTCCCAATTTCTTCAGAAATCTCTAGCCCTTTGACTGGATTTAGACTGATCCAGACGTAGCTATAATGCATTGAAAAGTTTCTGCGTAGAGAGAACAGATCAGGATGAGCCAGACATTAATAGAATCAGCAAGGATGTCGGAATGACTGTGGGGAAATCTAAGTGCACAGCATGGATTAGAGTCAGATTCTGGCCACCCCAGGGCTATGGAGTGGGGCAGAGGCAGGCTGCACAGAGAAGGAAATGTCCTCACAGACTCTTTGAAGAAACAGGGCAGAGAGGAGGTTGTAGAATTAGAAATCAGCTATTGAGTTGCTTTCCTCCAGCTCTCTCCCAGATAAACTAGATGGCCTAGAAAAATCAAAGATACAAGAATTTAGACCAAAACTCAGCAATTCGGTTCTATTCATTATAGCAATTAACTATTTATTTAAGTACTACTATGAACAGAAATACTCTGAAAATATTTGGAAAATATCCTGATCTCATTTACTTTGCAAACTTCCCACAGCCCCATACTGGATGCTTGATGGCTCTATCTTTAAGAAGTCTCTTCAAATTTGTGTGCTACTTTGGACTGCCTCAAATAATTAAAAACTTACCTATATCTGCTGTCAGCCCTCCAGGGATGAGAAATCTTGTGAATTTCTTGTTCATTTGCTTTTGGTAAACACAGGCCACCACTTGGATTCAGAAGTTATAGGGAGACTCTCCTTTCTTGAACTGCAGGGAGTAGTTACAACTCTCATTGTACTAACATTGTTCACATATGCATTCGCTACTTTTTGTGAAGAATATAGGTATTGTAACATAATAACCAGGTGCAAATCTGGACACGAGAAACATGTCTGAAGCAAAGATGACACCAAACAATAATCATTCCTGACTTAATATCAACATACTACATCTCTAATGTAATTGCCCTCTGCTTTTGCTCTTCTATATCTATTAATTCATGTAAGAATAAAAAACCATTGTGTGACTGAGAATATCTGTGGATTACAGATAAATATACATATTTACTAATAGTAGCTATATTAAGAACCACATCAAAGGAGAAATAATAAGCAATTACCCATGTAACTTTCAGATTTCCAGTTCAATGACTTAGGTATAATTGTGTGTTGTAATTACAATGCATTTAACATGCATTCTGATTCATGAATTTAGCTACCCTGATTTAACCTTACAACTAACCAAGTCTCTTTAATGTTCAACCTGTAAGTACAGCAATGGTAGCCCTAAGAAGGTATAGACAAATGGGGAATTTCCTATACAACATCAACATATCATTTTAATTTTTCCTTTAACCTCAGAGTAATAATGAAAACTAATTACAGTATGTTTTTACAATATGTTATTTACAAACTATTTTACAGATATTTATGGACTTCTCTGATTTCCATTGTGTTTGTAATACAACAGAGACGAGGAATGTTTCAAAGCATGTGCTAGTGACGAACACCATTAGCTGTGACAGTTCTGAGTAGTCTTAAAAATCTAGTAAAACATACTGTTCACTTCTACATATTTTGTTGAGTTGGTTTCAAGATAGATTGAAAATATATTAAAGTTAGGCTGAACTAATTGTAAACTTATTTAATATTTTTGCATGATTCTTTAGATTGTCTTTGGTGGTTACTTGGTTGTCCATGCTCATCAATTACTATCACAAATAATACTGTAAATATGTGATTAATTTAGTTATATTTAGTGATCCTATGCTTAGTGATATGTTGTTCTTGCTTTTCATAGCAGAGTTTGAAGTGAAATCATGAGTAGATTTTCTATTTTTCCATGTATTCCATCTGATTTAGAAACACAAAGTATTGCTAATAGTTCCAGCAATCTCTCCTACAATGAGGTTGCCAAGAAAATTGCTGTTTGGTATCATGCACTTTGTGGTTAGAATTTCTGTGGCATTTAGGTGCACAGAAATTAATAACTTTTTATTTCAAATCCAATAGCTGTTACTGGAGCATTTGGAGTGCCTTGTCTCAAGACACGAAAGGTCCCTGAGGATGACAGTGGTGAAACGGCAGGCACAGTCTCCCTCAGGAGTGTCCAGTGAAGTTGAGGTCCTCAAAGCTCTAAAATCTCTGTTTGAGCACCACAAGGCTTTGGATGAAAAGGTAGAGTATGGAAAAAAACTTTACTAAATACACTCTTTAACTTGCTTAATTGCGCTTTATGATGCAGCAGAGCAACAGCATTGTTTGTTTACTCCTTGGAATAAGTCCTGTACTTAGAGCATTTACAGGTATCTGGAGAAATGCATAAGAATGTCTGGCCAATAGCTGTAATGTGCCTGAGGTCATTTCAGCTACCTTTTGTAGACAATAGAAATGACTTTTTAAAATAAGCAAATCTCACCCCTACCAGACATGCTTCTCCTATTTAGCACTAAAGATGACCCTGTGGAGTTTATTGGGTATAAAATGTGCTTTTAAGTTATGGCCATGAAAATGTAGAAATATCTCAAATTTTGAAAACACGCATAGGGGCAGAATGAGATGTTCCTAACTACATAAGGGAAGTTGACTCTTAGATATTTTCAGGAGGAAAACCTCCTAAATTTCAGAGATCGTTTTAGCCATTGCTACATAAGGACAGTGTTCCCTTTAAAAGTAGCGTAACCTAAAATAACTATTACATTCTTCATTATCAGAGGTAATGAAGGACCTGCAGAATCAAAGTAAAAACCACTGATAACTGCAACAAGTCCTGCAAATTAAGAGGGTCTTTCCACTGCATTCCGAATGTATCCTGTGCTGGAAAGACTGTTTAGTGTGAATGAAACTTCGTACAACTATGGATTATCACCTTGAGCATTGTGTACGTGAATTCAGAATCTAGTTCATGTCTAGAAACAATATGTTCAGAAGGTGGTGTATCTGAATTAGTAAGTGCCTCAAAACTACATATGTGGGGAACACGTGAGAAACATGGCTCGTGAGTGAAGAACCTCATTCCTTCTGGGGTCTGTTTTGGCTGACTTGCTCGTTGCTGCTGCTGAGTTTCTTCTCTGTTTGAGATGGTTGGGTAAGCGTGGATGATGTTTTGCAGCACAGCATCTGAAACCATTGACTGCACAGGTGAGCTGCATTGTATAGAACCAGTTTAATGGTCTCACAGTAATAAATTTATCTTTTTTAAACTCAGAAATACACTCAAAAAGTTGAATATGTTTAAGGAAATGAGGTAGCTGTAGATATATAGTAATATATATGTATCATTGGTAATGAAGGGATGAGACATGGGTTATGAGTCATGCTGGGTTAATGATCAGGTTCAAAGTTAAATAAATTTCAGGAACTTAGACTAAAGCAAAACTTGTTATGTGTTTAGGTATATCTTTTGGGCTATATGTTCTACTCAGATATCATGAAAGCATCTTTAAAGAAAATCTGGAAGAGGAAGTATAATGACTTCTAGCTACTGTAATAAGCTTTCGGATGTCATTAAGACTCGAAAAATCCTGTATTATTAAAAAGATCTTTTGAGGATTGATGGGGTTTATGGTCGGAGCTTTGATCTCTTATCCAGCACTTTAAACATCAATAAAAGTAGGGTACAGAGCTCTCCAGCTTTTCTACTTTTTGACATTGTGTTGGATAAGTATGAGAAATAGTAAGAGCTAAACTTGAAATAGATTCTGATTATACAACAGTTGTGTACCTCTTACACATTTTCCTTTGTGAATGTTTTAGTGTTTTGGTACTACACAGTTTATTTTACATCCCATTTTGAAAACTGTTGTACAGAATTAGATTGAAGCTACATGTAATATTATGACTTACTGAAAATTTTGACTTACATTGTTGAAAATTCTATTTTTATATCATTTAAAATGTAACAGGTTAAAAATCAGTATTCAGCGCATTAAAAATTTTTGAAATGACACAGGTAGGCATTTTATGCATCTAATTGATTCCTGTCCCAGTGGTAATGACAATTATCAGTGTAGAAAAGTCAACCATCTGCAATCATATTAACTGAAGATTTCTTCCATTATAAAACAAAGTTTTAAAATAGATAGGTCAAAATTAATTTTTCCGACATGCTGTTTACCTATGTGTGGAACCTTTTTTATTTTGATGCAATAAATCATATTTTTACTATAAAACATTCTGAGATAAGTAAACAGTTTAATGAATTATTTGAAAATAATTTTTTATAAACCCAGCACACATTATTTTCAAGTACAAATCCTATCTCAAAATACCTGGTTTTGCTACAGTGTCTCAGGAAGGATTGGATCAAAGACATTGCATATATCACCCAGATACTTGATAATATAATGCTTTCACAAATTGTCAGCATTATGGTGATTTTATTTAAAAATAATGAAAGTAAAAAAGACTGCATGCACCCAAATGTGCTAAAAATTTTTTATGGCATGTGAGTCATATATTCTGCATGGTGACAGAAAAATTATGTAAGTTAGATTTGTTTCAGACCTTTCAGAAATAAGATATCAATCCACCTATAAAAATGCATTGAAGGTTTTCAGGGACTGGTAGAACAATGTGGGTTGGACCTCCTCAGAGACATCTGGCCCAACCTCCATCTCAAAGCAAGGCCAACTGTTTCAGGTTGTTTAGGGTCCTGTCCCATAATTTCTAGATATTTCTAGGCAGAAAACCTATTCTGGTGTTTCACCACCCTCACTGTAATTTTTTCCCATAATACCTATCTGGAGTTTCTGTTGTTGAGTGTTGCACCTGTTCCCTCTTGTCCTGTCACTCCGCATCTGCAAGAAGAAGCTGGATGTATTTCCTCCACATCTTCCTGTTAGCTGGTTGTAGACAGCAATTAGATCTCCCACGACCCTTTCCTTCTTCACTTTGACCAGATCCAGCTCTCTCAGTCTGTCTCATGGACTATGTGCTCCAGCCCGTGGCCAGCTTGGTGAGCCTTCACTGAAATCTGCCAATATTTCTTCTACCAGGAAACCTGAAACCAGATGCAGCCTCAAAAGTCTGGAGGGAAATAATCATCTGGAGGGAAATAAGCATTGGCCAAACTGTATGCTGGCCTTTTTCACCACTAGGTCTTTTCTGCAAAACTGCTTTCTCTTCCCGAAGCCTGTCTCATTCGCTAGGGTTATGCCTTTTGTGGCAATGGAGGCCACACGGACTTCGTGTCACTGATCACAAACCTCTGAACCTTGCAGTCCAGTCAATCTTCTATGCACCACGGAATCAATTTCACCAATTCATATCTCTCCATTTTCTCTGGGGATGAATGGAAGATCTTGCAGAAAACCTTAGTAAAGACAAAGTAAAACACATTCACTGTTCTCTCCTCATCCGTGGAGCCAGTCCTCTCATCATGCAAGGCAGAAAGGTTGGCCAGATATCATTTGGTTTCGACAAAGCCACATTGGCTCTCCCTAGTCACCATCTTGTCCTTTATGTGCCCAAAAATGCTTCCTGGAAGATTTGCTCCATAACCTTCCCTGCACTGCCAGCTTGTACTTTCCTGGATCTTCCCAGGATAATTCCTCTATTTCATGATGATGGACACAACATTTGTGAGTTTTCCACTCACAAGGAATCTTCCTGACTTCAGCTACTTTCGAAGTTGAAAAAGGCCTTAACTATGACAAACTAACCAAGTCTCTTGGCATCCTTGCATGGAGTCAATCGAATGCCTTTGACTTATATATGTCTTGTCTTCCTGTATTGCAGGTAATGCTTCACTCACACAGACTCTGCTGCTGTGCTCAGGGAGGCCTGCAGGCAGAACCTCACCGTAAAACTGAGGCAAAAAACTGTGATACACTGATGTCACAGCAAAATAAACAGTGCCCCATCAGAAAATGCACACAAAGCTGAAGTCGGTTAATGGATAAAGAGTAATAAAACCTGTCAAAACTGCACTGGAAATGTATCGTGATCCTTTGCAAATGAATAATGAAAACTTTAATTTTTTTCTTCACAAAAAATGTTGACACTGAAACTATTAATTTAGCTGTTACATTCTTGGAAAAGCATAACAAAATATTTTCATAAAAAGTTTTGCCCTTTAAACTTACAAAAATATGAAGAAAATCTTAAAATTCTTTCTAAATGCAAATTTTCTTTCATGTTTTCACTTCCTACACTAGAACATCCTGAAGTGTTGTAACAAGCTCTGCCACAAAACTTGACTGATCATGAAAGGATTGCTATGTGCACAGTACAAAAACTACAAAATCATCCTCATTACTATCATCCTCATGAAACCTACTAACAGATTGGAAAGTGAGAAATAAAATATATCCATTTCCAGGCAGGCCTGCTTAAATATAAAAAGAATCCAGAATGATACTTTGACTTATTTCAAAGTCTATTGGCTTTCTATATATTACATGAAATCTGGGCTTTGCCTTTACCTTTTGTCCAAGTGAGAGATCACCACAGCGAGATCATAGCCATGATTGCATTATTCTGAGAGAACCTGGCTGTCATTGCAGTTATTTCAGTGTCTGACAGCTCCTTCAGCATCCTTCTTTGTGCCCATGCCACAGCCTTGGAGCATGAAAGCTTGTTGTGACCTTCCCATGTGAGAGAGCCAGCCCTGTTCGGCTGAACCCAGTAGGTACCTCTTAGGAAGTAGGAAGTAGTAACAGTATGCTTTTAGTCTTACCCCATTATCTGTATGAGATCTTAGCAGTGCCAAACAAAAGTCTTCACAGACTGTTTTTGCAGTGTGTATTTTGTGAGAATTTTCGCTTTAGGGCATGAGGATAATAGAAGAGTGAATTTAGTTTAGAAATATGTACCATTATATGTGTCCCTCAGAGAAATTTTGTTGTGTCTTCTTGGGAAAGTTGTGTCACAGCAAATGAAATTGATACCACGCGAATAATATTTTTATTTTTATTATTATTATTAGTCATAGTAGTAGTAGTATTTAGAAATGTAATTTGAAAGAAACTATACATATTTTCAAAAAATTTTTGTATATCTAATTATGCTAACATTTTTAGAAATACAAAAACAAAGCACATGGGCAGTTCTGCTGGCAGTTTTACATTTTCAGCGTGTCAGAAGTTGAATTCAGTGATTGTTATACCCAAGTGTAAGGTTAGGTTATATCCCACAAACAACAAACATTGTTAAAAAAATGTGAAGTTTTAAACACTAGAACTTGGGAGTGATTGGAACTAGGACCAATGTGAAATTCTGTCTTAACATTTCTTCTAGCTTTTGCTCTTGCATAAATCAGTTGAAATTCTCAGCAGTATTCATAAAGTGGAAATCTCCCTTCGGTTATTCACCCTGTCCTTCTTAATGCTACAGTTCTCAAATACTTCTCTTACTGCTGCTAAGTAGCTGATATCTTTCTTTGTTGTGTTTTTTTTCATGCCATGAAAAGTTGTGGAACTAATGTAAGACAGCACTATGAAAGATTTTGTGATACTATATATAAATATACATAGAATAGTTTATAAAAGAGCAAGTGCAGACAATATTTCCTAGAAATCATTAGAGCTGAATAAAAAGCAGAAGCTCATCTTAACTTCATGGTAAGAGTACACATTGAGTATAGAGCAGGTCAGGAAGTACATAGCCTTTATATGAAATTCAGGAAGAACAAAAGATAGAAAAATTATTACCTTACTTGTGCCATTCTGTAATTTTAGTTAACTTCTAATATCTGTCTAAAAATGTTTGTTGTTCTGCAGACATTTTTTTCTATCTTGGATTCAACATTTAAAATGTGCATTTGGAAAGAAGAAACTGAAGCAACTTCTCCAAATCCAGTTTTTTGGTCAGTGTTATAAGTGTCCGGTTGATCTTCACAGTGGAAAGCAGCTACCAGATGTTGCTACCTTAGCTAAAAATTAAAAACTCACTGGTTCTCTTAAGATTAATTAATGGCAGAAAAGTATACTTAGTATTCTTGCAAATAAAATTAGCCTATTCATGTCAGCATTGTCACTATCTTTTTATTCATTAGCAGGTATCAAGGAGAACTTTTATTCAATAGACTGTTCATGGAAAAAAGTGATTCAGTTCTAGTGTGCAAGTGGGTTTTTTTAAAAGCTCTTTATGGGCTGCAGATCTGAAGAGAGTGAAGAAAGAATTTGACAGCATGCAAAAAAGTGGGAAGCAGTTGCTAGGAGATGGAGAAAGATGGGTGATATTTTGCACTAACAGCAGTGCTAACATGACATTGACTATGTTACATTTAAAGACAGTATGGTTGCATTTAAAAGCCAAAAGAATAGCCAGTAATCTGGGCATATGTTGGATACACCTTCTAACATGAGAGAGCAACTCTTTTCTGCTGTGGCTGTGACACTACAATCGTAAAATCACAAAATGGTTTTGGTTGAAAGAAATAATTAAAAATCACCTGGTTTGAACTCACTGCCGTGTTAGGGACACCGTTCACTGGACAATGTTGCTCTAGGCCCCATCCAAACTGGCCTTGAACACTTCCAGGGATGGGGCATTCACAGCTTCTCTGGGCAACCTGTTCCAGTGTCTCACCACCTTCACAGTAAATAATTTCTTCCCAATATCTAAACTAAATCTGTCCTCTTTCAGTTTAAATCCATTGCACCTTGTTCTGTCACTACCTGCCCTTGTGAAAAGTCCCTCTCCAGCTCTCTTGTAAGCCCCTTTAGAAACTGGAAGGTACTGTAAGCTCTCCCCAGAGCCTTCTATTCTCCGGGTATTTGTCCTTTAAAAATGCTTATGATAGCATTTCTCTTAGATCAGTTGACATCTGATTAGTCTTACTTTATGAAACCTTTTTTTAGTGAAGCTCTATCATGTGCCCAAGAAAACAGAAATACATTGAAGAATTATATGAAATTTAAGCAGTGTAACTTCTGAAGTGATATGCATGATCTCACTAAGATAATTCTTATGAACTATAGTGACTCACTTACTGTCACTTCCAGAAAACAGTATAATATACTAATCACTAATTGGCATTCATATTAAAAAAAAAGAAAAACAAACCAAACAAAAATTGTCCCGTAAAAATAGTTGGCATTTGTTCCAGTTCCTTTTTCTTTAACAAGATAGTGACCTGGAACAGTACCCCTTCCCACATCTTTCAGAAATGAGGATGGTTCTATTTGGGATTTTTTTGGCTGTAAACATAAATTTGAAGAGTGAATCCAATAAAAAATCATTTGCAATATGTTTGTATATGACTGAGAAAGAAATGTAAAATGAGAAATAAAGTTACAGCTTCTGGGTTGTAAAGCAGAGCAGGTTTCTCCTTCACATTGGAGTGCTGATGTAACTCTTTATTTTTTTTCCTAATAGAATCAAAGATTTCTCTCAACTTTAGAAGCTGTTATTTATATTTAAAAATGAAGAATTAGTTGCAACATTTTCAATGTCACTATGGCAAATGTGAATCTGAATTTGTTGTTCACTGGTCAGATGAAAGGAAAAAAATATTTTCTGTGCCGAGGAAGAGTCGCTTTCAGTTCCTTTAGCAACTGCTAGATTCAGAGAACAAATAAGAGCCATCAGACTGCAATTTTGGTTAGGTCATTATGAAAAAAAGGCAGTATATTCAGTGTGTCCGTGGAAGGGAGGTGAGGTAAGGTGAGGTGAGGCAAGGCAGGGCAAAGGAAACAACTTCCAGCTGTTGCTCTGTGTTACACTGGTACTGTTCAATGTTGTCACTGACAATAGGCCAAGAATGAAAAGAAATGTACTTGAATATAACAGCTTGATAGTCAGAATAGAAACATTAATTCTCTACCTAGTTTTGCTGAAGTGCCATGTAAAAATTGTCTCCAGAGCTGTCTGTTGTTTACAGGGAGTGTTGTTTTCAAGCTCTAAAATGGCTGTATAAAACCCACTAGGATTCAGTTCTGCAGTGCCAGAGTGTGTAAAGTTTAAGGATAATTCTTCTGATTCCAGCTTTTCATAGAGCTGTGACATCCTCAGTAATGTCGCCTAGTTGGTTTGCAAATTCTAACAACCTTCAAAGTGAATGTCGGTGTTATATGTATTATAATGTATCTTCTTAGATACATGCTCTTTTATAAAACACTTGGGCTTGAATACATGGAGGTTTCAGAAAAAATTTCAGGTAAAGTTGCCAACTCATTGTATTTTATTTTGACTTTTAAAAACTACCTGCTTGTGAATTTTCTCTCAATCATCTTGTACCAAAGCAGCCCTTACAGCCAAAGGGATTGAACCCAGAAACATGATTGTAATTTTTCCATGGTTTTTTTTATATCTAATCTGAGATTTTCCTTAAGAAGTTGCTCTCTACCAGCTCCCATAGTGGTTAGAGAGGTTGAAATCAGGCCTCGTGAAGACAGGTCTACACCCCTCACTGGTTGTTTTAAATAAAGTGTGTAAAGAGGAACAAAAGCCTCAAGGTACTGCATAAGAAACTATATTTGCATGTGTTAGAAAGGCTGAATAGGTTTTTTAAAGGGTTTATTTCCTGAATATGTATTTCATCTTTTGATTTAGTCAGTTTTAAAGTCAAGTGAACATGCTATGTTGTAGTTTTGCTAAATAATTTTCATCTACTAAAATCTAATCCATTCTTGGGATATAGTGAATCCGTTTGCAAAATCTCACTTCTATCAGTAGTAAAGGAAAATGAAGTATGTGAGAAAAGATAATATTTATTAGACTAAGAGCTGTCACCAGAAAAAAAAAACCGAAAGCGTCAGGACATGTACAACCATTCTAGGGATCTCCTGTATTTATCAAGGATGTGAAAACAATGAAAACATGTTATGTTGCTTTGTGCATGAAATACTGATTTTGTTTTGCTTTATTTTCCAGCTACATCCCTTGGTCTAATAGAGTATGCTACCTTACCCTACAAACATTGCTAATAGCCTTAAACACCCGTGGATGGAACACGTAAAGAAATACACCTTGAGTGTTGACTGACTAGCCAGGTTAATAAAGTCGTTTATTGTGAGGTGCCTAGTGAAGCTCTGTAGCTTCAGAGAGTCACAGGGTCCCTTAACAGTCAGGAGAGAGAGTCACACACAGCACTTGAGGTCACTTCAGCTCCGATTTGCCTTTGATTGTACTGGGAGACTGCAACTACATTGCCGGCTTAGGTTACATGAGCTGCATGAGCTGACAATGAGCCAGACTCAAATCAGCTGTGAAGATGTCTTCAGACACATTTAGTATTAAGTTAGTACTGACTCTTAATAATCAATATTTAGCAACAATTAAAATACTAGTAATAATAATAATTGAGATCATAATCATCCTTGGAACAGAATAGGTTATTTATGAAAATGGTGCAAACACAGAGGAATTTTCTGCTTATGACAGTATACATTGTTTATGACTTTTTGCAAAACTGAAACAAATGCATGATGATGTAAAAAATCTCAAGGATATGCGCCTGAAGGCAATGCTGAAAGTTATTTTTCAATGAATTTATTGCATTCAGTTGCTATAAACAGATTAGTTATCTTCCATGGAGTGAACTTAAAACTGCAAATGTTTTTTTCCTTAGCCTATGTGAAAGGTGTTTGTGAAAGTTTTATTTTTTATGCCTAATGTGGTCTTAGGATATTTTCATTTGCTATGTATTCCATAAAATTACAGGCAGACTGTGGAACAGCAGTGTGGCATTTAAAGTTTGACACCTATTTTAATGGGTTAAGTTTTCCTATAGTTAGGTTTAAATGTTTACTACACAGTGTGTCTCATGAAAGGGTGCAACACACATGCCTGCAAATGGAGTGGCAGGGCATACAGTAGAGCATATGGCAGATTATATAATCTTTAAAGACTAATAGAAATTACGTTACTGCACATATTTTGATTTTTCTTCTAGGTAAGGGAACGACTGAGGGTTTCTTTAGAAAGAGTCTCTGCACTGGAAGAAGAACTAGCTGCTGCTAACCAGGAGGTAACATAAAACACTTTCTCCCCTTTTGAGGTTAAATTTCTCTAATACTCTGTCCCATGTGTTCCCACTCATTTTCCTCAAAACTGTCAGAAAAAAAACCCCAATAAAGCAAACAAACAAATGAAACAAAACAAAACCAAAGAAAAATTACATTCTGAGTAAGCTTCTCAGTGAGGTTTCTTTAAGGTGGTTGTAAGATTAATACAACCTTCTGTTAGTGATTTATTCCCTTCTTCTCTTCCCTTGTGAGCAAGTCAAAATCCAAGAACTAGTGACAGATTCCCATATTTCTTATGGGACCTGAAAGAGGAGTGAACCAACAAGTATGTTAGATACTATAAACAATTCAATAACCTGAATTTCCATTTTACTATAAGTAAAACACACACACATGTATATATATTCATTATATAAATGTTAACATTGATGAAGGAAGGATTATGGATGAGTGTGAAATGTAGGTTTGTCTCTTCCCTTTTAACTGCAGTGTATCCTGGGGTACTGTGGTGCCATGTAACTATTGTGAACTTGGACAAGAGATTTTTTCCTATTTGCAGATTGTTCTCTTTTGTTTGAAAGGGTCAACAGCAAAACATGGTTGTATTGAACAAACTGCTGTACACTACACACATATAGAAAGGAATTTTGCACCCTAGAAAGGTGATTTTGAGGCCACAAACTTTAAAAAATGAAGTCTGCTGATGACTTTGCTATTCCCATCGTGTTCTGAATCCACCTCACATGTGCTTTTAACACCATTAAAAATAAGCCAGATAAGGAAGTTGGATTAAAACTATTTTGGGTTATGTCCATTTTCTGGTGTCATTGTATTCAGGCTTAAGACAGAAATTCAAAGAAGCCACAGACAACCTCAAATGCAACAAATAATTCATGAAAAGTGGAATACCCAATATTCAGAATAATGTGTGATAATGTAAAGCAGAGACTCCTGAAGTATTTTTTTACTAATTCAAACTGGAAAAAGTACTTTCTTGAAGTTACTTCTTAAAAATAGGGTCTTCAATTAAGATATTACTTAAGATATTACTTCAATTAAGATAGTACTTCATTTTTTACAAGCATGATAAACTATAAACCTGTTAATGGGATACTTTGATTCATCCCTTTGCTCTCTGAAGTAAATACATTTTATCTGTTCAAAAATAAGATTCTTCTTTTAGAAGGATCCAGAAAAGTTGTGTTCAACTATGTTGCATGATCTGTTATTTGCACTAGCGTTTATTAAATAGCAAGCAGTCCTTTTGGTCAGTCAAACCAATGAGATGCATCGCTCTCCTCCAATCCCTCCTGCTCATGATCCAATTAAATCCAAGTTCACTTCACTGGGCATAGGATCAGGTCTTTAGAACATTGCCTTGCTATTTGGAATTTTAAAAATTTAGTGAAACTTTTTTTGACAGCAAGGAGTAAAAGCGTGCACAATGAAATTAAATTGAAATAGGACTTCCGTAGCTTTTCTTGTCCCAAATCCTTAGAAATGTTACACAAAGTTTGTGTCTACATGACACTAAAGACATTTAGAATGACACTGAATCAATCAAGCATAACATGAATATTGTTATTCCAGTTTCCTTTGAGGGACTGTTGAAGCTGAAATTCAATTAAATTATAATGAAAAAAGATTGAAATGGGAAGAGATGTGAAAGAGAACAAGTGGATTATTTTCAAACAGTTATGCGTTTGAACAAGAGTTCAGATAATTTTCACACAATTAGTTGAGTAAGACAAAATTAATTAGAGCACTGCAGTATTTAAGTCTAGTTTTATGCTAAATTCCACAGTGAATACACAGGCAATAAAGCACTTAAAAATGTATTGTATTATATATGAAAATAAACGGGCTAAGTTTCTAGGGGACTATAATAGATGGTTTTCAGTAATTTCTGTATTCCTGTCTCAATGTCTGTTCTCCCAGGAGAATTAATATTTTCTTTCATATCCATTTTCTCATGCTTATTCTAAGAGTCTACTATATTCAGGACTATATCTAAACATAAAATGATGACAGTAAATTGGTTCCCTGATTTAAAAAATACAGGTATATGACAAGTATCAGATAAAAAGTAGTAGAAATGTATATGTTAAGATATTACTTCTCCCTGAAAGCTTGTGGCTGTGGCTCTGACACAGCAGGAGTGAAAAACTGCAGACACTTACTGGAAATATATTTTTAAAATCCCAAAACTGGGAGAGAACAGCTGTAGCTTTCCATCATTAGGTGGTAACTAAGCTCTCGTTTAACAGTCTGTGGCATGTTACAGACATAAAAAAGGGAGTGAAATCATCTGTAAATGGCATGGCTGATTTCAGCTCTAGTTGCTGACACAGTCTTACAAAGCACCTAATTTTGGACAGGCAATAGTAACACAGCTTGACTCTCAACTCCAGAGGAGTTCAGATGGACATTTGGACCTGTTGGGGGAGCTCAGCTTGTGTAGCTAATGTTTACATGTAGTTACACAAGGGTAATAGGGAAGGGTTTTCGTCTTATGGGCTTATATTTTATTAAATCTTTTATTAAAGAGTGGATTAAAAATTCTTTGAATATATGTTTTCCCGGGGGAAAAGGTTATTTGACTATATATTTTATTTTGCTGCAGCTGGTTAGTGACTGTGGAAGGATTGTACATAGCAGCAAACTGAATTGCTGCTAGTAAGTTTTTGTGCAGACAAGGACAAGATAACTGTCTACAGTAATAAAATTCTATGTTCATCCTGAATTTTTTTTTCATTTCTGCTTACACTCAAGGCACACTTATTACTAGTTCACAACTGGTAGATGTCCTGTTCATTATGTCTGCTGTAGATAAGATGAATAGAAGATACTGTTAACAATTTTTTGAGAAATTTACCTCCTGTTTTTAATTAAAATTACTGTAAAACATAGCTACATTTGCTTACCCCTTAGGTGCTTTTAAAATTATTCTGGTTCTCATCTTCTTCAATGTAACCCATGGTCTCTCCAGATAATTTTATTGCTGAGGGTTATAATTTTCAGTTAGCAATTAGCAAGCTGCAAGTGGGACATCCAATAACAAAGCTCAGTGGTATAATAGTGTTCTTCTGTGAATATTTGTCAGGGGAAATGTGATGTTTTTCGGTGAGTGTATGAATATTTGCAAAGTTGAACAATGATCTGCTAACTACCTTCCTTTTTACACACTAATTTGAGATGAGTCTCATTGGCAAGGGAAGTGGGATGTGGATTTATCTTCAGTTTTGTCATTCATGATCTTAATGAGAATTAACTTTAATGTTGAAAATACTGACAAGATAACAACTTTTGTTCCACAGCTTTAGAAATACTCTTATCACCATTACGAATGTGAATCTTTGTTAAAAGTACGCTAAACTACACACACGCAAACAACACACTGAGGTTAGTCATTAATGCCATGTATTCCCAGGAACCCAAGTGCTAGCAGCTTTCTCAGCTCTAGAATACACAGATTATAGACCATGACCCATAGTGACATTTTAAAATCCATTTTTGCAGCAATGTGCAGTGTTAAATGACAACTGTTGCAATTTCCATTAACAGATTTCCCTGTTTCCCAGAGCCTTAAACAAATCGTTTTTAAAAAACACAAAAAACCTTTCAAGCTTTTTTCCAAGGCTTTTTTTGTAAAACCATGCTTTATACGTAGTTAATACAATACTGGAATTTTTTTTAATGACTGTGCTTAATTTGCACATGAATTTTCTCCTGTTCATTTTAAACAACTATCCATCCCTTGCAACATCCTTCTGTGTTAATAAGAATCATGTAAGTGGCATTCCAAAACCCTATTTTTTTTCTGGTGAATACGCTGGTTTTTCCATCTTTCCTCATCTTTCCACAGCAGAAACTGTGGCATGAAGAATATAGCTTTACTTGCATTTATTACCTCAGAGATACTCTTCAGGAACCCAGAAAACATTGGGACTGTAGAATATTAAGTTAGAGAAACTACTGGTTTGACTATATATATCACTGTACTACCGTATGCTTCTCCTCAGCATTTGTTCCAATTGCCAGTGCTGTTTCCAAATGCCAAATAAGATTATATTGCCTGTGTCAATATAATCTCAGACACATAGATTATATTTTAAAGCACTCAGGCTTCCTTTTAAAGCCTCAATGTTACAACTGCTTCTGCAGAAGTTTACTTGACTTTGAGGGTAAATTTAACTCCTGGAGCTCTCACAGATCTTGCAGGAGTTTTGGATTGTAGCTCACTGCTTCATGTAACTCCTTACATTCTCCTGTTTAGGCTGTGGGTTTCTTCCTGACAGTGGGTTAGTTTATTCATTAGGGTGCCCTAATGCTAATGTTATAGCATTTATGAAAGCAGTCATCACTGAAAAGAGAGGATGGTTTGCAACTTCTGATTCTTTATGTTCCATACCAGAGACAGTGGAAAATGTGTCCAACTTCTTTGGCAAAGAACTTCCAAATACCATGTTAACTACCAAACTTCTGCTAATCAGGGCAAGTCATGAACACAGTAAAAAATGCACTAAACTTGTTACAGCTGAGGACAGTTTTGACTCTGATCATGAGGGATGCTGCAGACATGACTGTGGTATCATTACTGCTAATGAAATATTCTGTAGTATTTAATATATATATGTATTTCAAAGTGAAATCTTAGCTAAATGTGGCATGTCATTTTTACCCATGGTTGCATGTGAAAACGTATTTGTATGCCTAGCTCTTTCATTTCCAGTTAGGTTAAGGCATTTTTTTACAGGGGTTCCTGGGTGGCCTTAGGCTTTCTGTAAATACAATTCAAAGTGATTTTTGGAGCAGAAATGTTGTAAAAGGACTGGTTTGCTGGGAAAAATAGCATGAGCATTTCTTGAACATGTAATTTACACAAAATTTCATCCATCTAGAATTCATAAATTATGGATATCAAAACTTTGGATGAAACTGGGTGGATCTTTTCTTTCTGAAGGCCAGGCAGATGACTTATATCTATTTCTGGTGACTTGAGGCATACATTTTTTTGCAAAGAATCTGAAACATCCCTCCTCTATAGTATCTCTTTTCTTTAGTACCATATTTTCTCAGACTGGTGCAACTGCAAGATACTGCTTTCTGAACTCTCTCCTACATGTTAATTTTTAAAAAAATTTCTTTTTAAGCTATAGATTTGCAGAGTTCTGACTCTGAAGAGATATTCTTTGTGGTCTGAACTTTAATTTTAAATGTCTGTGTAAATGTAGCAAAATATATCTTTTCTGCAAAGTTGCACATAATTAAAAATATCTTGATTTGAAATGTAATTTTTAGATGCTATATATAATTGCTTTTTATTCTGTCTTTAACCTTAGCCGTCTAGTTAAATGTTACCTCTGCAGAAAGTTATTGTTGCCCTTAAGTTTCTAATGTTGCAATGATGCAAAATGATGATTTTTTTTTTGATGGTTATTTCTTATACTACATGCTTTACAGCATTAATTTATTTCTCTGCACATTTGGATTAGTATGTGTAGCATGGCAACTGAAGAGGTTGAAAATTAATACAGCAGCACTACATTCTTCATTGCCTAATTTTTTTACAAAGTAAAAAAGAACTAGGCACAAGAAATTGTCAGTTAAGTTGCCCTAACTATTTCATTTTATGTCCTCAATTAATTCTAATCTGAGAACTCAGAGGAAAAAAAAAAAACACTAAAATTCTTTGTGGATATTGAGGGCAGCAGGAATGATTTTGGATTGCCATCAGGTTTTTTCACTAATTTTGTGTTTCACTAAAATACAGAGCGGAATAGGTCTAAAATTCAATGCATTTTCCAGATAGCAACTGAAGAACAATAATTTCCATTGACATATTTGAGGTAAATGTCACTACTGCATTTGCAAGAGTGGTTTCTTAGTACAACTTTTATAAACTCCTACCACAGAGAAAAATCTTCATATTTTGGCTACTAAAAGAACATATATTTTATACCATGATAGCAGATAACGACTGCAGATAACAGTATTTTTATACAAAAATCTGAGTGACTTAAGCCTATTTATGTGTTTACCACAGCGTAATGTGTGCAGTGCAGAAATATCTATTAAATATGTTCACCAACTTTGGTCGTCTTCACTGAAATGGCTGGGCAGAGCAGAAATGTGTTGCTACCTAAATGTTTTCAAAAGACATCCTGAAATGCTGTGTTCTCTTTCCCCTCCATTTAGCATGTGGCCACCTGTAACAAATCCTAAAATACATGTTCTCATTTTGCACTGTCATTTTGTCTCAATTGAATGCCTCTTACGCATTCTTTAGAAGACACCAATTTGTAAGACAGGATTCATGGTCTGTGCTCACGTGCTCATGGAGCACTGAAGGAAAAATGTAGCTGAAGAATGAAGGTTTTTATTCCTTCACAAAGCCAATGTGATCAATAGTTTTAATAAAATATTTGATCTTGAATGGTTGCTAGCTTGTATATATATTTTTCTATGTATTTTTATATTCTTTTGAGTATTATGTCATAAATTAAATTTTTATTTCTGGTTATATTTTCTAACTCTTCTAAGATCCCAATTATGAAGGGAGTCAGCTGCTTCAGAGTTTTACTGCTGTTAAGGAAGGATTCAGACTCTTGCACTGAGATGAAAAATTCTGGCTACTAAGTATCTCCACTGCAATTTTGATTTTTTTTTCTCAGAACCTTGTGTCATGGCTAATTAGTTCTTCTTTATTTTATTTACTTGTAAAAATTTTTATGGAATTTCTTATATGAGGATTTCTGACTAGAGTAAATCCCAGTGTCACAGATTTATCACTGAAGAGTAGAGTTTTGTTCTTCTTGATTTATTCATAAAATATCCTGAGATTGGTTGCAGCCTTTCCATTTTTTGCTACTACACATCACTGTGTATCAATAAGAGCATGCAGAAATTGCTCTTAAACTACTGTAAGCTGTTATTTGCATTAAAAGAAAAGAAAAAAATAAGTTTAGTAAACTAATGCTTAAGGGAGCATGGAAAAAGGTAAAAAGCAATGTCAAACTGTGACTTGCTACTTTCACACTCTTTATCCTTCTCCCAAAACCTGCTGTGCAGCTATGAAGCAATTGTTTAAATATACATTAAAAGAGCAGTGAGATCGATGCTTGAAATGTTTTTTGCAAATCTCTTCAAATCTACTTCATTTTTATGTCTGACAGAAGTATTTTATTTAATGATACTTTGGTCCCCTGTGATTAGAAACGTGGGTGATTTAATGCCTTGTTTTACTGAATAAATGATGACCGGAGATTAAAAATTCTCAGTTTCCTTTAGACCTTGAAGCACAAACTTTCCATAAAATTAGCATCTTCATCAAAATGAGTATAAACCTAATCCAGGATGTTCTTTTGTGTTTGTGTCTGTGTTTTAAAAGCATTTGTTTTATAGATTGCTCACTGTGAAAACAAATCAGGTGCTACTTCTGTAATGTAAAAATAAGAAATCTCACTACAAATTCTGTTACAAATACTCATACTATTCTTCTGTTTAAATGTTATCAATTTTTAAATACCTGTGGCCTAAGTCTTCAGATTTTTGCCTTTGGGGAGATTGTATTTTCCTATGCATTAAAAAATGTGGCCAAATATTAATTGAAATTTAGATTGCTGCAGAAATATTAATATGTAGTCGTTTATTTAATAGAAATATACTGCATCTTCACTTCCATATTGAAGTGCTTTTATTGCACATTTTTACTACTATCATTACTGTATTACAATGCTCCCAACAGAGCTCCAGTAGAGGACCAGGATGCCATTTTGTGGGGGAAAAAAATACTGAAACGTGGTTCCTGCTCCACAGCACTTAACAGTATAAATTTGTCTCATGGTGTCCACTGCTCATACAGCTGTGGAATGGACAGCATCACTGTAAAGCCCAGGTAGCACAGTGACCTGTGCAATAGATGTGGCAAGCAACAACTGCTCTTCTTACTACCATAGGAGCTCTGTAAATGTCTCACAGGACTCAGGCTCATCTGATACTCTTTGAATATTCTTGCTCCTAAAAGCATAGAGATCGATTCAGCAGGAATGACTGGTTAGTTGTTTCTACAGCAGAAAAAGCAGGATGCAATCCAGTAGAGTTAATGGGTTCATAAGTATTGATAGATAGACTTGGCTAAATGGCATAACTTGATTTTTGACGGCTGATGGCTGTAGTGGCATCTGTTCAGGTGCACAGTCTGTCACATGACTGCTGTTCTGGGACCCTGCACAAATCCTGGTATGCTGTATGAATGCTATCCTGCTCACTGTGTTGTAACTCCATGCTTGGGAGTTCAATACTGGGTACCTGTGCCCTCATCCCAGCTCCAAACCTGGTTTCTTAATGGAAGAGAGGCTGGGTCTGCAGGCAGGAGGGAAGTGACAGTGCTCCCCATGGGGTCCTGCAGCTAAATAACTGTAGGAACATTATTCATCATGAAATAACACTACTGCTCTGCAATAAATCAGCATGTATGGACAGTTTTCTGGATCTCGTGAGGTTGAGTTACTTGAATTATTTTGGGGATCTGTACAGTGCTTTATATTAATCAGTAAAGAGGGATCACAGAGCATGCTTGACATTTCTGCACAACAGCAAACAAATATATCAATATATGACAGAGCTCTGTGAAACTGAAGAAGATGCCTCAGAGATTGAGATATAGATCTTCTGCTATCTCCTCTTCTTTATTCCAGAGAATTACAGAATAGGAGAGCTTTGAGTTTCCAGCACAGATTTTGTGGATTTCTAATATACCACACATTCCTCACCCAAAGCACAAAAAAGGGAGAAAGAGGAAATGGCATGGCAGCCAAGGAAATACAAGCTGAGAAAACACAGGGATCACATGAGCCAGATGTGTGGTTGAGCATATTTCACAATCCTTTGCCAACACACCTGAAAGCTCCAGGAGATTAATGCAATTGGAAGGTTACTTTTATATGGTTAGTTTAGGGATTGTTCATAGTCAGCATGAGATTAGACACCAGGATAATTCCAGTTTGGATTTAATGCTCTCTGTTTGGCAATCTGTTTAGGGAGCTTAACAAATCAATGGAATACAGCTCTGACCAGACCTGATTTCATAAGGTCTCGTTAGCAAATGCCTTACTGTAAGTACACTGACTTGCTAAAGAACACAGCACATAGATAAAGGTGTGTTTAGCTGATGTGCATTGGAGAGCTCACTGTTACTTGTGCAAAGTATATCCATGAAAATTTTAATGTTAATGTTTGATTTGCTTACAGTATTCCCAGAATGCCTTTCATGAGACATCAGAAAGAATGTATCATTTCTCTTTGATCTGTTATTTTGGGAATCATAAACTTTGAGATGGGTGCCATTTTATCCTGCACTGGAGGTATGAATTCAGGTTTCAGAACATAGCTGCTTATCTTTCTGTCTATGTCAGCTTTGGGGTCACTTGATACTTGTCATTTGACATTTGTCAAATGAGATGTTCAAGCGGATGAAGATATTTTCATTGCAAGAATCCAATAAAGGATTGCAAGACAAAATTATTCTTTACCATTAATTATCTTTTTGCAGATCCACCTTGATGATTACCCTTTGTTTTTAATCTGCTAGAATAGTATATTGTTTTAACATTTCCTCAATGTGCTTTTTTGGAATGGTTATTCAATTTTCTGTTTATTTCTTAAGTATTAGATGATTCGTTAAGATCATCTACTAACTCAAACCAGATTTTAAATAGTATAACAAGATCACAGTATCTTTTATGCTTATTACTCTCCATAATAATTTTTTAATGTATGAATAGACCTTGTATGCTGAATTTGAATAAAATATTTAAATTGATTACATGAGTCAATAAATAAAATCAACTTTAAGCTTCACTGGGTTCATATTTATGAATCAATATTCCCATTAACATATGAACCAGAAAATGTGTTGTTTGTGTTTTCATATTGGATCATCTCAACCCTACAGTGCACATGCAGCTCTAAGAGTATTCTACAAATTCATAATTTGTAGATTATGTGGTTAATCAAATTAATAATTTGATTAACTAGCAAGATGTTTTGCATATTTTTTCTTTTAATTTAGTGCAAACAACTACCTATCATATATGCCTATAATAGAAATAAATATAGAAATAATTTTACTTGGAGTTCAAAAATGTGAAAAATATTGTGGGTTGGATTAGGAAATGTCAACATTAGTAAATAATAAATAATCTTCGTTAATACTAAAGGAGACCATCAGTGTATAGGTGAAATTATTATAAGAGGAGCTGTAGAGGACTTGACTTGGTTCAATCTATGGGAAATGAACCTGCTTGCTTAACTTGACACCTGGAGAGTGTGGTTTGGGCACCTTTAATCATGCAGAATATGTGGTTACATACAAAAAGAAGGGGAAAAAAAGAAACCATATGTATAATTCCACTGCATTAAAAAAGGCTGTCATCTTAGATTCCATTCTGCAATAATCCTAGGATAAAAGCATTATTTTAGAAGTTCCATGTACTAGGAATGTCCTTGTAATTAAAAAATCAATAAAATTTATGTCAGTGAAGCTCATATCCTTGATCTTCACTGGAGAAACCTGGGGAAAAAAATTACTACCAGTAAGAATGTCATTGAAAAGTATTGAGATCTTGACTAAAATTAAATGGGTACATTTGGTTTAATACTTGAAATACAGACTGTAATTCACTCTACTGAGCTTTGATTTCAATGAAGTGGGAATGAAATTTAAGTTAGGATTTCTTCCATTTGTACATGCAGATCGTGGCTTTGATATTGTTTAATTGTAGTTCTAGAAAAGGTTCATTTCCTTTCTGGATATTTCTCATATCCTATCCATCTGTTGTATATTTTCATGTTTTCTACAGTCAGGGGCAGAGATGGTGATTTTAATACAGATACACTGCATAGGAAAATGTGATAAAACTGAATATACTGGTAGAATAGGGATTTTCATAACAGACATATCCAGTCAAAATAAATCTAAACAATCTCAAATCTCTAGGTAACAATATGCAGACAAAGAATACAAAATTTCATTTGTGGAAGACTGTTTTTACTCATAGGGACATATATTGATATAACCAAAAGAGGAAAACAGATTTGCAGTACAAATAGCTAAGCACTCTTTTTCAAACTGAGCAGGATTTTTCAAACTGAATTATATTTGTTAAACAGGGGTACTTTTCAATTAAATGCTTTATGTACTAAGAGCAACGACATAAGCCCTAGGGGCACAAATATCTGTGTATATATTATCATATATATTAAATATATATGTGCACACTATGTATATGTTTCAATAACTCATATATGGTTGAAAAGAATGAACATTATAATGTTTCTGCCAAATCCATCCTCAGCTCTGACAAGCTGAAAATCAGACCAATGAACTCTGGAGATTTTGAATACTGTTCTTTGTTAGACTAATTATGAAAGAACAATAGTTTTGCTGCTGTTTTGTTGAGGTTGATAAGGAAAAAAAAGCAAGATAAATTAGTCAGCAGGTGTCAAATACACACTATAAAGCAACCATGTAATTGATTTTTTTTATTATTTTCCTATTGTGCTAGACTCTGTAAAAGACTATTCTCTCACTGTGTTGTATTTCATACTAATTTTGTGACAAATTAAAGGTAGTACATTTTTCTTTACTTAGATAAGGGTTTCTGTAGAAAATGTACTGAAATGCACCAGGTAATCTGTGAAAAATCTTGACAGATACACTTTTTTCGTAATAGCACCTGCACCATTTCTTTATATTGCTCCTGTTCTGTTTTCCAAGTGCTGCTGTAGAAATAAATGGTGCATGCTCTGGAGTACGTGTAATTGCACAGGACAGGTATTTACACAGTAACAATTTGGTCCAGAATTCATAATGAAGCAAAGGAGACTAATAAACCCTACTGCCTTATTACCAGCCTAAAATGTTAGTGCATTATTACTTTTAAAGTACAAAAATGACTGCTGCCCCAGACATTTGGAGTTCAGAGTCAGGGCTCAGTGACGGTGCAGACGGTGGCAGGAGGTCCTGCGGTGGGTCAGTCCCCTGCTGCAGCCAGCTGAGTGCCACAGCTGCACGCTGCCCCTGCACCACAGCGCCCTTGTCACCAGCACAAGTGACCTCCACAGGCGTGTCAGTCAAACACTGATAGCTAGCACCTTGTCAATAGTTATCACAAGCACAGACCATCAACCGTAAAGAACCATGGGGTTGGTATTTTTATGTTTTCCATTTAAAATTAGGAATCTGCCACAGATTCAGAGCATTTCCAGTAATTTTTGCATGTTGTCATTCATGATGTGCGCTTCAGCGACGTGAAAGCAGAGTCTGAATGTGCTATCCACCATACAAGCAGGATCTCAGAGAGCAGTGCCAACATCAAGATCGTAAAAATAAGACAATCAAGACATACCAGAAGCTGCAGAAACAAGAGGTGTTGGCTTTCTTTGACAGAATTTGAAGCACAGGAGGTAAAGACTTAAACTGTAAAAGATGTGTAACCGAGGGCTGGAGCTCGGTGTACTAGCTACTCACAAACATACAAGATTTGTTTTCATTACTGTCTTATTTTTCTACAACTGTCTGATCTCCAAGGCTCCCTCATGATGATGATGATTCCACCTTAATTAGTATTTCTCTGTAACAATGAAACGTAAACAGCAATATCAATAAAAGGTCAGCAGTCTCAAAAAGGGAGGATTCATTATGTAAGTAGGTTGAAAATGTGTATTACTCATCACTTCTACAGTTTTTTATTTGAATAAAGTAGTATTTTTCTTGACATGCCAGGACAGGTTTTAAAGGACTCAATTGTGTAAAGTTTCTGGAAAGCTCACTGCTAAGCAGCAATAAAATACACTGAAATTCCAGGCAAATAGAAAATAAATGTAGCTGAGAGGTTGTCAGTCAGACACAAACAATTAGTTGACAAGTGAAATTTGTGCTTAAAAAGGCCCTGCTTGAAAATTTGACTGATTCTTTTTGGTTTACATTGCTGAATGGAGGAGAAGAAAAAGTACTAAGTTTAAAAAGAAAATAAAAAAATGTTTTTTCTTACCCCCAAAGTGAGCCCAAATTGCACTGTTAGAGCTGACAGTTTCATTCCATGCCTCCCAAACTTACTTTTTTCAGTCTGAAAAGACTTATATTTAAAAGGGAAAATGCAGGCTTTGGGCTTTATTTTCACAATAGCTAGGAGTTAAAATATCTATGGAACATACAGCATTTTAATCAATATTAGCCATACTTCAAAGGAACAAAATAAAAGAAAAAAGCCCAAAGCCTGTATTTGCCCTTTTAAATATACCTGATTGTAAAGCTCAGAACCTGCATTGCTGAATGGAAAAACTAATGTGTTTCAAATCTAAAGTCATTTTTACAGAGATTCATTTTTATCTATTATTTCAAAAGACTTTATATGGATCTATGAGTTTTGTTCATGAAATCAGAATGTGCTATTTATGATAGCCTGAAGAGCATCTTGTGTTCTCTCTCTCAAATGCTATTTATATAGCCAGTCATCAGTCCTGTGCAGGTCATTTGACCATGATACTGAACCATACTGGGATTTGTTTGAATGTTGGAAGACGACATAAACAAATTCCGTGGTTTAAGGTAGGAAAAGTTTATGAAAAACAGCTTTTCAAAAGCTTAAAATAAATTCATTGCTTTTATAGAATCACAGAATCATAGAAAGGTTTGATTTGGAAGGGACCTTAAAGATGATGTAGTTCTAACTCCGCTGCCTCAGGCAGGAGTGCCTTCTACTACAGCAGGTCACTCAGAGCCTCATCCAGCCCGGCCTTGAATGCCTCCAGGGATGGAGAGCCCACAGTTTCTCTGGGCAACCTGTTCATAAAGTGATGAGGCACTGGAACCTTATAAGAAGTAAAAAATTTCTTCCTAAGATGTAAGCTAAACCTGCCCTCCTTCAGTTTAAGGGCATCCAGCTTTGTCCTATCAGTACATAGAGAAGTATATTAAGTATTCTTAGTACAGTTAATTGCCTCAAGACTGAAACTGTAATGAGGTAAAAAATGGCCACTCAAACAAGTTTCAGCAGCAGAGATACCTGGTCATTTAGGATTTCGTATGTTTAGAAAAGGATTCTGATCTAGCACCTCTCAAATAATTTTAAATTAATTAATTTGTAATATACCCAAAGTAAACATGTAGAGTAGTCCTTTCCCTGCTTCATTTTGTGTCTGATGAGAGACTTTGTGCTGTGAATAAATCCACTGCATCTTCATGTGTAGCTTGTGGGTTCCAGTATATTTTCATTTTGTCTAATAACCCTAGTTCATATTTTGCCGGTTTTGTGTCCTGGTTTTTCCTTTCCTTTTTAGTTATCCTTCACAGTTCTGCAGTTTTTCAACTACCATGTAAATCTTTTATTCTTTCATTTTTATATCTTAATGTCCTACTAAGTTTAGTAATTAGACTGTTTCCCTTGTTAAATAGAAGGAATTTATGCTATTGCCCACTGATTTCTAATCTCACATTATCTTTATTAATTATGAAATTGTCTTATTACATTGTCTTTTTCACCACCATGGCTGATGGGTATGGCTCTATCAGGTACTTCTTCAGATCAGTACTGGTTTATGTATTCATCTTCTTTTCTATAGTGTATTTTATATTTGAAATCAATATTCCCTTAACACCTGGATCCAGACTATAAAGTGTATAGGTATGACATGTAGGTTTGGCCATTTATGGAAATGGAGACCAGTTCAAATTTTAAGTCTGAATTGCTGAATCCTAGCTTCATTATAAAGTATATGATTCAACAGTGTCTGTAGGTAATGGACACAAATTCTGCTAAGATTTTAGAGAGAATTTATGTGGGTGGTGTCCTGGAGGTATTTACCAAAATTTTAAATTCAAAAAGCTGGGCTTTAGGAATGTTGAAATTATTTCCTAGTTGAGACAGAAAGGCAGAAGTTGTGTAAGGTTATGTTCAGAATGATTATGACAGAGTAGGACTTTAGAAATCGTGCCATTGGTTTCGAAGTACCTTTGACATCTGGAAGACAGAATCTAAACCATTGGAAATTCTTTTGTTTTGATGTCCCTTGTCAGTCATAAAACTAACATGCAGAAGTGAGAAGAATGTTAAAGATCAATATGCCTGTGAGAAGAGAAGAAGCTGAAGGAATATTTCTTCAGATTAGAGGGTATTTTCATGGACTTAACTAAACAAGTTAGAAAGATCCAATTAGAAAAGTAATACTCTACATTTTATTTTTAAACTGACCATGATTGCGTCATTTTTCTCAATTAAAAAGAAAAAAATAACATTTCAGTTCTGCTGAATGATCTGGGCAAAGAAAGCAGAGACCCACATTTAGACTTTCTTTAGACTCAACTATGGAGAGACTTGAAATTTTACTATTGTTTAGAGTCACATTGAAAGGCATTACTGTGGTCCAGATCAAGCGTGCTAAATAGGAAAATAATGTCTGTGATTTTAGAAATGGAATAGACTATTTTGAGGTTCATGAGCAGAAGCTGATAAGGACAAAAGTATGTGATATATGTGATATATTTGATCATATTTTAGAAGGTATAATTGTATAATTTGGACTTCAGTGTTTAGGTTGACTGTCCAGTTTTGGGTACAACAGTCTTAAATAGGATGATGATATTTATTCACATTTATTTTCTATTAGTCTGTCTTGGGGGGGGAGGGAGGGGTTGTGTATTTTGATTTGTTTTCAGCCGCTAGGATGCCATACTCAAGAACATTACCTTTTACTTTCCAAAACAAAGAACACAGAATGGAAACCATTAGGAATTAAATGTTAGAGGTTAGATAATATGTAGGTACTTGGAAAGCTGTCTGTGGACATGTTTTGTACTAGATATTTTAAGCTGGATATAATAAATGTAAAAACATTAATAGAACAGATAGGCATTTCTCAAAAATAATATTACAAAATTTTATCTGCATCGAATGATCATTTTCTTACCTAGATCTCTGGTATTCTCCTGTTGTAATGATCATTAGAATTTAAGAAGTTATGGAAAAATTAGAGTTATCTGTGTCTTCACCGAGGTCATCAAACCTTCTTCCCTGTTTTGGCAACCTGTTTAAAAAGTTACACAAATGGTTCTGTGATTGAATTAGCACTTAAATTTGCAAATAATTTACACATCATTGAAAATTAAATCAGAAACAAGTAAGTAATAAAAAGGAGTATGATAGCAATTAGAAACTTTTGCTTCAACAAAGAGAAAAGCAAAAATTTATGCTTATTTACAAGACAGTGGAGAATTTCCATGCTTCTTTAGGAGCACTAGTTCTGCCTCAATATATTCATTAAATCAAGAATAGAACAAGTATGAAAACAATTTAGCTGTGTGGTTTCTCACAGTTTAGATCTGTTATCTGATGACTACTCGAGAGCTGAAACTTTTACAATGTGCCAGACTTCGAACTCTTTGTTGTTCCTGTATATATTTGCTCTGCATTCATTACAGTAATAAAATCATTGAAACCATAATGCTTAACAATGATGGATTTTTGGCAAAGTGATTGTTCCCAAACATGAAAAAAAATCAAGGAAATCCTTCCAAATAATGATACACAATATTGCATTCTTTTATTTGCCTGTCATCTAAAAGGAACAATTCATTTTTTCCTCTTTATTTATTTAATTGCTTGGAAAGTGGTGGTCCTGTGGTACCTAAAGACCCATAGAGGCCAAAAAAAAATTAAACTCTTTTGAATATGTGATGAAATGACAACATCTGGCACTAGCATTTATAGAGTATTCTTATTCAGCTAATGGGCTGTTAAGGATTTGTGTTAGATACAGGTGATAATTCAAAATGAAGGCATAGTGATGTCTGCTTTTTAATGGATCAACAAAAGATTATCATGTGAAAAATCCAGATCTATTGTTGCCTGTCAATTAACATATCCTACGATTTTACATTTTTTTCACATTATGTGTAATTGCTCTACACCAATCAAAATTTTATAGTACGTGTGTTGAAGTATCTCACTTAATCTGCCTGAAAGTCTCTTTAAGCACTGATTGATGGCTAATTTTGTTTGGTGGAAGCCATAATTTCAGTAGTTTTGATTTGAGAACTATTTGAACCATAAAGAAAAAGAAGTGAGTGAAGCTATTCAGAAAACAAACCACAAATATTAAATTACTGATTAATGTGCACAAAGCAAAACTATGCTGCTGAGATTATACCAGTCCTTTTTCTGTTGAGACAGACATAATTCTCTTATTTAAGCAAAATGTTTTAAAGCTCAGCGTATTTGTACAACCCCCAAAGACACGAATTGTCTCAGACGGTTTTAATTCCCACTCTTCTAGTTTCCTGTAACTGCTTGGATGAAGTGTTGCCTTCAAGTCCTGGTCCTGGCACTGAAATCAGTGGGAGTATATGACTTCTACAAGGGCTGTAACTTGGAATTTTTAGTGAGCAGTGAATTAGCCTGCTCATCAGAATCTCGTATTAGAGCAATTTTCAACATTTATTTTAAGGAAGAGCTGTTTAAAGTGGTGTGTTTCTTGCATCTCAAATATTGGTCAGAGGGATTCAAATGGTCTTTACAATAAGCCCTTAAATAGAACTTTAAAAAACACATTTGAAAAAAAGTTTCAAATTAAAATTAAATTATTCACATCAAAGTAAGTTTCTCTTGATGCCAATTAGAACTAAATTTAGTTTAATTTAATTTAATATCCCACAAAATCTTGGCTGCAGTACACGCTTACCAGGTAGTACTACCTTAAATTCTCCCTCCTACCCCGTGCTTTTGTATTCTAGGACAGGACAGTCTTTTAGGGTGTTTTTGACTCAGGACCTGTGCAGACAAAATACAGTGACAGAAGCCTTTAAACTTACACCAGCTTTCCAAAAAAGCATCTATACATCCTACCAGTGTTCTGCTGTGTTTAATACATAATGTTATTCATCAGATAAATCATTTACTGTATGTGCTCATGAAAGCAGAACAATACAGAGATATTTAACTGTGCAATTTAATGAAATTAATTGTTCATATTAGCCAGATCTTCCAGCTTATCATAGTAAAATGTAAAAAATTAGGACCTAAATCTTTCTACCCTGTGTATTGCCTAAGAGGAAGCCATAAAGTCAGAGAGAAAGCAGCTTATTTTCCAGTTGCATGGGATTTTTAGTAGCATTACCAATAAATAACCAATATTTTAAATACAATAAAACCTGCTTGTATATGTGCTAAAATAGTCAATGAATAGTAGAGGGTGTTAACGTACATGTTTTCTTAACAAAAACCACGTTAAACGTATGTTGCTGTTACTATCTGATGGGAGAATGACAGAAAACCAGCACTTTGTTTTACATCACTTGGGTTTGATTCATAGCCCCTTGGTACTGTTTTCCTATAGCACAAGTTTGGCATTCATTGAATTCTATATAAAAGAATAAGTCTTGTTCTCACAAAAAATCAATGGCTAAGTGCTATTTCATCTTTCAAGCTAAAAAAAAAAGTGTCCTGCCACAAAATCAGGATAGAAGACAAGACAGTGTTGGCTATCGTGTCATTTATGGGTTCCTTTGTATCCTTAATGGCCTTTAGACATCATTAATATGTTTGGGTTTTAAACCTCTCTGCATATAATGACCTAATTTTGCAAATACTACAAATGGCCAACATGGGATTGAATTGTTAATAGATTTTAAAAATTGCCTGCTTGGTATTTTTCTGGTTTTTTATATATATTTACCACTCATTTTCTTTCTTTTGCAGATTGTAGCTTTACGTGAACAAAATGCACACATTCAAAGGAAAATGGCAGCTGGGGAAGGGTCTGCTGAATCAGAGCACATTGAAGGAATGGAGCCAGGGCAAAAGGTTCATGAAAAGGTATAAAATGTCAGTTGTCATTAAATGTAGCGATCAGTGTGATAAATAGTCATGCTTTAGATTTTAATAATGTGATTATTTTATGAAATTTCCGTTTAAAGTAATGTCTCCCTACTGAAACCAGTATGAAAAAATTACCTTGTTTAAATGGAGAACAAAGCAAATGGGCAGGTCCTTGCTCTTTGATAGGGTATTGAGTTAGACCCATAGCTTAGCTTGGAATTTCTTGCATAATGCTACAATTGTGAGTATTATATGCTGCTGAATGATCCTTTGTATGTTGCATACAGAAGAGCAAAGTGAAGTGGCACATGTGTGTGGAAGGCTGTATATGCAAACATTCCTGCAAAAATAGACCCTAAGGGGATGACAGAGACCTAAAAACTAGAAAAAGTAATTTTTCTCTGTACTGCCTATACATATTCTTCAAATTCATGTCCATGCTTGTATAGAGGGAAGCTACTTAGCACTCCTTCAGTAGGAAATAGGTATATAGAATTCAGGCCAAGTATTTGCTGCTTAATGCTGAAAGACAACAAAATGTAGAGATTGATTTAGAAAAAAGGTTTTCTCCTAAGCCTTAGATTTCCATACTGATAAAAACCAAGTTAAGCATCTTCCTCTTTTGCTTCAGAATTATTAAATTAAAATGATAGCATAACATAACATTTGGCAGACAGCTGAAATGAGTAGAGCTGCTGCTTGGAATTGTGCATTTTTGTGTAATGCCATATGATGAACAGTGGCATAAATCATACTTAGAAAAAACAGCTGTCATCCTTACTTATTTTATAGGCAGTCCAATCTACAATGGTGCACTTGCAGTGCAAGCATTAATTTTACACATTCTGGAGTTTATCTGTATTTTCCTTTGAATAATCTGTGTTTGAGAAACACACAGTAAACAAGCACTTTTCAGCTACGTTCCCCTCTTTTCAAAATCTTACTCACACATCTGAAATTTTGATAAACAGCACACACCCCACTTGCTTGTGCTTTTCAATACAACCACACTGTTTATCTGAAAATCTCTGATTTTCCACTTTCTTTGCAAGCCATGTCTTCTGATTTGAGCCACTGGGTTCATTGCTTGCCAACAGAGCTAAGCGGAAAAAAGACTATTGATCCTTTAAGAAATCTGCATATTTAAACACTAATGAGAGGAATGAAATCCAACATAACATATTATTATCAATTTTTTAATTGAATATTTCTACAATACTATGTCCAGAAAACTCCTGTGCTTCCTGATAAAAACAATTTAGGTTGGTCAGGTTAAGCTGAAATAGTTAAATAATAATAAGCTGAAATAGGTCGTGCTTGGTAGTTTTTGGTGCTTATGGTAATGAAAGCATACTGGATATGGAGTTAAGAGGAGGCTGTATTGGCATCAGATCAAGCAGTGCACTCTAATTCACATCCTCTGCACTAGCTGCTCTCTACCTTTCTACATTTACCTTAGTGGCCATCATCAGTTCCTGATTATTTAGGGAAGAGAAACTTAAAAGCTAGCAAATATAGAAACTTGCAAAGAGCCCAAGTTGCACAAAGAGAAGAGCTTTAAGGGACTTGGAAAAATAGTTTCAAAGAGCACCTGACAAAGATCACCTGCTGGGGGAATTAAGATGCAACCATTTCTGTTATCAGATATTCTCCTACTTAGATCTGTGACCACTTGCTGCCACCCATATCCATCACTTAATCTCTAATGATAATAGCCTGATTTCTCCACAAGCAAAAGCCAGGAAAGAGAGAACTCCTGGCAAATTAAGTGCCATTGGGAAGTCTACTGAGAAGCAACTAGGGATGCTGCAACAGTGGGAGTGAACAGCCAAAAATAAGATACTGTGAATAAGTAGTTTGTTTTCAAATAAACTCATTATTTCCTACTGGTATTTATTTCAGCTTCCATAAAAACCGTGGAAGTTGAATTATTCAGTAAAACAGTATTTTCAGAAATGATCGTATTCAAATTAGGAAGTGTTGATGTTGCTTTGGAAAAGAGGGGATCTTCTGATGTTTGTACACCTTAAATGTCCACCATTACAGTATCCCTTTCAGTTGTAATTATATTTTGCTTACTTCGCTTTCATAAGGGAGAATATTCCTAAATTCTGTGCCACGTGTTTTAATTCAAACATATAAAAAATCATTGCAATAGTTCTTCTGAAGTTAATGGAGTTTTATGAGAGATTAATTAGCCTGAGGAATTACTGGTTTTATCCTCAGAGATGCCATGGATATATCAAAAGTTTCCTGCTGGACAAATCCACTTCAGCATGGATTTCTGTTACACTGAAGGCACAAAAGCTAAGAATTTAAGTGCAGTGTAAATCAGGGTGTTTCTCCTTGGAAGCACACTGGTCCTACCCGCAATAAGGACAGTTTTACTGACAAAAACTGGTAATTCCCTTCAGAACAATACCAGAAGCAAATGGAGACAGATACATATACCAGGAGAGGAAAAAAAGCCTGATACTTCTGGTGCAATGAAGACGAGATGTTACACTTTATGAGAAACTCAGAGCCATATATAATTTCTTTTTGCAAGAACTGAACTACTGGGTCTATTTTGCTTTATAATATACCTCAGGCTGTCACATTTAGCTTACTTAAGAATCACATTTTTTCTTCTTACTCATAACACTAACATATTGCAATAATTATATCAAAAGTTCAAAATTAAATCTGTAGGTTATGAATACAAAAATCTGTGAAAACATTGACTATAATTGTAGACATTGTATCCTGTAGGAGTAAAAGGTGTTTTGCAAAGGCAAACATAGTGGCTAAAATGTTCAGAGGGCAGATCAAATACTATTAATAAAAGTTGCAAATGTCTTTCAGAGCAATCATCAGAATCTGGTCTGGTTTTTGGACTTGATTATTTTTAGATTTTCTGATGTATGTTTTTGTATGATTAATAGAAAACTGCAGAAAACTTTCAGTTTCAATTTTTACTGAAAAAAGTTTTTATCACGTGCACTCCTTTGTTTTGAATGAATAAATTAAAAAAAAATCTTTCATCTGGTAGCATAGTGAAATGGCAGAGAAAGGAGTGGAGGAAGGACATATGGAGCCCTCATCTGAAGCATCATTTAAAACAAGGACTTCGTCATGAAAGAACACCAACTCTCAAAGGGGTTTCTGGAACTTAGAGAAAGTTTGCTGTAAGGATGCTTTGTTTACCTGTTTTCTGAGTGTAGTCAGAATGCAAGATGTATAAAATGTAGTGGGAGTGATGCATAAAAAGTAGTGGAAGATGAGAATCATGCCCAAAAGCATGCACCTTCTAAATTAGAGAAATAATACACTTCAGACACTAAATAAATTTGATAAGCAGACAATGGGTTTGTTTACAAGCAGGGCAGATATCTTTCTGGTTTTCTCATCATCTCTTTCTGAACTAATATTGAAAAAGCTAATTAAAGAATCATGTGCTGAGGGGGAATTAATGAAGACTGATGGCTTGACACACCTGGGGAGGTGAGGAGTATTGAGTGATAGGAATCATGGATATAAGCTGCAGTTGACTTAGAAGCCTTCACGAATCTAAGGAGTAAGTCTAGGAGTGCATGGAGTATTCTTTCAGAAAGAGTCTAGGCAAATATTTTGTAAGTACTGTTCTGCTTAATAGTTTAGTATGTCTGCATGACTACGAATATTTAGTGCTCACCACTGTAGCATGAAGAGCTGCATCACTTATGGATGTTTTAAATGATAAATCAATAGACTTTTCAAATGTTGGTCAAGAAATCAGTTCTTTGCTTGTTTAGTATAAATTCATTTGCCTTTCAGTCACACAAATTTCTTTTCCTTTTTACCTAGTAGAAACCCCTATGTGCTACTACACATTAAGCCTGTTAAAACACAGCTTTAAAGGGGAAATTTTGCAGGGGAATTTCGCATTTCAAGTACTCTGATAGCTGACAGCATTGGCTGATTGACCTTTGCTGGATGATTTATTGCAAGGAGTTGCCAGGACATAATTTCTAATGGTAGAATGGGGAGACTACTAAGAAAAGGTGCTAGTCAGGGCAGATGAGGACAGAGTTTGTGTGTATAGTTTGGTTTGAACAGCTAGATAGCCCTTATAATAAAGGAGCAGCAACTGATTGCCTCTCCTATGTGAAAGCTCAGAAAATCTTCTAATAGTGTAAAAAGAGAAACAGGCAGGCATTTTGGAAGAGACCAGCAACAAGAAGAAAAAAATGCCCACCCATCAAGTGAATGCCCTCCCCTCCCTCATTTTGCAAAAGGACTAAAGTGGGACAGATGATCACAGGCATCAGAAAGATGAATAAGACCTGAAAGCTGATCAGGGAAAGGCATTCTAGATCCTCAAATTAGTAATAAAACTAGGAGTCTTTTGATGGCTCAGTAGAAAGTACAAGAAGGTGAGGATGTTTAGAGAGAGAAGTGCTGGAGAAGGTAGCTATTTTTACATCAGTAGTGGGGTGGCAAAAGAAATTCCAGTTGAGAGAATATTGAATTTCATAGCTGATTAGAGGTTGGAGATGCTTCAGAGTAACTGAAAAGGAGACCTCTAATGATCAGGAGATTGCTGTCTGACACAGACCAAAATGTGTGAAACAACCAAGAGAAGTAGAATAATTTTCAAACACAGAGGCAATCAAATACTTAGAAATGACTGTGACAGCTCAGGTGTAATGCTACTGGTTTTGGAATAGCTTTACATACTGGTTTGTATACTGGTTATATGGATGATGATCATGCTGCTTTTGCTTGTTTTTCCTTTGGGATTGGTCTATTGCATAGCAATGTAAGTCTGTTAGGATCAGCTTCTTTTGAATGTTTTGTATGAGGCATTTGAATGGAATGGGGTGAAAGAACTCTATAACAAAAAGCATCCTCTGGTAACTTATTTATTCTTACATTTCTAGCAGCATCAGTAAATATTATTCTTTGCAGCGTTGAGTTTTACTCCTGGTTTCATAAAAGTGACCTGTATAATTTAGCTTCCTTTGGTGGTAAATTTACTTACTTTTTCATATTTCTATACTATAGAATTCAGACAAGTTTATTTGACCTGTGAAGTAAACTGTATTTCTGTCTCTTCCCTGATGATGTGGCCTTCATGACCAGATTTTCTAAGTTGGAAGGAACATCTCCACCATTACAGAGCTAAAAATAATATTTTTTTTCCCCCCTGGGATTTGGGACCAAATTTTCCAAATTTCCATGTGAGGACCATGGTGCAATGGGGATTTGTGGTGCAATGAACTTGCCAGTACTCCTTTAAAAAAGAATTTAAAGAGTGTCTTAGTAAAGAGAAGACATAAGGCTCACAATTTTAGGGTTTAAATAAACAAAACAGCAAGCAAAAAAGGAGAATACACATACACACAAAAGCCTGAATCAACAACTCAGTGCTTACACCATAAAAATACTTGTTTGTTCCTGGAATTCTAGAAGACCAGAGTTCCAAATTTTTAGATTACTTTCAATTATTCAAAGGTACCTTATGGTTAGACAGAGCTTAATTTAGTTCTCTGACATGGAAATGCTTATGCTTATGGGCATCCTGTGAATCACCTGTGCTCATGCTACCAAAACTAAGGGGCACAAATGAGGAGTTCTGTCAAGTTAATGGGTCCTGTCTCTGCTGCAGATTGTTCAGAGACAACCCCATGAGATATTACTGGATTCCTTCTCACCACTCTCTGAGGTTAAATTCTAACACAAAATACATAATTAATTACTGGTGGATAGTATTTAAAGCAAATATTTTGTGTCAGATGTTACACTGGTGAAAAAATATCACATGGAGGTGCTTTTAACTGTTCTTGGGATTTGCTTTTAAAAATTAGGTTTTCATGTATATTTTACCACGTATGTAGTTGAATGTAAGTTCTTCTTACAAAATAAAATGGTGAAGAACTTTGCTATATAATCTGGGACAATTTTACTATTTGTTTTGCTAACTTCTGTAGACTGGTGTCCCTACTCTTTTTTTAAAAATTATTTTATCTTATGTGTAGCTCCAATCAGTTTGCCTCCAGTGTTATTTATTGCTAGGTTTTAGTTAAAAGGGCAGTATGAATTAGATTAACAGAGACTACAATATTCTGCATTAGCCTTATTTTACAATTTCTTACGGTGTTCCTTTTACCACTGTTCTTGGTTTTTGCTAGTAAACTAGTCTGCAGCTGGTTTTCCTTTTATTATCTCATGGTGGAGAGAAGCAGCAATATAGGGGCAATTTATGGTTATTTGTAATGCTCCAATTTGCTGTCCTTCTCCCTGCTGACACTCCTATATGAGATTGTCTTACTGGAGTGCTTTTTGGATCTTGAAAGAAAGGAAACCACATTCCAGGTTCTCTCCTTTTCATACTTTTCATACTGTGATAGGGAACATTTACTTTCCTCCTCCATTTCCACAGACCTTAAGAAATTAAAATTTTATTTCTCCCCTTTCCACCACAAACATTTCTTGTTTAATCCCTATTGTCCCTTCATTCCTGTCTCTGCAGTGTCACCTGTTATAGTTAGTACCATCACTGTCATCAGATTTACTTGATGATTATTCCCTCCTTTCTGTTTCTCTTCCCATCTTGTTTCACTATATTTGGGTGAGTGTAAAGGCTTTCTTTATGAAGGAAGGGTGTCTCTAAAACCCTTAGCAACAACCAGTTTATTTATGTTATTTCAGTTATTTATGGTGTGGTGATGTGGTGATATAACCAGAAAAAAAAGCAAAAAAAACCCCAGCTTACCAAAACCCATGACAACCATCCTCTTGCTGTTGCTCTTTCCCTCATTCTTCCCAGGAGAGGAGGAATGCAGGTGCTGCATTGCTGGTTAGAGCGGTCATTGCTCAGATACCTTTGTTTGCTCTGACCCAGCCCAAGACAAGATGTCTTAATGTTCTGTTCGGCCCTGCAGTCTGATGCCAGCCAGATTTCTCATGTGGCTGGGAAACCTGTGGAAAGGGGCAGGAGTGGAGGCCAGAGGCCCTTGCAGTGCATGTAGCAGGCGAGCACACACTGCGGCTGTGTGTGCCTGCCGTGTCTGCAGAAAGCAAAAAGATGAGGGGGGGAAATATGTGATGGTGCTGCTTCTGCAGCATTGAAGTCTAAAGAAGTAAATGTGATAGAAACAGATGGACTATCTGTATTGGGTAAACTACTTAGCGAAAAAACCCTCAAAGCACTGAAGCATGTGAGCTATTTTGCCACATTTGTTTTTTGGAGGAAAAAAGCCATTGGTCTTAGATTCTTTTATGTGAACTAATTGAGCTTAAGGATTGCATCCATATGTGGCTTCTTCATGACCACTTTTGATAGACAGCACCATAAAATTTGCTGAAGACTCCATCTGGATGATTAACTTGTAAGACAGATCTAGGGACCATGTACATTTTTTGTTTTCTCTGCTAGATCTTTTTGACCAATTAGAAAATTTTCTTTAACATTCCTTATTTAAAGATTTCCTAATTGTTTTGGATTACTTTCAGTACTCCTTTTTCCACCACCACAACTAATTTGACACTATTTCTTCCATTTTGGGGGGATTTGGGGTAGAATAGGGATATGATACTTAAGAATATCTACTTTGAAAGCTTTTTTTGAGCATGCTCTTCTGAAAAGATCTCCTTTAGTGCTTCAGGTAATAATTAGCAAAGATCTATTCAATTTCATTGTTTTAAACATTCAACTAATTGTTTATTTACTAAGGATTGTAATTAATATACAACAATGACATTGTCATTGATTTATTAATTGCAGTGAATTGCAATTAATACACAGCATCAACAATAAGAATCTCCTTGAATACCAGGAAACAAAAAAATTCAACCAGATAAAAAAAATCAGCCAGAGAAAGAACAAGAAAAGAATCAAACAAACAATTACAAGATGAGGGACATGAACATTATTCACAAACCCAGGAACAGAGAAGATGCTGCAGTTCTAGCACTCCAGCTCGTTCCATTGGAAATTTCTCTGGAGCAAGAGAGGTTCCTGCTCCTGTCACTAATTCAGAAAATTAATTTTAACCATCATCTACAGAATGTCTTTTGCTTCTACTGACATAGCATATTTTCACATTCTTGTTCAAGCTACTTTTGTGTGGCAGAGATGGGAAATTATTACCATAACTGTTGATAAAAACTCTCCTTAAAAACTGAGGAATGTTATATCAGTTATTCCTTGAATTAATACTTAATAACTTTCTACCTCTGGTCTTTTGAAGTGATTCATGTGATGTACCCATATAATGGCTATATCATAAAATAATAGCAAGGCATAAAAGTGACAAAATATCAGTCAAAATCCCTTGGTAAACTTTTAAAGTATGCTTCAAAATTCTAAAAATACCAGATTTTAAACTGAGTTTTTAAAATTTTATTTGTGTCTTTACAGAACGCTTTTTTTTCTATCCTGATTTTACTAAGGTAAATTAAAATGTTGACGGTTTTAATAAGTTGAAAATTTTAAATCCCAGCTAACTCTATGTATGATTACCAGAAAAATGTAACGTAAAAGTGAAAAATGGTTAGAATTAAAGCACTTTGTAAAAAGAGTTTATCAAAGAATTATGAGTGAATAGATCAAAATACATGCATGCATAATTGTCAGTCATGGCATTAGTTTAGTGGTGAGAGACAAATTCTAACTGCAGTATCACTTGTCTTTCCAGATATCTCAGATACTAAGTAAATTAATAGAAAAATTGTTTTTCAGGTTTAATTTATATATAGTTTAGTTATTAATATCTTAAGGAAAAAATCTTCATTAATGAAAGGAGAATACTTCTCTTGCAGTGAACATGGTCCTAGATACCACAGGTTGTCATTTCATAATTACCAGGGCTTATGTCACATAAGGTGTGTGAACACATGCCATTTATTGCACTTGAGATTTGGTATTTGGCTTATTATTCCTGGACTGCTCTTCAGAGAGCTGCAGGGGGAATTCCATGCAAGAAAAAATTTGTTAATCTGTGAAAACTGCTGAAATTGCTGTATGAGATTAAAACTCATTAAAAAACAGATTTTAATTGTCATAGATAAAAACTTAAATTTTCAAAATGGAAGAAAGTATGATGGTTTGCTGTCTTATCCTGTTTGAGTATTTGAGTGCTATTTTGTTTGTGACATCTGCATTTTGATTCAAACAGACTAATTGAACACTTTCCAAACATCAAACTGAGTGTAAATAAGTTTTTAATTTGATATGGTCATCTTACTATGGTGTCCTGAAAGTAGATGAATGATGGTTCATCTTCAGCAGCTAACATAAAATATCTAAAACATATTAGCTAGTGTAAAGAATACAACTTTGGAACTGAGTTATTTGATATAATGAATTTTTAGATTAATTTTATTCAGTGGTGGACAGCAGGGCAGGTGGTCTTGATCTGGGTTCTTTTATGGCTGATTGAGAAAAGAATGTTGCTAAAGCCGTTAAAATGTTCTTAGACTGTGCTAGAAGATTTCTGTAAAGGTATATTTTGAGAATAATAATACAAAGTGCTAATGAAAGCAATCCTGGTTTCCCCTCAGACCTTGCTAGGAGTTTTTCATATATATCTGTTGCTATACACATTATCACCTGAAGGACAATAAGCATCTTTTAGGGCCAATATTTCTGTATGATGTTTAAAATTATAGTTGCAGCGAAATATTTTGTTCCTGTGCTTCATAATACAAATTTAACCAATAAAATTGTACATAATCAAGAAAGCTAGTGAAAGGTTAGGCACTTCAGTTTTATTTTGTCATGTTGCAGGTCAAATCAAATATTTCTGGTTTTGTTTGTTCTTTTTGCCTGTGTTTTTGACATGAGAGAATTAAACTTGTATGAAACCATAGGCTTAACCTATGCTGCAAAAGGTTAATGTGAGTATCTATTGTAATGAGGCAATACCAGCAAGTCCTGCTGGTGAATGCACTTCTGTCCTGAAATCATTTATTTGCAATATAAATCATAATGCTGAGATCATATCCCAAATGCACTGTGTGCAATGAAATCTTGATTTTTCTTTTTTTTTTTTTTAATGACTATATTCATACCAAGGCTTTCAGCAGCACATAAATTACTTCAGCAGAACTTTTTTCTAATGTAAATCTAACCAGTATGTTGTCCAGACTGAAAGCACTTTCTGGTACACTGAGTTTGTGATTTATTAATGTTGTTTCCTGTCTGCAGCATGGTGTATTTTGCAAATGACATTAACTTTGTGTAAGCTAAAATGCTGTGTAAGTTTAGTTAAGATCAATGAAAGGAATTTGGTGACTTTTTTAGAAGCATTGTTGCAATCTGTACTCAAATAGTCATAATGCAAAATGAAACCTTTTTATGTATAGTATTCTGCTCTTAATGCAAGTGTTTACATCTCTCTGTGATATTACATTCTGGAATCCATTGATATGAATTAATCTTTTGCTGTTTTTTCATAACTATACCTGTCTTATCTACCATGAAAATGGTTTTTTCCTTCCTAGTTACTTCAGTAATTTTTAGAATAATCTTTGCTTTAGAAATTCTTTAGCTAGAGCCCACATTAAAAGGTAATTAATGAATGTCACTTCTCTGTTAACAGCGCCTATCAAATGGCTCAATAGACTCCAATGATGAAGCCAGTCAAGTTGTTGAACTTCAGGAACTACTGGAAAAGCAAAACTATGAAATGGCACAAATGAAGGAGCGTTTGGCTGCACTGTCTTCCCGTGTGGGAGAGGTAGAGCAGGAAGCAGAGACCACGAGAAAGGAGCTCATTAAAACAGAGGAAATGAACAGTAAATATCAGAGAGATATTAGAGAGGTAAGGAATTCACCACACCTAATATTTCATGATTGGTTTTCCTGTGATATCTGCTACAAACTGATAGAGGCCAATGTATATGGGCAGCAAAAGCTGAACACTGATGAAAGCCCTTACATATAAGATACAGAAAATTTAAATTAAGATACAGTACTAAAAATTTATTCCTTTCTCTCAGTAAATGAAAGTATAACTTAATTTTCCTTCTCTTTCCTCCTCTTAAATATGTGGTGTTTCTCAGTGTTCCCCAGCATATCGTCTCTTAGGCAGATGTTCTCAGTATGTGTGGACAGTTGGCTTCTAGAATCTATTTTAGTATGTATTAGTTATCTTTCTGTTACACTGCTTCCTACGATATAGTTATTTCATATGCATTTATGTATGTGTGTGTATGTATATGCATTTGTATGCGTGTATTTAACCTCTTATTTCTAGTATTCTGGAAGAAATGTTCCTTCACAGTTTCCCATGCTTGGCATAGGCTCAAAGTCTCTTCACAATACTTTTAAGTACATAAAATACTTTTAAGTATTTTATCATTTTCATCTAGTTACAAAGACTAGTTTTCAGTGATCCACAGAACTGCAGGCCTGTCAGACTGACCTCAGTGCCTAGGAAAGTCATGGAGCAGATCATCCTGGGTGCCATCACACTGCATGTGCAGGACAGCCAGGGGCTCAGGCCCAGCCAGCATGGGAGTATGAAAGGCAGGTCCTGCTTGGCCAACCTGATCTCCTCCTATGACAAATTAACCTGTGCAGTGGATGAAGGAAAGGCTGTGGATGTTGCCTACATGAACTTAAGTAAAGCCTTTGACACCATCTCCCACTACATTCTCCTGGAGAAACTGGCTGCTCATGGCTTGGACAGGTGCACTGTTTGCTGGGTGAAAAACTGGCAGGATGGCCGGGCCCAGCGTGGGGTGGTGCATAGTGACATATCCAGCTGGTGAGCAGTCCCTCGTGGTGCTCCCCAGGGCTCATTACTGGGGCCAGTCCTGTTCAATATCTTTATTGATGATCCAGACGAGGGGATCAAAGGCATCCTCAGTAAGGTCACAGGTGACACCAAGTCAGGCAGGAGTGTTGATCTGCTGGAGGGCAGGAAGGCTCTGCAGAGGGATCTGGAGAGGTTGGATTCATGGGCCGAGGCCAGTTGTATGAGGTTCAAGAAGGTGGAGTTCCAGGTTCTGCACTTGGGTCACAACAACCCCATGTAGTGCTACAGGCTTGGAGAAGAGTGGCTGGAAAGTGACCCAAAGGAAAAGGACCTGTGGGTGCTGGTCAACAGCAGCTGAATGTGAGCCAGCATGTGCCCAGGTGGCCAAGAAGGCAAATGGCATCCTGGCCTGTATCAGCAATAGTGTGGCCAGCAGGACCAGTGCAGTGATTGTCCCCCTGTATTTGGCACTGGTAAGGCCACATCTCAAGTTTTGGGCCCCTCACCAAACGAAAGATGTTGAGGTGCAGCAGCATGTCCAGAGAAGGGCAACAAAGCTGGTGAAGGGTCTGGTGCACAAGTCTGATGAGGGCTGCTAAGGGAGCTGGGGTTGTTTAGCCTGGAGGAAAGAAGGCTCAGGAGAAACCTTATTTCTGTCTACACCTACCTGAAAGGAGGCTGTAGCAAGGTGGGTGTCCCAAGTAACAAGTAACAAGACAGGAGGAAGTGGCTTCAAGTTGTTCCAGGGAGGTTTCATTTGGATATAAGGAAAAATTTCTCCACTGAAAGAGTGGTCAAGCATTGGATCAGGTTGCCCAGGGAAGTGTTAGAATCACCATCCCTGGAAGTGTTCATAAAATGTTATTATGGCATTTGAGGACATGCTGATGCTACATTTATTGTGTGACTTGATGTTCTTGGAGGAGTTTTCCAACCTCAACGATTCTATGATGCTATGATGTGTTTCTCCTTTTCCACCACTGCTAGATTAAGTCCCAAGGAGATTCTAATATCTCCACTGTATTTACCTTTTGGCAAATATTTCTGTCTTTTGGCAAATATTTCTGTCTCTCAGACACTTGATTGCCACTTGGTTATCTTTTAAATACCACATTACATTGGCTATGGGCTTAATTGCTTTAATTTCATTTCTTCCTAAGAAAAACTGCCGCTAATACATTTGCATTTAGAATAATTACCAAATACCAGTGCAAAATCTGCTGTGAAACGTATTTGTAAAGGTAGAAGTACCTTTGATCATTTCATACTGCCACAAAAGATCGTTGTCCCAGTGCAGAAAATTAAATACCTGCAACAAGAAAGGGCTAGTTACATATAGTGTAACTTGTACAAATTATTGAAGTTTTTTTTCTTGTGTATTTTAACAAATTACATATGTAATAACTATTTTTATGTTGTTGGTTTTTTCAGCTATACTCAAAAAGATCAGCTGGATGTGGTCCACTTTAGGACTAGCTATTTGGATCCATTTGTATGATCATTATGTCTTGAAAAATAATCTCAGTTACTTCAACACTGCTTTCATAGTGTAATAAAAAGTAAGCAGTAAGACATGCCTATCAGGAAATATTTTCATTGTGAAAGGTTATGTGGCAACATAAATCTTCTCAAGAGCCAGACACAACTTTAAAGCTAATAAAATTTTCTAATTTCACTAAAATTTGTTGAAGAAAAATAGACAATGTAATAGAGAGAGTAATGAATAACTTAGCTAAATTATAGCAATTGACTTCAGTGAGACCACCTTTTAAAACAGAAGAAAACAGCTCAAGATTTTAGAGAAGTCCTACCCATAGCATATGCATAACATACCCATATGCTATGGTTATGTATCCAACATTATGGTCACTTGTTTTCCTGAAATTTCAGGACATGTCACGAGATGCCTGCTACATGTTCTTCAGAAGAAAATTTTAGCAGAAGCCAGGAATAAGTATAGGAATGTGCATGTCTCTTTTATTCCCTATGTCACTATAGTATGTTTCTACTATTATGTAACAATATCAATTTTTATAAATTTTGATCAAGCTGTTGTTTAAAAAGCAAGCAAGTAAATATGACCTTTGTTTGCTCTGATTTTTGCATTGTAAAATATAGAAACTAGAAACATATACAAAAGGTGAAGTTTGTTTCTGTTTGCTGTATTCAACAGCTACTACTGCACCAGGGGAGGTTTAGGTTGGACATGAGAAAGAAATTCTTCATGGAAAGGGTAATTGGACATTGGAATGGTCTACCCAGGGAAGTGGTGGAGTCACCATCCCTAGATGTGTTCAAGAAATGGGTGTAGCATCAGTGCTGTGGTTTAAATGACAAGGTGGAATTGTGTCCTAGGTTGGACCTGATGATCTCAGAGGTCTTTTCCAACCCAGTTGGTTCTGTGATTCTGTATCATAGCCACAAGAAAACGCAAAGAATTCTCTTTAAAACTGAGGATTTACTCCTGAGCCTACCTTACGCTCCTGTCTACTATTAGCATGAAAATTAAACTGTTATAAAATTATGTAGCATTTTAATTGTGCGATTCCTGATGGGGGTTTTTCTGTCACATTAGGCAATGGCGCAAAAGGAAGATATGGAAGAAAGAATAACTACGCTGGAGAAGCGCTACCTCAGTGCTCAGAGAGAATCCACCTCCATACACGACATGAACGATAAGCTGGAAAATGAACTGGCAAACAAGGAAGCCATCCTGCGTCAGGTGCTGTACCTGCATTCGTCAGTTGTTTTCTTCATGCACAGTGAAAATTAATGTCAATTTACTATAAGAGATTTGCATTAGGTGAATCTGTTCGGTTTTAGTCAACAGATCAGTTAATCTAAAATATCCTAAATTTTTCAGCATCTCTAAATGTCGTATCAGCTAGTACAGCTGTGAACAATAATTTCAATGTGTGCATTCAGTGTTGGAAAATAACTGTGTTTTCTGATAGAGTCTTGCATAAGTGCACACAGTCTTATTCCCTAAGTAGTGGAATATATTTGCTTCTTATGTAACAATTTTGGAATTTTATTTTATATAAAATAGTCTGAGCTAAAAAAATTCCTTTCTGCAGGAGAGGTAAAAATTTGCATATAATATATTCTAATGATTTTACAGACTAGCAGAGTGCAAATAAAATTTTTAAAAGCTAAATGAACTGTGAATATATTTTAAGAAAGCTTATAACATGACTGTGCAACTTTCTCTCATGGTACTTTGTTTCCATGGTGATTCCAAATCTGGAATGTAAACTGAACATAAAACACTCTTTGTAATTTGAAGAATAGGATATAAACTGAAAGCAAACATGAAATGAATATAATTCATGCTGTATCATTCAAACCCAGCCTCACTATCACACTTCTTTTTTGCCTATTTAAACAATTTAAAGTGTTATTTGGGAAATAAGCTGATGTGATGTGATAATCTCTGTTTCTGTAATTGTATGCAGATATATTTGCACACACATGCATGCATCCCCGTGTGTGTGTGTGTGTATGTAAGTATTTGACTGCCTCTTCAGGGAAATCAAACCATCAGAAATCAAACTCTCAAGCTTTTTCCAGCTTCCTTAGACTATTTTAAGAGGTATCTTCAATTGTCAGGGAAAAAAAACACTCAGCGATGGGAAAGGAAGGTATTTGTATCGGAGTTCTTATCATTCCCAATGTAAGTCATGCTGTGCTGCAGAGTTCTGCCTACTCAAAGCAGGAATCAGAACAACTAGGCTCAGAGTATATATGGTCAGACCTGAAGTTGATTTGCAGCATTGAGATGGGAAAAGCCTAGCTTTTCATGCTTTTTTAAGGATTAAAAAAGAATCTGCAATCACACTCCTTTTTAATTTTGTCTTGTATTACCTGGATTGAATGAGAAAGCAGCAACCATTAAAAGATCTTAATTGTGTGGTGCATCTCAGTAGGCCAGAAAATGCTACAGTTATAAAAAGTCCTCTTATTTCTCTTTAATAGTTATCACAGATTAACCAATTTCACCTCTGTAAAATGAGATTTAATTGTAATGAATGAAATGTCAGTTTTAACTTGTCATAATATATGATTGCATTCATTCATAAAATTGTTTGGCGATTTAGTCAGGGAATTCCGCCCTTTCAGAATTGTACTTCTTTCCCATTTTTGCTCATATGTAAACTTTTCTGTTACCTGGACCATTTCCATTTAGAAAATTCTCATATTACTGGCACCAGTACTATTGTTTTGCTCAGATAAATACCACATCCATCAGTGGAGCTTCTTCATCTTAATTAGTGCCATTTTACCCCTTTTACTCACCTTTGTGAGATCCTTGAGCCTCAAATCAGTAGTAAGACTGGCATGTTCCATGCTTGAGTTAATGCCTCTCCAGTAACCTCTCCCACACTGAGGGGTGTCTTGCCTGTTAGTGAGTTTTGCTATGATTTCACTGATTCTTTAGAAAGGGAAGGAAAATCCCTAATTTTGAATTTTATTTTTTATTCTTGTTTCTCTCTTTGGCCTTCAGTTGGAAGACAAAAACAGACAGCTGCAAGAGCGTCTCGAGCTGGCTGAGCAGAAGCTGCAGCAGACAATGAGGAAAGCTGAAACCTTACCTGAAGTGGAGGCCGAACTGGCTCAGAGAATTGCAGCTTTGACTAAGGTACTGAGAAATAGGCTCACTTCAGAAGCCCTATTGTTTAACACTAATTTTCAACCTGATTCCTCACCTCAAGGACAAAACAAAGGTAGCATCGAGCCAATTCGAAGGAAAAAAGTGCTTCTGGATAAGTATGGGTACAGGACTGGTTTCAGTGCCGTGTTTGTAATTCTTAGCATTTTGGTGACAGGAAAAGTAGGTATCTGTAAGTTAGCCTAGACTATATTTACAAGGGAGTCATGTATTTCCAATACATTTGAGCATTACTTACTCTAGGAAGACTCACTTTACTGTGCAAGAGTTTCTGATTTAAGGGTAGGCAGTGAGGGAAGTCCCTTTCCTACAGGTACTTAGTTCTTCCGGATGTTTTCATATACCATGTATATGAACACCACCTAGTTTTATTGCAATAAGTGCTGTAAAATCAAATCCTGGTGACAGGTGAGATCATTTGTGCGACACAAATGAAGACAACTTGCAGTACATGCTTACAAAATTTGCTTTGAATGATTCTTTGTATCATATATCTGCAAAGAAAAATGTGAAACCTTGAGCAGATTTCAATTTTTTTTTTCTGATAAATTTATTATATGGCTGCTATCTTGCAGAGAAGTAAGAAGATAAAGATAAATTTTCCATAGCATGTTTTTTATATTTGGCCTCTAATGCTTTCAGGTGTGCATGTAGTTAATACTATAGTTCAAGTATTACCAGCTTCGCAAAGATATATAATGAGGTATACTCTTCATCTCTTAAAATCAGACAAAGAAAAATGCGTTTAAGAAACTGTATTATATATAATTATGATTTATCTAAGCTTTCCTTTTTCTATTGCCAAGGAATGCTTCTAACTATTTATGTGCTGAGCTATTTTTACATTTGATGGACTTTTTCAGTTCTTACGTTTTTCCATTTTTAGTGAAGCCTTAAATGCTGAGCAGCTCATTAATAAAGCCTGATTTTAAAGTAATTAAGTAGAAACAAAGAAAGGAAGGCGTTTGGGGGGATTTGTGTGGGGTTTTTTTAATTAAGGCAAGATCATTCTTCAGTAATCAAGGGTTTGTGCTGTCCCTTTAGGTTTGTATGAATGGGTTCAAATCTGAAAGAAAGACTGAAAATTGGGGGAGGTGGTGGGGGAAGGAAGGCAAGAAGAATCAGCAAAAAGAGCTACATGAAATATCAAATAAATTTCATTGGATTTTAATAAAAACTCAGGTGCACATAACAGCAATCCCTTGGGATTTTAACTTTTTTTTCCCAATTGTTTCTGATTCAGCATATAATCATATATTCTAATGCCCTCAGTAGCTTAAAAATACTGTTTTCTATTTTAAGAGGATTTTTCCTGAGTAAGTTCTCCAGCAATTAGCCACCAGTAAGTATCTGGCAGTCTAAAGCATGTTTTTTCTTGCAACTGCATTTTTCCTTGAACGTATATTAATGACAAATATTGTAAGAAGAAATCCCATTTCAACCATGCAGAACACTCAGGGACTTCCATGAGATACTGTTGTTATTGTGACCATAAAGCTGCAATATACATCTCCGTTTGTCTTTTTACATTATTTCATGGGATGTGGTTAGAGAGCTGTGAACAGAGCTGATGCTCCACCCCATTTCACATTGATGTATTTGATCAAAGTTTTTGCCAAGTGAGAAACTCCGAGAAGTATGTCAGGTTATAATGCTAGTTCTGTTCATTTCCCAGTGATTACATGAAAAACGGAAGATATGTATTTCAGTTAAAATTGTGCTGCCTTGGAATATGTGACATGAAGAAGAATGTCGTAATTTGGCCAATAGGCTAAATAAGCCTGTGGCTTGTGTATGTTGTATATAATGTCTTTGCAAACTGTAGAGCTTGATAAAAGTGCTGGTTTGACAGCTCTGAAGTTTAAAGTCCGCTACTTTTCATGGATCACATAAATGTGGCTCTGAACCAAGGACAACACTGTAATCACTGCAGCTTACTTAAGTAGTTTTAAGTTAGCTAGCTGGTGTGCTGTTACATGTGGTCAGCTATTCACTGACGACTGCAAGACCTACCTAGGGGGCTGAATAATGCTAATTAATTTTGCCTTGGCTGGACTTTATGCCAACATACATGTTATCTGTAGGACTCAAATTATCTGGCTGCAAAATCCCCAAAGTCTGCATACCTCAGCTATGTGATCACTGCAGTGTCTATGTGTACTAAGCAAAAGATGAGCCTGCTAAAACTTACTACTGTGCTAAAAAAAAGTCGAAACTGATTCTCCTTCCTTTAGTATTGTCTCAATGAAAGTGGCTTCTCTGAGATTAATGGGGTTACAATCATATGGAAGAGGTGAGTTAAGCCTAACATGCTTTATATGTACTTTAAAGGAAAGTAATATGGGTTATATGCTTCACTGTGGGTAAAATTTAAGACTGATTACTTACATGTGGAGATAAACCAGAACAAATATGTTCTGGATTTGGCTTTGATTATTTCCCCACACCCCCCTCAACACCACCCCCCCAGATTTAAAAGACGCATGCTGCAGTTCGGCATTCAATTTTTTATATTCTTGCTCATAATAAATCTGGGTTGGGATTCTGCAAAAGAAGGATATAGATTGTGATCCTTCTATGGTGTCAGTTTTTTAAATTAGTTGGTTTTCCTTTTTTTATGTATATAAGCTAGTGATATGTCTTTCTGCTACTTTTCCATGCCCAAACTAGTTCATAAGGAGTGAACTTCCAAAAATTTGGACTATACAGTGATCTTGGATAAGTACCCATAAATTTACCTGAATCATTTGAACTTTTCTTTGGCTTTGTTTTCAATGTGTTCTGCCCATTGGGTGAGCAACTGGAGGGTTAGTCAGCCTGTGGCAGACTAACCTGGAACAGCATGATCCCATATACTGTGCTGTCCTGCCTGGCCATCACACTGGTATCTGTCTGGTCATGACAAGTAGCACAGCTCTCAGCATGTATCCCAAGATTTAGATTCCCATGACTCATTGAGCCACCTTCTAATCACTCTCACAGTATTGATCTGTTTGCCTGCCCTGGAGAAGAGGCAGTTCCTAGTAGAAAGAACCTCCCTCCTGTATTAACCATTCTTTATCCCACAAAATGTTTATTTTCCTCAGAAGGGACAGACATTGGAGCATCCAGAATCTTCAGATGGTTAGTCTGTCAAACACAGTTTCTCCTTGCATGTGTTCAAGGAGAGGTCTAGTAGAGCCAGCCAACATCCACCTACTTCCATTCACTCACTCCCACTAGTAGTCCTTCACCCCCGGGTGCTTGTGCAGCAGAGGTACCAAATCACTTCTCTGATCACAAGACAGCAGTAAGCATTTTACTCCATCATTCCTGTATGCAGGTCACCAGAAATACCAGCCATGCTTTTCAGCTGCATTAGAGAAGCAATGAGATGGAGAAGAGGAAACCATATCCTAATAAACCACATCTAGCATAGTAACACCTTCAGTTAATTTTAAAGGTGATAAAAGTGACTTGAGACTTGGAGGCAAGTGGGACATCATGCTTGTTTTGTGCCAGTGTGGGGATGTAGTTTGCTTTAACCAGGGAAGAAGTTGCAAAACAAGTAGAAGGAGAATGTCTGCCATGAAGAGGATGCAAAGAGGAGAAGGAAGTTCCTCTGCAAGGTGTGGATGTGGTTAATACAGAAACCTCTCTGAGAAAAGGGAGAGAGAAACGTGTTGTGTTTGCTGGAGAAGGAAGTTGATAAATCCTCCCAGAGGCTAAAAAAATATAAATCTTCAAAGAGGAGGGAAACCGAAGAAAATTTCACATTTACAACACATTTACAACATTCCTGTCTTCTCAAAACACCCCTCTTTTTATGCTTTCCTTTTCTCTGGAGATTTTGCCTTGACAGGAGGACTAAATGAAAGAAGCAACTTTGACAAAGCTAAATTGAAGGAGCTGCTCACTAAACTTAGGAGGTACAGAAGGTAGTGAGAAAATGAAGGAGGGGAAAGAATGTGTGACTATCTAGTGACTGCAGGGTTGGGGTTTAGAAAAAGCAGACACCTAGGCCAATTCCTTTTGTCACGTTGGTAACAGGTTAGATATGAGCATGTGAGCAAGTAGCTGATAATTTTGTGAGCTGTTGCAACTCTGTCACCATGATCACCTATTTTCACCTTCAACTTCATAGCTCAGTTCAATAATGCATCTTTCTTTGTGAATAACTCCCTCATTCTAAGGATAGACTAAAGAATGAGTACCATAGGATGCCAGTAGAAACTCTGGAGAGGGCAGGTGTTCAAAAGTCAAGGTCTAAAAACTGGGGAAGTTGCTTGTACCATTAGAAAAGTTTAGATTTGTTCCTGCAGCTCAGGAAAAGGAAAACAATTCTGGCACCTATATTATACAAGTGATTTCTGCATCTGAAATTGGATTTCTTTCTTTTCAACTAAGATACAAAGACCTAGAAAATGTGCAGTGCCATCAGTAACAGATGATGTGAAAGCAACATCTTTTCTGTGGGCGCATTAGCAGCAGGAGCACCAGCAGAGTTTTAACAGGGTTAGAGATCACACAAGCTGCTTTGGTATTCCCTCAATGCAGAGTTTTCCTGCCTGTTACTACCTTGTGCTGGCTATTCCACAGCATGTAGAGTGCAAAGTGAACATTAAGACTCATGCTGGTTTCTCACAGGGGTCAGACATCATTAGTTTTTATCCATATATTTTTAATCCAGTTTAAGATGCATGATTTCCCAAATCTATTTATAACTGAATGTTCTGGCTAAATGCTTTAAATGCTAGTTGCTGAATACCACACAGTATATCTTATTAATCTTCCTGTAGCAAGTAGGAGCAAAGAGGCGCTAAAGTCTTATATCGAAGAAAGGAATGTAGGGTAAGGTCTGCCGAGCAAGTAGTCATGTGAGCTCTATTTTACAGTTTTTAACTCAATTAACTCTTAGTAAAACAAGTTGGAAGAAATCCAGCTTTTCTTTAGGAAGTCCACAGTTGTCTGTTCTGTCTCATGTGTGCCTAAAGTTCTGCTACAGAAACATGACAAGCACTGGTGTCTCAGCCTCTGCCTTCTGCCTCAAACTACAAGGCTGAGATGAACACATTCAATATTTTTATGGTAGGTTGCCAAGTCTCTCAAAGAGCTTATTCCAGTAGTAATCTCTGGGTCTGAGTAAGACACAGGAACAATAAAAATGTGTAGCTGCCACAGGTACACCAATCCTCAGAGCATGGCCTAGGGAGGTCCATGAGGAAGGATTTGCAAATCCCTCAGTTAACAGCTGACTTGCTACAGGGTTTTTTTGTTTGGAGGGGTCTCTTAGAGACCTAGGTTTCGGGCCTTGCTCAGTGTAAAGGGCAATGGGAGGTGTTTAAACCCTCATTTTGGGACTGTGTTCCAGCTGAGGACACAGGTTACTGGAGCTCTTTGTCTGACGGTGGGTTTCTGCAAGTCAAAGAAGATAGGAGTACATACTTGTATTTCTGTCTGCCCTTTTGGTTCCCATCCCTGCTGCAGGGGGCTGCTCCTGCAGTTGGCACATAATAACCAGTGGTTAAAAATCCCTGAGCAGCATTAGAGCCCAGAGTAGTTGCTAAGTCTGTGCACCTGTGCTTGCTCTCTGCCAGGCAAGCACTTGAGCCAAATTATTGAATGTCTTGGCTATAAAATAATTTGGTCCTTTTAGAGTAATACAGAATAACACTTTCAGAAGAAACTATACATAAAGGAAACATGAAACATTCTAATACATTTGCAGTGTTTAGAATAATGACATTTGTTTTGATTCTAAGGCATACTGAATTTTATTTGATTTTCAAGTTTCTCTGTTCTACCAAAGAGATGTAAAGTTAAATGTTTCCTTTTATGCTGAAATGTGAAGTACAGGTACTCTGAGACACATTCAGGACACATTTTATCTAGGATTTACACATGAAAATTTTAGTATTCTAGTGAAATAACTGAAAACTATAATGCAAGAAGACTTACATACAGCTTAAACATATACCTTGCTGAATTATTAAAGCAGCAGGAAGTTATAAAATAACATGTAGCTATAAGAGTCTCAGGAGAACATCATATTCTTTCAAGAATGTTGTCTCTATAAGAATTCAGATAACATACATAATTCTGACAATAATTTCATTCCCTCTCTTCTTCCCAACAATAGTTAGATATAATACCACAATTATTTTCTGCATTGAAAAGATCTTCTGGAGGGATAAGGTATTATGGCATGGTTTGGGCTGAAAAATTTACATTTTAGTTTGGAAAAAAAAGGTAAATTATACAGCTAACTAGACAGACTGTCTTTTCAAGGACAGTTTATGACTGACAGCACCACATTTCACAGGACTTGAATGGGATCCCTTTGAAGGTTTTACTCTGGTTATCTTCATATTTTGCATTAAGCTGCAATTAAGTGTATGGAAGCAGTGAAGTTTAAGTAACTTGCTTTTAAGTTTTGCAGTCAGCTAATGAAGCTTCTAAGGAGTTTAATTTTGTAGGAAGGTGCCCCCAGTGGGTTCTATATCTCCCTCTAAGAAAATGGCTTCAAAAGAGGTAGAATCACTTAAGTCTTCTCAGAGCTCTGATGATTTCAAGTCATCCCATGACCCTTGGAGATGCATTAAGGGAAGGCCTTGAACCAGTACTGCAGCCACGACTTGAAAAGGGGATAATTCTCTTTTCTACAGAGCAGGATAAAATTTGCTCACTCTGTGGAAGGATGTCTGTTCTGCAATCACAGGGACTTAGCTTTTTCAACCCTATTTTTCTAATGCGGTGCATTAGCATTTGTGTGCTGAAACCAACTAATATGTAAAACTGAGAGATAAGTTAAAGAAGATCATAGAAATGTTGTTGCTGGTCCAAGTTGTGATAAATAGACAAAATAGTTTCAGCTAATAAATAAGTTCAAGTACACCACAATATGCCTGCTTCATGATCAGAAACAAGAACTGCACTTATTAAATGAGTTTAATTACAAAGGCTTTCCCTTAAATTTTGCCAGAATCTGAGTTTTATGAATATACTATGGAAAGAATACTAGTGTTCAAAGTTAAGCAATATTCTTGTATTTATACAAAGCAGAATTTTCTCATATGGATGTCTTTGTATCAAAAACTGCGGTTTATATTTATAAATTACTAGATCACAGGATTGCTTTCTGTATGATCTTTTGGTCCTGATAATACTACTGAGTTTAAGTTCTGGGTAATTTTAAGCTATTATGAACATCTGGCATTATTTTGATATCTATTCCTAATGAATCTGATAAATCATTAGTAGATAAGCATATGAAAAATATCTCACAAAAATACAGCTGAAAAATTAGCATTTCTAGTGCATATTAAACCTTTCTCATTTGAAGATGGAGTTCAGGTGTCTTTTTGAGAGAGGGTAAATCTGACAGAGTGAAACAGTGTTTGACAGGCACAAGCTCGCAACTCAGTAGCACTCTCCATACGCCTCATGCACATTCCTGTTTCCATAGAAACAAAACCAATATAGCATTTCCCTTTTTTTAAAGGGCTTTTTCAATTTTTGAATAATAACATAGACTTGTTTTATATGACAATAGCATGAATATTCATGTTTTGCCACAAATGACCTAATTAAGGTCAACTTCTGTCAGAAATAGTAATGAGTCTTTGGTTGGATTACCATTTGTATACTCAGTAATAACTTTTCATTATTATTAATGAATTTTTATTTATAGGTTCTTCTTTTATCTGATGACCTTGATCTTCCAAAGAGATCCACCAGGGTGGATCTTTTCAAAGGGATGAAAACGATATTGTTTATTTGGATGAAAGGCCTTATGTAGTGTATTCTAAAATGGCATACAAAAGCTTGAGCCTTGTCTGTTTTGACATTCTTTCTCATTCCTAGAAATTAGGGAATTTACCATGACATTGCATAGTTGTGTAACTGACCGATCCATTACTTAGTATTTGTGCATTGTAATCATTCCTAGAAAATGGTAGAAGAATTATACAGGAATTTGTGATGTTGGCCTCTGAGAGTCTGGTTCTGGAGTTCAGTTTACCAAATTAAAAAGAAAAAAAAAAAAAAAAAAAAAGAGAGAAACAACATTAGATTAGACAGTATCGCTTTGAATCCACTCTGTAGTAGTGTGTCATCAGCCAGCCATCACTAACCTTGAACTTCCATGTGTAGGTTGATAGCTTCTTTAGCATTCCATTATTTTCAGTTTCTCCACATCAACTGCATCTTATTCACCAAGTATCAGTGTAGTTTTTTCCATGAAAAATCTGTCAGTTAAAAGAATTAAATTTTCAGTCCCACTTTTCTTTTAAGCATTCTGTGCTGTGTTCTGTTCGGTGTCAGTGTCTTTAGTTCTGATTTTTCAATTTTGTCCCTCTCCTTTTCCTTGACTTGTTAGTCTGATCCAACCTCTTCTACCTCATCTGATGATTATCAATATGTTATGGAAGCTAAACTACAAGAAATGATCTCCATACGTAGGAAGGTAGTCCTACTGGACTTTACTTTCTATTGCTAAATAGAAACCATCTGATTTGTTTTCATTTTCTTTAACTTTTTTTTTTTTTTAATTGATAATCAACCATCGTGCAGTTCAGTGCTTCAGGAGCTTACAATTTTACGATGGCAGGTTTGTGTTCAAACCATGCACAGTCTGCATGTTACATTTGGCTGATTTCATTGCTCATAAATAACTCCAATGTTTTGCTGATGCTTGGATGTAACAGGCCTTTGTAGCTGACACATTTCAAGCAATGCTGTTCAGCTGCCTGTTTAAATAAAGTTTATTTTCGGAAAACTAAGTTTGCAGTTAGTAGTAGCTTGCTTTATGTTTTGTTTAAACTTTACTGAGATAAAAACTTCCAAAGCCACCTAAATTACAGAAAGTCTTTCTATTTTTTTACAGGCAGAAGAAAGGCATGGAAACATTGAGGAACGTATGAGACACTTAGAAGCTCAACTTGAAGAGAAGAATCAGGAACTTCAAAGAGTATGTGTATTGCAAACAGCTTCTGTGCACTTTCCATTTGCCACTATAGTGCTACATTATGTACTCCAGCACCTAGACCTACCTAACTGTAAATGTTTTACTTGTAGCAGTGATGGCAGCATTTTCCTACTTTACTTCACCATCTTAATATACTAGTTTACATCTAGTTGCAGAGTTGAAAGCATTCTGCTGTTACAAAAATGGATGTTCATTAATCAATAACTGTAATTACTTTTCCTATGGATTCTTTTGGATTGTTACAGTTACTGTTAATTTTTTTTTTTAATTTTTTAATGATACAAGTCTGTACTGGTTAATTTTGGACCCTACCAATCTGTCTGTCCTATTCTACATTAAAGGCAAGGCAAAGAGAAAAAATGAATGAGGAGCACAACAAAAGATTATCGGATACTGTAGACAGACTTTTGACAGAATCCAATGAGCGTCTGCAACTACACTTAAAAGAGAGAATGGCAGCACTTGAAGAAAAGGTACAGTACAAGCAGCAGGATAAAGTTTAGCTTAATAAATATTTCCCTGTATGTTCTACTTTTATCAGGACAGAGGCATCGTGCTGACTTTGTATTACCAAGTATTAACACAAATGTGGTCCAGCTTACACATTCAACTCTTAATTCAAGAGTGGGCTCAAGTGTCTTTCTAGAAGTGCTGTAAATATGCTGAATATTTTGAGTCATGGGCTTATCAGCCAAGAGCCTGCTGAAGAGCTTGTAAAGGACCAGTGTGTAACAGGGTGCATGAGGCAGTGAGAAAAATTGGATGAGAACTGAGGAATGACTGGTTTTAGAGATGTGCTGTCTTTTCTGTGTTTTAACCTGCTGATTTCACCTCCCTTCCTCTGGGAAGAGTAAAGTGCTGTCACTGCAGGAGAAGGAGCCTTGGAGAGAGAATGTCATTTACAGGTTTTCCATGATGTGAGACAATGTGGGCCTGCAAAATTCAAAGCCGCTGACCTCTATATTTGCCCTCCTTAATCCCTCCCTCTTCTACTTATTCACCTTTGTCTGATCTGAGGGGAATCTTTCAGTGCATTTCAGAAGGGTATTTCAGAACTTCTGAGATGATGTACTTCTGGCTTATATCATTGAAACAAAATGTGGAATGGAGCTAGAAATAGGTTTGCCAAAAGAGGAGCTGGGAGAATTGGTTGTGTAAGAATGAGGCAGTTGCTTAGTTAAACCAAGATGCAAAGTTTTTTGTGATCTAGGAAACACATGGTCCTACATGTTTGAATTCTTGCCACCATTTAAAATTTACTATGTAATCCAACTGAAGAATTTTAATTTGATGTCCAACATATATGAACTTTTAAAAATTGTACATGTATATAGTGATATCTGATCTATTAATATATCTCTATTTTCTTTCTTGCTTATTGTTTTCTCTTCTTTTTATTTCTAGAATGTTTTGATTCAAGAATCTGAAAGTTTCAGGAAAAATCTGGAAGAGTCCTTACATGACAAGGTACTGTAAAATACTGAGATTTTATCTGGTTTTATCAAAAGATGTATAATTATTATTTGGAAATATGCATATGGTATATTAACTATCCAGCTATCATGAAAAATCTTCCTGACACAAATGGAAATTCCTTTAATCACCCAGATGCCAAAATAGCCTTAGAAGGTCTCTGACAGTTGTTCTGAGCTAGGTTCATGGTTGATATCCTAGCCTCAGGAAGTAAATACCAAAATTCTTATTGCTTTCACTGGCTCTGGAGTTTTTCTTCCATCAGTTTTTGTTCTCAAAAAGTCTTGTTTAACAGAGATTTATGCATAACTGGTTGCACTTTCATAGTGAAGATTGTAATTTTTTTATTTGATGCATTCTTCTTAACAGGTGCAGTGGCATTATGCTAAATATAGCTGGAAGTGACCTTTCTTCATTTCTTGCAAATTAACCCCTAATGATGTTTAGTGAATCAGTCACATTGATTATAAATATTGCTTCCAATCCCAGATAACTTCAAAACAAAATTCTGGTATTCCTGCCTTGAGCGCAGTAGGATACACAAATGTATTTGCATTCAGATTCACAGAAGTTTTTGTAATGTATTAAATCCATTTGAAAGCAATTGTATAGATTTTTAAAAATATATCTCCATTCTATGCTAATATAAATATATCATATGGCATCCAAAATCAAGACCTTTGAGAAAAATAACAAAAGAGGTATCTGATCAAAAAAAATTTGTTTTCATCTACATTTAGATGTAGATGGCAGCAAGATTCAAGTCGCCAAAAGGACAACCTGTTCCAGTGCCTCACCACCCTCACCAAAAAGAATTTCTTCCTGATATCTAAAGCCTCCCCTCTTTCAGTTTAAAGCCACTATCCCTTGTCCTGTCACTACATGGTCTGACCCCAGAGCTACTAAGTGTCCCACTTTTGAAGGGATTATTAGTTCCACTTTGGTGGAGAAACTGATGAAGCAATTTCAGATAGATGGACATAACACCAGATACTAATAATCACTAAGTAACTACCAAGTGTTACAAATACAGTATCAGTCATCTCAGTAATTCTGTTCAATCAAGAAATATTGTAAAAACACTCTAATACTATTTTAGTGTATATATATATATATACATAATAATAATATAATTCAGTAATAATACTGACTGAAACTGATATTACTTAAGTTCAGATCCTTATCCTTCCTAGCATTTTGCAATACTGAACATTTTAAACTCTGGGAAGAGCAGTCTTATATCTTCGTCTCATATTTGTTCTTAATTTGTTTTAAAATTCTTTGATTTCACTTTATTAGTAGATAACAATTATATATAGAATTTGGGAACAGTGCTGTTATCCCTGTTTTACAGTGGTAGCTGTAAATCATGGAGGTTTTTTAGTTAGTTCCAAAAATCCAATTTTTGTGACAAAATGCCATTTTTTACCACCAGCAGGCTCTTATACTAGAGTTCCATCAATTCAGCAAGAGCGAGACATATAGCTGCAGTTAAAGTCATCTAAAATGCAGTTCTCTCTAAGTCTGTGTCTCTGTCAGTAACTATAAAGGCCAGTGTGCCATCTCATAGTGTCATAAAAAAATGTAGGTTGGAAAAGATGATCTTGGAGATCACTGATTCCAACTGTTAATCTTGCTCATTAAAGGGCAAATGGTGTGTCACACGATGAACTGTGCCTGGCTTTATAGGAGGAAAAATATGAATTTCAAGGACAAGCTTGTCCTGCCAACACTTCCAGGCAGTGGTAAAACAGCAGAGTGCTATAACACCTCCTCTTGATACGTACACCTTGTTAACAGTAATGAGACTTAAATGAGCTTCCTTTTCTTATTGTAGTCAGTGTTACATTCAGTAAATCTTTCCTTACTTTTTTAACTTTATGAGAACAATATCTCATAAAGTAAATGTATTTTATATCACAAGTAAGTATATCTTACTCTTTTTACTTTCAGGAAAGACTTGCCGAAGAAATTGAGAAACTGAGGTCTGAGCTGGATCAAATGAAACTGAGGACTGGTTCTTTAATCGAACCCACCTTGTCAAGGTAATATTTTGTGACAAAAGTTTTCTTACTTTAAGTTGAAATAGAACATAAATGTAAGTGGCAAGCATTTACAGCAGGGATGTGTTCAAACCACACATAAATGTAGTCATGTATTTCTTTAAAAATGTAAAATCTGTGCAGTTATTATTACTGTTGCATTTCACTTCTTTCATCAGTAAACAGGGTCTTATATCAGTGAGTATACACTGAAATATTACAGAGATTAAAGAAAGTCTTTTAAATTATGAAATGTTTTGAAAAGTTTATCCAAGTACACAATTGTCGCCCTGGTTTTCTCAGCCTTCTGATAATTTGCATTCTTGGAGTCTTAAGTTCTCACAGTTTCATGTAAATAATAGCCAATGTTTACTTAACTGTTCTTTCTTGTTTTCATTCTTTTACAATGAGAGAAATTTTGATGAACAGTTCCTTTGTCCAGTGAGGTTGGAGAGGAAGTGACACCATCCTTCCAATCCCTTGTCAAATTGAGAAATGTATAAATCTCAAGACAAATTAAGTTCGTTCCTCTTTTGCCCTTCTCAGCTCAGTGCATGCAAGTGCAGTTATTTCGTGTCCTATAGCAACACACAACTTTTTTCCTAGACCTTAAAAATAAATTTGAAACTATCATCTTTAATGCTGAAACTGATCAGGATATTTGTGATCATATTTATTCTATAAATAATTTCTTTTTCTTTATTAGCAAGGCATAACTCAGCTGTACTTAGTGTATAGTAAAAGACAACAGAACTTCAGCTACATGTGAAGACAGTATTCATAGAGATGTGAAAATATCAAAACCAGACATTAAACATTGTGCTTCTTTTGATGGAAAATCAATTATGGGAAGAATAGTGAGACAAATGCCATAAAAATAACTACTAACAGCTGGAAAGAATTTATCATTCTAGAAAGTCCTTCTTGCTTAAAAGTGTCCCATGATATTAAATTATTGCTTTATTGATAATTGTGTGCCATGTGCTGTTTTCATAGCAAGCTACATGTTAATTTTTAAAATTTGCCAGCAAACCTGCCAGACAAAGATCATGGACCAAGGCTAAATTGGGAGCACTGTATTCATCTAAAGTTACCCTTGTTCAATAGTTTTTTTTTCTTCCATCAGCTATTGCCTGCCCATTGATGTCCTCAGACATCTTGCTCAGTACCTGGACATGGTTTCTCCCTCAACCTTTTATTATTTCTTGGAATAATATTTTTCTATATGTAGAGAAGTGTAAGTCGATGAAATTCAGAATGTGATGCTTGTAACTTTTTGAATTTTTGTTCCCTTTGGAATGTGACTACAGGCACACAATGCTTCTTTTTTGAAAGTGCTTGCAGGGACACAGGGTACTGAACTGCTGCAACAAGCAGCAGCTTTGGTTTTGGAGCAGCCATTCTTGGTGAGCAGCAGCTTTTCTTGCTGGGTAGACGAGTATCATTAGCTTGTCCTGTGTAAACAGGAGCTGATTAGCCCTTGTCCAAGGGCTATTTGAACTTGATAAGCTATCTAACTATCTTGGGAATTCAGCAGGTTCCACTCAACAATATACTTTCCTTTCTGTAACCTCACCTCATGAAGCTCCCAGCTCTCTCGGGCATAGCAAGCTCTGAGCATTAAATACGTCCAATTCTCAGACTGTATTCAATTCTGCATTGGCTGGAGTTTGTGCTTTCAGGAAAATAATGAAGGTGGTCAGCAGATGAATATCTACAGCTAGAGACTGAAACCTAGACTGTTTCTTTTTTCCAGCCAACTTGCTACACAACTGCCAAATATTATTGATTATCAGAACAAAGTTCTATTGAGACAATTACTATGCACAGAAGATAAAAACAGTCACTGTCCTATGCCGGTTTTTTGTTACATTTCATTTTTTTACTGTGATCATGCTATTCATATGTTGTTATGTGGAGATTGCTAGTGTGTTAAGAAACAGAAATTGTTGAGATCTCTACTTCTGTGATTGAATTCTCAAACGGTGCAGGGAGCTGTGTCCGTGGAGACACAATAAAGAGGCTCTGACACCTGCCAGGTTCAGCAGAAAGGAGGAAATGACGTCGGTTTATTGACACTANTAAAGTAAATGTATTTTGTATCACAAGTAAGTATATCTTACTCTTTTTACTTTCAGGAAAGACTTGCCGAAGAAATTGAGAAACTGAGGTCTGAGCTGGATCAAATGAAACTGAGGACTGGTTCTTTAATCGAACCCACCTTGTCAAGGTAATATTTTGTGACAAAAGTTTTCTTACTTTAAGTTGAAATAGAACATAAATGTAAGTGGCAAGCATTTACAGCAGGGATGTGTTCAAACCACACATAAATGTAGTCATGTATTTCTTTAAAAATGTAAAATCTGTGCAGTTATTATTACTGTTGCATTTCACTTCTTTCATCAGTAAACAGGGTCTTATATCAGTGAGTATACACTGAAATATTACAGAGATTAAAGAAAGTCTTTTAAATTATGAAATGTTTTGAAAAGTTTATCCAAGTACACAATTGTCGCCCTGGATTTCTCAGCCTTCTGATAATTTGCATTCTTGGAGTCTTAAGTTCTCACAGTTTCATGTAAATAATAGCGAATGTTTACTTAACTGTTCTTTCTTGTTTTCATTCTTTTACAATGAGAGAAATTTTGATGAACAGTTCCTTTGTCCAGTGAGGTTGGAGAGGAAGTGACACCATCCTTCCAATCCCTTGTCAAATTGAGAAATGTATAAATCTCAAGACAAATTAAGTTCGTTCCTCTTTTGCCCTTCTCAGCTCAGTGCATGCAAGTGCAGTTATTTCGTGTCCTATAGCAACACACAACTTTTTTCCTAGACCTTAAAAATAAATTTGAAACTATCATCTTTAATGCTGAAACTGATCAGGATATTTGTGATCATATTTATTCTATAAATAATTTCTTTTTCTTTATTAGCAAGGCATAACTCAGCTGTACTTAGTGTATAGTAAAAGACAACAGAACTTCAGCTAAATGTGAAGACAGTATTCACAGAGATGTGAAAATATCAAAACCAGACATTAAACATTGTGCCTCTTTTGATGGAAAATCAATTATGGGAAGAATAGTGAGACAAATGCCATGAAAATAACTACTAACAGCTGGAAAGAATTTATCATTCTAGAAAGTCCTTCTTGCTTAAGAGTATCCCTTGAGATTTAATTATTGCTTTATTGATAATTGTGTGCCATGTGCTGTTTTCATAGCAAGCAACATGTTAATTTTTAAAATTTGCCAGCAAAACTTCCAGACAAAGCTCAAAGTAAAAGCTTAGGATGCTTTTACTGCACCCTGCAGTGAACTTTTGGTGCTGCTGTTTGACTAAGGACAGAGAGGTCAGGGAGCACTGTTTGTAAACGAGAAAAGATCTGCTGAAGTTATCCTGTACATGCCTCACTGCAATATCCCAGGACTTACCAGGGCTATAGGAAGAATTTGGGGTTAAAGCTCTGAAAACTGTCATCAAATAAAGGTTAGTAATTCCTAACCAGTGTTAAATTTATCACAGGTCAGTTGACTAATATTTTCATAATGTAGAGCACAGCATTATTGATATGCTCACTCATGAACATGTAACACTCTTAGAGTAACCTCAGGCATATTTATGAATATACAGGGTAGTACATTCAGCTGCCAGTTCTAATTATCCTGAAATGTGTTCTTTTCTTTTTAAAGTTTTGGATGGTAAGTATTTCTATGTACAGGCTTCATTTTAAAAA
>VYXC01000811.1:275102-318632 GCA_013397175.1 Platysteira castanea
TGCTTCTTTTGATGGAAAATCAATTATGGGAAGAATAGTGAGACAAATGCCATAAAAATAACTACTAACAGCTGGAAAGAATTTATCATTCTAGAAAGTCCTTCTTGCTTAAAAGTGTCCCATGATATTAAATTATTGCTTTATTGATAATTGTGTGCCATGTGCTGTTTTCATAGCAAGCTACATGTTAATTTTTAAAATTTGCCAGCAAACCTGCCAGACAAAGATCATGGACCAAGGCTAAATTGGGAGCACTGTATTCATCTAAAGTTACCCTTGTTCAATAGTTTTTTTTTCTTCCATCAGCTATTGCCTGCCCATTGATGTCCTCAGACATCTTGCTCAGTACCTGGACATGGTTTCTCCCTCAACCTTTTATTATTTCTTGGAATAATATTTTTCTATATGTAGAGAAGTGTAAGTCGATGAAATTCAGAATGTGATGCTTGTAACTTTTTGAATTTTTGTTCCCTTTGGAATGTGACTACAGGCACACAATGCTTCTTTTTTGAAAGTGCTTGCAGGGACACAGGGTACTGAACTGCTGCAACAAGCAGCAGCTTTGGTTTTGGAGCAGCCATTCTTGGTGAGCAGCAGCTTTTCTTGCTGGGTAGACGAGTATCATTAGCTTGTCCTGTGTAAACAGGAGCTGATTAGCCCTTGTCCAAGGGCTATTTGAACTTGATAAGCTATCTAACTATCTTGGGAATTCAGCAGGTTCCACTCAACAATATACTTTCCTTTCTGTAACCTCACCTCATGAAGCTCCCAGCTCTCTCGGGCATAGCAAGCTCTGAGCATTAAATACGTCCAATTCTCAGACTGTATTCAATTCTGCATTGGCTGGAGTTTGTGCTTTCAGGAAAATAATGAAGGTGGTCAGCAGATGAATATCTACAGCTAGAGACTGAAACCTAGACTGTTTCTTTTTTCCAGCCAACTTGCTTCACAACTGCCAAATATTATTGATTATCAGAACAAAGTTCTATTGAGACAATTACTATGCACAGAAGATAAAAACAGTCACTGTCCTATGCCGGTTTTTTGTTACATTTCATTTTTTTACTGTGATCATGCTATTCATATGTTGTTATGTGGAGATTGCTAGTGTGTTAAGAAACAGAAATTGTTGAGATCTCTACTTCTGTGATTGAATTCTCAAACGGTGCAGGGAGCTGTGTCCGTGGAGACACAATAAAGAGGCTCTGACACCTGCCAGGTTCAGCAGAAAGGAGGAAATGACGTCGGTTTATTGACACTANCATTGTGCCTCTTTTGATGGAAAATCAATTATGGGAAGAATAGTGAGACAAATGCCATGAAAATAACTACTAACAGCTGGAAAGAATTTATCATTCTAGAAAGTCCTTCTTGCTTAAGAGTATCCCTTGAGATTTAATTATTGCTTTATTGATAATTGTGTGCCATGTGCTGTTTTCATAGCAAGCAACATGTTAATTTTTAAAATTTGCCAGCAAAACTTCCAGACAAAGCTCAAAGTAAAAGCTTAGGATGCTTTTACTGCACNCCTTTGCTCTTCCGACTTGGTTCCACAGCCCATGCTTAGGATGCTTTTACTGCACCATGCAGTGAACTTTTGCTGCTGCTGTTTGACTAAGGACAGAGAGGTCAGGGACCACTGTTTGTAAACGAGAAAAGATCTGCTAAAGTTATCCTGTATATGCCTCACTGTAATATCCCAGGACTTACCAGGGCTATAGGAAAAATTTGGGGTTAAAGCTCTGAAAACTGTCATCAAATAAAGGTTAGTAATTCCTAACCAGTGTTAAATTTATCACAGGTCAGTTGGCTAATATTTTCATAATGTAGAGCGCAGCATTATTGATATGCTCACTCATGAACATGTAACACTCTTAGAGTAACCTCAGGCATATTTATGAATATACAGGGTAGTACATTCAGCTGCCAGTTCTAATTATCCTGAAATGTGTTCTTTTCTTTTTAAAGTTTTGGATGGTAAGTATTTCTATGTACAGGCTTCATTTTAAAAAGTCAGAGGTTTTATTATTTGGTGTCTCCCTTACTTTTCTCATACAAGGATTTCAGTTTTTCACTATTAAACTACGTTTTGTGATGTGGTTTTCTCATTTATTATGTGATACATAAATATTTGTTTAAAAAAAGAAAACTGTGTTCCTAGACTGAAAGTCATTGGGTTGTTGTTATTCCAATTACTCTCTCAGTCCACTTATGTAATTCTGTTTATAGACCTCACCTGGACACATCAACGGAGCTGAGGTACTCGGTGGGCTCACTGGTTGATAGCCAGCCTGACTATCGGTCAACTAAAGTGATAAGGCGACCTAGAAGAGGCCGGATGGGAGTACGCAGAGATGAACCAAAGGTTAACACCCAACTTCTCATATATTCCCTGAAAAGAGAATGTACTTGAGGCTGTTAAGCTTATGGTTTGTGGGGTTTTCTTCCAGGAAAAAAACAACAGCAGAAAAAGCAACCCACCAAACAAGAAAACCCAACCCAGACAGCAGGGTTTTTTCTATACCTGCTCAGAGTACTGTTGTACTAAAATGAAGGCAGAAAATGTTGAAGTTCAGACATCAAAGTTCAAGCATACTTGATTATTTGTCTTTCCAGAGTTTCTTTTTGTATAAATTTTCCTGATAGTAATTGTATACCTAATTTACAATTATGTGAATATACTTTATGTTATTTGCAGAAATATTGTGAGCATTAATGGAGCACTAATAATTAAATAAGTATTTTGAAATGTTAGTTGCTTTCGTTTCCCATTTTCCCTGAAGTTTGGCTTTGCAGTTTTCCCCTGACGTAAGCCATGTATGTCCTAATTCCTGCTCAGGTGAAATCACTGGGTGATCACGAGTGGAATAGGACGCAGCAGATCGGTGTTCTGAGCAGTCACCCATTTGAGAGCGACACTGAGATGTCTGACATCGACGACGACGATAGAGAAACACTTTTCAGCTCCATGGACCTGCTGTCACCAAGCGGCCATTCCGATGCCCAGACTCTGGCCATGATGCTGCAGGAGCAGCTAGATGCAATCAATAAAGAAATCAGGTATGTAGCCTGAACCAGCTGGGATGCACTTATGATTACAGCTTCAAGCTTCCTTTAGTGCTTGAGTTCAGGTATGACTCATGGCAGTCAGGAAACAACTCGTTCATTTAGAGGATTGATAATGAGTCTGCTTTCCAGAGGAGGGTATTGACTGTGTGAAGATAACAACTGAGTCTTTCTTTTCTAACCATAGAAATTTCTTTCAAAAAATGTTCCAAGTGAAGAACTGTTGGCCAGTTGAAGAGAAGTTAGAAGAGGTTAACACATGGCAGATTTCACAGACTGATGTTCACAGTCCTCTTTTCAAGGTCTTTTTCACTGTTATGCGTGACTCCACTTACTCAGTAACAACCTCCTATCAGAAATATTTTATTTCAGTGCTCTTCATGCTTTCTTCTGGTAATTATCCTTATGTTAACTCTAATATAAGCCATGTTTTCTAAGACGTGGTTTTGATTTTCTCTGTAGACACAGAATACGATTTTTCATGCTCCAAATTGGATTATTGTTGCCCTGGGTTTTGCTAAGCCTTCTGTTTTTAACCTTGGAGTCAGATTCTTTCACACAGTTTCATGTAAATAACAGCCAATGTTTACTTAATGGTATTTTCTGTTTTTCATTCCCTTTGTGATAAGAGAACTTTGATGAGCACCTTTCTTCTCCAGTGGGATTGAGAAGGAAGTGACATGCTCTCCAATCCCTTGTGGAGTTTGGACGGGTATAAAAATGTGAGATATGTCAATAATAAAGGTCATTCCCCTCCTTTCTGCTGAACCTGGCAAGTGTGAGAGCCTCTTTATTGTGTCTTCCCAGACACAGATTATATGTTTGGAATAGGTAATGAATAGAAGATATCTTAATAATATCTGCGCAAATTTAATGGAGGTGTAGAGAATCAAATGACGTGTTTAAGTGATTTTTATAAATGAAACCATATTTTAAGCTTGAAGCATTCTGACTTTTTCAGTAAGGACAGCTTTAAAAAAAGCTTGTTATATGAAAAACATCCTCTCATTAGTGACTGTTTTTCTAGAAGGAGATGAAGGAAATATTAGTAACTGTGTTAGGGGCTTTCTGGTAATACTTTAAACAGAAATACTGTGTTTAGAAATATAATCAAAACAAGACAGACTGATTTAGCAAAAGATAATCATTCTCTTTAAAGAGAAGATAACTTTAAAGGAAAGTAACTTTAAAGGAAGAACTCTACAGGAACATACTGAATTTGAGTAACTTTTCTGTTCAGTGAAAAACCTTTTGTTATAAATCTAGAGCTTTGCATTTTTTGCTATCCCAGAATGTGTTCTTTCAGAAGAGATTACGCTCCTATTTTCTCAAACCTTTTCCTACACCTGTCAAGATGCAGAGTCAAAGATATATTTTGGTGTTGTAAAGGTAGATCTCCTTAAAACAGTGTACACAAAAAGAGAGAACCTTATCCATATTTTCTGTTATTATAAAGAAGTCAGCGCTGTGGCCAGTTCAGGAAGCTGTAGATGCAACGTTTATATTTGTTTTTAAACAATACTAGTCTTTTGTCAGTTTAACAAGAAATGCAGTAAAGGGTTTTCACAAGGAACTGTACTTGCAGGTGACATAGTGGGATGTTATTTGTGCCACCCTCAATCAGATCAGTCTTTTGCTTAACCCAGGGTCTCAACTCAGATATTAGGGAGAGTTTTACCTCAAAAGGGAAGCAAGGGTGCACTTTTTATGCAGCCATTTTTACTGGAAGTCTACTGAGAGTAGTTTATTTCCTCAACTGCTAATCTTATACTGAAGTATAGGCTTTTATTATCATAGCAACCATTATTAAAGGACCAGGTATGTAATTTTGTATTTTTTAATATGATTCAGCAAAAATCATTCTACAAGGGTAATCTTATAAACTATACTGCATTTCATGTTTTCTTGGTTTGTTTTGGGTTTTTTTAGTTGACAAACACTATAAGGATTTATCAAATTTTTTGAGGTATCAAAGAGATTAAAAATGTCTTTTGCCTTAGATTTTTTTTATTATACAAGATGATTCAGGATTTAGATTACTAAAATGAAAAACTTCAATGGGCAAAGTACTTATAAATAAATATTTTATTTTAAAGATCTTTTTCTGTTCTAGGTGCAATCACAATTGAAAAACAAAACTAAAGAAGCCAATGGAAGCATACTATTGAAGTGATAGATGCTTAAGAAGCTTATATTGCTTGCTAACAAGAAAGCTGTTTTAATGAAATTCACTTAAAAACAGTGCTTTAGAAGCAAATATCATTTTTTCATCAAATTGTAGGGGTAAAACACAATTTGTTTTGCATGTTCTCTTGTTTTATTAATATGGATTATTTTAGCAATTCCCTTCTTAAAGGCTCAATTTCATTTGACTATTAACTTTGTGATTTAGCAAAAGATAATCAGATGAAGCCAACGTAAGCTTGGAATTAGTTCTCTATGGTAAGTCGGATTGTTAACTCCCCTGCCCTATTCTGGCTCCTTTGCAAAGGAACCAATATCCCTGAAATGTTGTACATCGAGTCTTGCTGTTGGACACATTCTTCAAACAGGTTTTGTGGATGGAGGAATTGAGAAAAATAACTTGATAACTCTGGTGATTAGGAAAATAATGTTGGAGAGGGTATTTTTTAATTATCTATGATGTCCATCTTTGTTTGCTCCTACTTTCAAATCTCATTTGAAAGGAAATGGTTTCTAGTTTTGCTCTGGGGATATGAAGAGACAAATACCGAAAGGGCATTCTTCTTTTGCTTAATAAGGTTAATCCAAGAAGAGAAGGAGTCGACAGAACTGCGTGCCGAAGAGATAGAGAACAGAGTGGCCAGCGTGAGTCTGGAAGGCTTAAATCTAGCCAGAGTCCACCAAGGTACCTCCATTACTGGCTCAGTGACAGCATCGTCACTTGCAAGCTCATCTCCTCCCAGCGGACACTCAACTCCCAAACTCACCCCTCGCAGTCCAGCCAGGGAGATGGACAGAATGGGGGTTATGACGCTGGTAAGAAACCTTGTGATGACAGTATTTGATGTGATATTTCTTGTATTAAGTAGTTAATCTTTTCACTGTATGACTGGATCATGTCTCTAATTCTTCATTCACATCTTCATCATCCATACAGATAGTAAATTCTCTAGAATAGGGACATTAGGTGTCTTTGGGCTCTGTTATAGTGGTTTTGAGCATTGCATGATTCACTAGGGACACAGTGATAAGATTGTCGAGGGCCTTCAGCACAGAGGCCATGGAATTAATAAGAAACAGAACTGATCACTGGAATTACTTATATGTAAAAAAATGCTTACTAATGGAAACTTCATAAGTGGTACAGTTATTACACAATAATCTGTGCAACTATTGCTGAACTTAAACTTCCAAGAAATGTCTAGAAGACATTAACACATTCCACTACTTATTATATGTGATCATTTGGATATACTTTTGTATTTGGTATACCCTTTTATACTTGCAGCATTTTTGTACATTCTTCATAACCACATATCATGCACTTGAAATAAGTTCTTTGGTCTCCAGTAATTCATTTAACTGATATACTTCAACATTACAAGCAGCTTACACAGAGACATCAAGCCACCCTGAAATTACCATGCAAAGCATTTTTAACATTGCTGTGCCTTTGAGGACACATTCAAAAATGTCTGGTTTGATTTGGAAAGGGATTTATATGGAATTTAATTTTGATCCTAGACAAAAAGAAACAGTATCTGTCAAATATCTGAATATAATATGTGTCAAAATATTTAAGATGTACAACTCTGATACTGATCTGAGTACAGATTCAGGGTTCAGTGTTCAGTGTGAGCTACAAGCCAGTTTTGAGCCAGGGTGAATTAATCCCTTTAAGTACTAGGAGAGAATCAAAGCAGCCTGCTCTACTGATCTCATACAGGGAATAGAATAGCGTATAGGTAAGCCCATTTTTTATTTGCTTTTTCTCTGATAATCATGGTGTCACCAATGTCCCCTTGTGGCGCATTCCTGGGAGGCAGCAGCACTGATTCGCTGTGGAGCCTCTCCTAACAGAAAAGGTTGCTAAGAGCAGCTGGGAATGAAGCCTGGCTGTTCCTTCATCTCAGCTGGGAGTAAGGACTACTGTTGATAATCGTCTAGCCAAGTACTCCCTTTTCCTGGGAACTGACAAGTCCTCTTATCCACCTCTACTCCCTCCAGTTTAGTGTGGTGTTTGCTGCCTTCTTGGGATCTGAGGACAGCAGAGAGGAAGTCCAGGCAGGCAGTCATGACTTATTCTTTGCTGCCCCCAGCTCCCACTGCTGAAGAGCAGAAATGAAAATGCTGGTTGCACAGGTCGTTGTGGAGGAGGTGGGTGTGCAGGCTGCTGTGCTGCCACCCACTTCACCAAAGCAGCCCCTTCCCACACACACGGTCTGTTTCCCTTTCCCCCGCCGCTGGAACTAAGCAGTCTGGCTGCGGGTGAACAGCAATGGTTAAACTGCCCCGCCAGCAGACACCTGCACTGCCTGGGTGCCTGGATTTCAAAACTGTAGCTTTGGGTCAGTAGGTTCATCAGATTCAAACACAAAATGACAGCATAGCCTCTGCAATTCAGGTTGCCCTGGTCTCACTGGCATCCAGCTCTAACTGTGCTAAAACGCAGATGGATTTGTCTGTCTGACTTGCAGTTGAACTCTTGACTTACCATAAGCAGTGGAAGCAAATCCCCACAACGTGGTCAGCAGCACAGTCCACAGCTTTGCTCTCCTTCATCAATCATTTCAGGACGCTTCTGCCCTGCACTGTTTCAGCAGAAGTTCAGTGTTGAATATCACTTCCTTGCTGGTTGGGAACAGGCACAAGTCTGTCAGTCATCCTCTAAGTTAAACCTTAAGTTGGGAAGAGTTTTGTAGAAGCCTGGTCTCTAGAGCTCAAACTACCAAATGACCCTGTGTTGGTTGGCTGGAGAAGCAGTACTGCATGAATTTCTACAGCCCTGGTGCATGCAGTAAATAAATTCTGCAGAGTATCTTCAGCTTTGCTTAAAGGAATGAGACGTCTACCAAAAATAAAAATGCAAAAGGGGTTGAACAAGACCCATTCTAGCAGTCTTCTACCGCCAATTAATACTGCAGAAGATTGGTGAATATGTATTAATTTCCTGAAAATGCCATTCACTTTTTCAGGCATGGTATTTGGGGATGATATTTTGTGGCTTTACTTGGCAGGACACCAATACATTTGTAATACTCGATAAACTTAGAAAAAAAAAAACTCTTTTGGGGGCAACATAAGTACTTGCATGAAAACTCAAAAATAGAAAGTACTACCAAAGGCTTGAAATGTCCAATTCTTTGCTAAATTTATGGAATTGAAGGAGAGCACACCTTTAGGAAAAAAAACCCCAAACCTACTTTCCAGAATGACATATTTTTCAGGGGTTATCTTACATTATTCCATCAAGTGTATAATTAGTATATAATATGGAAAGTATTAAATTAATCTTTGCTTCCCACTTCATGAATGTGAGAACAACAAATGTGAGGCATTTTTTATGCTTCAACAATATTTATTAATCATTATTTTTTTGTTGTTGCTGCTTCTGTTGCCAATCTAAGCCAAGCGACCTAAGGAAGCATCGAAGAAAGGTATGATACTGGGGCTTTTTTAAAGTTTGGGAGAGCACATTTATCATATTCCTCTGCTGTTTAGATAACTGGGTCCCTTGCCAGCAACTGAATCCCCTCCTCTCCTTTTCACTTAATGCCTGAACATAATCATTTTAATCCTACCTGGAAAGTCTTCCAGGGGTCACAGCTAAGCCACAGAATCAAGGCCCACCAGTGAAATCTTGGAGTAGTAGCCTCGACAGCACGAACTTAAAGGAATTCTTATTTTTAAAAAAGTATAGACACAAAAGAATTACCTTCAAATGTATTTTGGCCATTCTTCTTGCTGAGGAAACTACAGACAGATTCCTTGATATCTTCTGGAGCAATATAAACTTGTTTATAGAACTGGCACTGGTTGTGAGATTACATGACAGAAGATGGTATTTAAGATAAATCATTATATGCTTTGACAAAATTCCTCTTTGTCCATGCCTATTGTCAAGCATACTGACTACTCTGGTAACACGCTGTGAAGAGAGTGGTCATGTTTATTTATTTACCTTCTCTCTTACATCCTTGAGAAACTTAGTTAACCTGAATAATCCTGTTTAATGCAAGAAACCCACTTACACCTAAGATTGTCGTCATGTTTAGACCTTCACTGTACCAACCTGTTCAGCAGAAAGGGAATGAGCTACTTCTACAAGCATAATCTCATTTCTTTCAAATATATGCTTTAAGCTGCCATATTTGGGCAATTGTTTTTCCCAATAGCATATTTCAAAAAAAAGAACCCTTATAATTGGCTCCAAAAATTGCACTTGAAACCTTACATGCTTCAGTCCACTTTACAATATCATGCAGCATATGTTGAAATGTTCTTGAAAAGCTAATATGCTCTCATTGGAGTCTCTCTGCCCAGATTGCAGTAGTTGAAGAAGATGGACATGAAGATAAAGCCACAATCAAATGTGAAACTTCTCCTCCTCCAACACCCAGAGCTATCAGGATGACTCATACCCTTCCTTCTTCATACCACAATGATGCCAGAAGGTAAGATATTTGTAACGTGAATTGGTACCTAACAGTTTACCACATGTTGTTGTTTTCAAATCATGTTGTTTAACTATTCCAAAATGACCTGATTTCTTCCCTGTTTCCCATGTCATGAGAGAAAAAACCTTACCCATTGTCTGTTGCATAACCCTGAAGATGTTTATCAGTGCTAAAATATATGCTGGATATTTCTGTTTTGAGGTACAGTTTTGATGACTACTGGAAGTAGCAATGCTACAAATCCTAGAAATAAAATCAGAATGCTGACTAATCTGTTTTTCATAAATCCGTCTTAGCAAAGGAAAAATGTTTATTTTCAGCCTTGCCTGACAGAGAAAATGTGATCTTGTGTTGCTTATACGTTGCCAAATAATTTAAAGATGTGATTGTGTCACTTTTTGGGAGTTCATTACTAAATTACAACCAATTAATTTATTTACAGAGCTGCTCAGAAGAAAATAAAAAATTACCTGAAAATCTTGACATGTTTTCTATTCTATTTCTTTGTTATCATTTTGCAGTAGTTTGCCTGCTTCACTGGAGCCAGAAAGCATTGGTCTTGGCAGTGTCAGCAGCAGTCAGGACTCCCTGCACAAAGCTCCCAAGAAGAAAGGAATCAAGTCTTCAATAGGACGATTGTTCGGTAAAAAAGAGAAGGCTCGACTTGGACAGCTCAGTAAGGAATTAGTGGTAACAAGCTAAGGTCACCATTTCACTGCCATTTTTCCATTTTTAATTTTTCTTTTTTTTTCAGTTTCCAATTTGCTCATTTTTCTGTTTTGTCTGTCACAACTTTCTCATTAAATTTCATTGTTATCAGCAATTATACTTGTCCAGAGTTTTCCATGACTGTAGTGCAAATGAAAGGAGAGTTCTGGCACAAATTACTGGAGTCATCTTCTTCACTGAATCTGGTGCTTCAACAGTCTGTTGAGGTAGGGTAGAAGTGGTAGCACTTTTTGCTCGAGTAACCACCTAAAGAGAAGGTGAGAAGTTAGTAAGCAGTAAGTGGATATAAGTGGTGTACCTGTGCGATACAGAAGGCCCTTGCGAGAAGGCGTAGCTGCTTTTCAGATTTCAGTGTGTCAATATATGCCCTCTAGTGCCTCTTGCTGAATGTCCTCAGGATAACTCTTTACAGTTATGCTGCTCACAGCAGTGCTTACTTTTCTTCCAGCTTCTTATGCCCTTTCCCCTTGCCAAGACTATTTCATTCTGTTTCATTCATGGCAGAAATTTTCCTCTGCTTATTTCTGTAGGATATGTTTATGTGGACACATGCCAACACAAGTATCAAATTGGAATAAACGTGCCAATAAAATTGAAATACTGGCTCTTTCATAGTCATGCAGCTATCAGATAGTACAAGTTTCTGAGGCACTAAATCTTACTGCCATGGTGACCACGTAACACTTGTAAAAGAATTTTAAGACCCTGCCTTAATTGTAAATGCTTAAGCAGCAAGCATAAACCTGAAATTAAAACCCTGCATTTGTATTACAATGTGTCCTTATCACAGCTAAGAAACCTGTTGCTAAAATAGGTAAAAAACGGTAGTGCTAAGGTCAAAGCATCAGAGTAAAATTGAAAAACTGAGTATTCTGAATTTATACTCCCACCTTCTCCTCTCTGCTTGTGAAAACCATGTATTGAAAAAAAACAACCTAATTTCTAATTGCAATCTGAATTCCCTTTTTTTTTCCTCACTATGAAAAGAATAAATATGACTTATTCAGTCTTTTAAATGAGAATCTATAAATGAGTCAAATACCCCTGAATGGCGCCTTCTGCGTTGATGGGTAATTTTATAACTTTAGACTGCATCAAAAGTTAGACTTCATTAATTCACATTTACATTCCATATAACTCTTTTTATTGATACTGATGGTTTATGCATAATAATCTACAATTTCTCAGTAAGTCAGGAACGTAGAGGACAAAGATGTAATAAATGTGTTGGTCTTCCCTGAGGTTCTTTGGAATGTGGAACGAAAATGAAATAACAACTTAAAGGCTATCTCAGGAGCAATGTAATCTGGCAATAGATTAATTTCTTAATACCCACTGTGATTAATAATGCATACATAGTCCATTTGTGATTCCCCATACTAGGTCATGAAATATTAGTAATTTACAATGATATTGATTTTTTGGGGACTTCCATCCTTTAACTCAACAGCAAAGATTTCAGTATAATGCACATTTTAATTAAGCAAACTAGGTTTAGTAGCATGTATAAAATTAACAGTAGGACTGTTACCTAATTAAAAAGTAGGAGCAAAATATTTTTCAGAAATTAAAAAGATATTGAGCAGCTGAATTACAGAGTAGTTTTTCTAATCTTAATTTTTAACATATCAAAAGAAAAACATTTATTGAGTGGCCATTTCCATTCAATGGCAGTATGATAGAATCATAGAATATGATTGCAAGGGACAATGAAATTTAAAAAACAGCAGTCATGGTAGTACTTGACTCAGTTTCACAACAGGTCAGTTATCTGTGCAGCTATATAATTAGGAGTTCTATTTGTGGTAAGATACTACACAGAAATTTATGTACCAAGTCCTATCACTACAGCACTGCAAAATATTTGTATGGTTTTCATAACCTAAATTTATATTGCAAAATCAAAAAAAAATTAATTTATTTCCTTACTTAAACACTCTAATTTAAAACAGACATATACTTCTTATATTTTTTAATATGGAAAATACCCCTTCTTCAAAAGTTCATATTTAGATACTCTTATTTAAGAAACAGTATGGAAACAGTGTTGTATCACTAAATTCAAGAGCTGTGCTATTACCCAGAATATTTCCTTGCTCTGTGTTCCTTGCAAAACTCTGAAATTATAGTATTCAACTCCTAACCTTGACAGAATTTTGTTATTTTACTATTTGATCATTTTGCTATCTCTGCTAAACCATTACCGTTATTGTTCAAAGCCAAATTCATGCCTAAGGAGATCTTTCTTAGAATCAAGATTCAAAATTTCCAGATTCTTCAAGTTTTCTTTAAGTTTTTGGAGAAGAAAAAAGGAATTCTATAGGGAGCACAAGTGCCCTTTCTTTCCTTCTTTTCTTCCTTCCTTCTTTTCCAGTCTTCTCTCAGTTGACAAACACCACATTAGCCACGTATTCTTCTCATGTTACATTTTAAATATTCTAGACCCGAAACCAAACAACGCATTCTAGGCATTTTTAGACTTGCCCAAGCAAGCTGATTTGCATGGCTTATGGAAAGGTCAGCTTGTTAGGAAACATCTACTGTGGCCACATCCAATACAAGGTGCCCTCAGTTATTCAAAGGCCAGATGTATTTGTCTTATGGAGAAATGCATTATGCCCAAACTAGTCTCCAACCTGTAATAAACCCTCATCGCACTGCACTCATACCACCTCTATCCAACACACTGAGAGCTGCTCTCTCAAGAAAGGTGTGACATATTGATTGTTTGCTGAATGAAAAATGTAATCCAGAGTCAGCAAGAAGCATTTAATAAGATTTTGTAAATCTTGGACAGGCAGATGAAGTAAAGAAAAGTATATGTTCATGTTCATTTGCATCATTCTCACTGTGAGACTTCCAGAAGCAGTGTCCTCTTTTAATAAAGGAAAATCTGTCTAGACAGAGAGGAGTGTAAAAACAGGACCTGCTTTAAAAGAACAGCTTAAACCCAAGCTTTTCTAATTTTATATCATAGACATGATGCAGTAGTAGGTTTTGTTCTCATTTGATTGCGGCGCATGTAAATCTGACTTGTGAAAGGCTGTGGTGCTATTTCACTACATAACATTTATGTGTTATTTTATTATTAAAATCAACAAATCAGAACAGAAATATTTTATTTATTTTGTGCTTTTTTATTATGCCAGTGTCCACTCCACAATTGTTTACTGTCCATTAGCTGTGAGATAAGAAATTGCCATATTCAAAAGAGTCAAGCATCAACATTTTACCATACTGCTGTCTTCTTCCTTGTGCCAGTTGCACACCTCCCGAAGTGGAGCACAGGAGGAAGGCAGCCTTCAAAGGAGTGCTGCAGTGCCTCTGTCTGTACACATACATGTGGGGATGAGAGGACAGTGTGAAGCCAGAGCCAGGAGACTGTACTGAGCTCCGTGAGCAGGTCCCCTCTTCTTGAATTAGGGCAGCGATAAAAAAAAGTCAGACCATTTTCCTCTTCTGCACTAGGAAAGTCATGTCAGTGGCAGTATGGAACCTACCAGTCATGTCCTTAGTTTATAATATGATTTTATTTTGGTCCATGTGTCCTTGCTTACTGCAAGCTTCTTTTGTCACTCTATCTAAGTTATTCAAGTTCCCGTGACTTTGACAGGATTTAGGTGCCTACAAGACACCTCCAGGGAGATGTAGGAGGCTTTTTACTTCTCTGGCAGGTTCTTTGTGTCATCTCTGGGAGTTTGCACGGATAATGACATCTAAGACTCTCTATGAAAGCAAAATGAAGACTTTATCACTACTACATTAGGCGATGCTGTATTATGGCAACAGTAGAGAGACAGTTCTAGGGAATGCACTTTCATTGGTACATTTCTCAACTAAGATTAAAAAATGGTGAGAGCACTGCTTACTTAGCACCACAAGACTGAGCCTGAGGAGGCAAAGAAAAAGGCAAAGGAGATCAGGCTGCTCTTGTCATTTCTGCTAAACACAAGGAGGAGAAAACATGTTTTTATTCCTCTACTACTCTTTCCCATGTGGTAAATGCTTGTCAGAATTTACTTCTGCAGGTGATAGATGTTCTCCACTAACACCTGATGTCACAGCTTAAGGAAGCAAACATAGATGATGGTGGGTGGGAGTGGGATTGAAGGGTTGAGGATGGGAACAACAGGGAGAGAGATAAGGGAAAAAATGGTGGGGTTTTGGTTTGTTTTATTTTCCAGGAGGCTACATGGAAACAGAGGCAGCAGCTCAGGAATCTCTGGGACTAGGCAAACTTGGAACACAAGCAGAAAAGGACAGAAGACTAAAGAAAAAGTGAGTGCTGTTTTTATGTGACTTTTTGGCTGAAACTTGATTCAAATATCAGGATTTTTACTGTTTTACTCAAACGTGTAATGGGAAGCAAGACCATCTACTATGGCATTTTAGCAGTGATGTATCTTTCCAGTGTAAAAGTTTTTAAAGCTGCATAAAAATATAGGGGAAAATATTCAGAGTCTGTCAATTGTACAGTATTATTTCATTTGAGAAAGAACATAGATTTATGAGAGAGACATTTTTCCATTTCACATTGTCATTAATCCTGTGCTTTTTGCCTTCTGTGCAATTCTTTAAAAATAGACACATATTTAACAACTATCTATGTAGATTTTCTTTTTCAAAAGGGTGAAAAAGCTTTTTTGTTTTATCTAGCAAACAGAGTGTTATTTCTATTTCTAGATGTCAAAGGTTCCCCATAACCCTAGCAGCTTTACCTTCTTTTTACCTGTCAGCAAATGCAGGCAAAAAGCAACCTAGCTTTTTGTTTGCATCAATTATATAATTATTTAATGCTGTCTTTCATGCACCTCCTTGTAAAAACAGTACATTGACTCATAGCAGCTGCCAGGAGCTATGAAGAACTAATAAAATAAGGCTACAAACACAAAAGAAACCTCTTGGCAGCATTGTACTTCCACTGTAATTAGAGGGTGTCAGAGAAAAAGATGGTACTTAAAAATGACTTTGCAAATTCATTCTGTAAACAAATAGGTTTCTTTTTCATCCATAACCATTACCTTTACTGCTATTATTTGGATTCTGAAAGCCTCATTTTTAAAATTTTCTGGGTTTTAAGGTTTGTTTCAGTCTTTTAATATTTCTTTGCAGAATTTCAAGAGAATTCGCAATTCTAATTCAAAGAATATAGGGATAATGTTTGAGAGTCTCTTTAAATTTTTATGTTGAATATTTTTAATACTTTTCTATGAAGCGCTTGGTGAAATATAACTTTAAATGTACACATCCATGGAATGTCCAAATACAGGCATTCTGTTTAAATCAGCCTCAATTTTGCAATTAAAGATACAGAAGTAGTCATTGTGCTAGCTGAAAGAGAAGAAACATTTTAAATTCAATCAAGAAACTCACAATAGCATTCAGAGAGGTGTTGCAGTTGATGAGTCTTGTCCCTGTATTTCTCATCTATACATTTTTATCACTAATCAGTAATTTTAGAAATATATGGATGTAGATGATGTTACTATGCTTATTTTACTAAATCCAGAAAGCATCTTGGAGGCCATCATTACCATTCATAAAGAATATGATTTAATTTTCAGTAGCATTTTTTTTGAAGTCCTGATGTACCTTCCAGTTCTGAGGGCTGAATGTGCCACAATATTTAAATCACTTTGAAGGGACTATGTGTTCATTTTGTTCACTTTCTTACGTGTTAGTTTTTTAAAGTGGGTAAAATAACCTAAGACTTGACACACACAACTGAAAACATGACATGACTGTTTCATATATAGATTGCCTACCAAGTTTTGGGTCCATAAATAATGGGTGTGCAGGTAATCTGTTATTAAATTTCTGTCCAATCTCACACAATCAGAACTTTCCCATGCTTTCTGCTTTTCAAGTCTTTCCTTTTTTTCTCCTGTGTCTGTCTGTCCTTGGTTCTTTATGGATTAGATGTAATCAAAATGTTCTCTGCTGGAAGGAAAGGAATCTTTCCTTTGTGACTATGACTGTTCTATTAATCTGAACCGTGTATTATTTATTCCAAGTATATGTCCTACAACTATGTCATAAAGAAATTTAATTTTTTCTCCTGTTCCTTTTAGGGTTACCTGTCTTCCTAGTTTCTCACCTTAGAATCCTCAGAACTGCATTTGAGATTCCTCTTAATGTACTATCAGAGGAAGGTTAACATACATTACTAGTTTATGTTATATGCTAGATATGTTATATTGTTTTAGAGGAACCTTAATATAGGAAAAAAACGTAACATATCGTGTTAGAGATATACATGAGATTCTACTGAATTATGGGACTCATTAGGGTGCCAGGCTGTCAATAGAGTGTAAGAGAATCAATAGCTGCTTGTAAGAAATGCAGTCACAGAACCACAGAGTGGGTCAGGTAGGAAGGAACCACAATGGGTCATCTGGTGCAACCCCCCTGCTCCAACAGGGTCATCCCAGAGCACATGGCACGGGACTGTGTCCAGATGGTTCTTAAATATCAGTAAGATATTTGCATGTCTTACCTTAGAAAATACTTAATTGAGACCATCCAGAAAGTAACTTAAGTGAAAAGTTTGTTGTAGTAGGTCACATTCCTTTGTACCAATACTTAGTGCCTAATTCCCTCTGGAAGTAGCCTTGCCGTACAGACAGTAGGTGCAAGGTTACTGAACTGTGTAGTGCAAGTGAGGATACTATGCTGTGTAACATTAAGGTGGTCGGTGTGCCTGAGGTCTTTAAAAGACATAATAAGAGAAGCCTGAGAATAGTTTCCTAGCTCGTGATGTAGGAGTGAGATTTATAGCAGTATGACTGAAGTCCAAATGGTTGATTCTATTTTTACTGCTCAACAAAACCACTCTACAAACCTTGCAAAGACCATGTCCCTATAACACAGAGCAGTGCAATTCACTTTGTAAGCACTTCTAACTAACTTGGATTGGGATGTGAAAGCCCAAGAGAACCAAACCCACCAATAGGATAGGTAAAGGGTAGGCTGAAGCTGGGAAGTAGTACTTTGTATTACATTTCAGGTCTGAGAGAGCTTTACTTAATACTTTGTCACTTTAAAAATAAAAACCAGAACTAAAGCAGACAAAACCAAAAAACAATCTACAAAAAAAACTCCCAAAAAAAAACCAACAAAAAAAAATCTGGAAACGATGATGCCAGAGCCAATTCTCTTTTCTTTAAAACAGGTATAATACCAGATACTGAAATTGTGTTTCTCTTTGGCACATGCAAGTTAGATGAAATGGCTTTCATGCCTATTAACAGCTCAGCAAACAGTCAGGGGTGGTTCTGGTGCAAGAAAGCAAGGATTCTCCTCTTGATGTGAAACAGAGGTCAGATTCATCACTGTGATCAACATATGAGTACCGTGATAGTAGTCATGATCTTCACCAGACTCTGCTATTAGCTTTGATTTAGTTTGGGTAGAAGTCATTATAAAAGGACAAATTCCTGTTAAAATTATATCCATGGTATCTGTTAACTGAGAAATACTTAAAATGCTAGATATCTAATTTTACATTTTTGAATATATTTAATTTCATCAGTAATTCCTCAAGGATGCCCCTACCCCAGAGATGAAGGTGCCTGGCATTTCAAATTGCCAAGTGCTGCAGCAGTAGGTTCTAGTGGTCCATCAGGTGTCCTGGGCTCCCTCAAGCAAGCGTTGCATTGACTCTGGCCCCCATGGAGTTAGGAACACACTGCAGTGTGTTACAGTGTTTTAGCCCAATTTCTTTGCATGGAATCAGGTACTGAATGATACGTTTCACTCTGAAAAATTTAATGAGTATGGTAATTCTGGAGACCAATTCTCTCTGTGGTGATTATAGTCCCATTAACCTAAATTTCAAGGTTTCCCTGCTTCTTGTTTAGAAGGTGCTATTTAGATGTAAAATTTCTCTCAGTTTCAGTTGAATACTTAGACATCATTAAAATGTAATTAACAGTCTGTCTCAATGATATGTTAGACATTTATGAACCTCCAACAAGAGTCTCTTTTCATCCAAAATTTGGTTATTACAGTAGGTTAATTAGGAGTAAGTCTTAATCCTAAGGCATCAAAGAGAAATTAAGGAAGTTGTGAAGAATTTTTAAATTATACCCAACATCTCTTATTAGCTCAGAAGATAAATTTCAGTTGCCTGGCTCATCCATAGATGTTTACTCTCAGACATTAAATAAATGACAGTTCTAGTTAATATTGAAACTTTTTACGTCTTACTATTTGTAAATTGAGCATGCAGTCCTAGGAAACAAAAGATGAAGGAAAGGGGCATATAAAGTGTTTAGGGTGTTATTCATTGTTTTGTGAAATTAAGTGATGCTGGGGTGTGAAAATGCACTTAATGTAGTGCACTTAATGTAATGTACTTATTTTTTATTATTTAAACTAGATTTTGTATTTCACTTCCCTTGTTCTATATAAAAGGTGGTGATATTTTGTATATAGAATCTTCTGCCTTTTGCTTGAACTTTCAGAGCCTATTTGCCTAAAGAGTAACTTCTTCAAGAAAACCCAGGGCTTAGGACTAGAAATATTAATGGCACAGATACTGTCTGTCACTGTTATGTTCATTTGAATCCTGCAAAGGTTTAAACAGCTTGTACTCCTCTGAACCATACCTTTTAAATAAGATAAACTCTCCAGAAGGCGCCCATCACAAAATGAAGAATGGAGCTTTTGTCTTAGTATTTTTTTTCGTAGTGATTAATGAGTCTCCCTCTGGGAAATGGTTACCTCTTTTCCAATTCTGATTTTTGTACTTGGCTTCAGCTACCAATTCTCTCTGACTGTGCATACACGATCTCAGATGTTCATGACATCATCCTTGCATGGCTGTTGTGCAAACTGTGCACGATGACTTGGCCTTGGCATTCACACAGGGTTGTCATGATAACCCAAGCCAGGACCCAGCATAGGAAGTTCAGGTCAGTCCAGTTTTTATTGCAACTTGTAAAGGTTCCTGAAAGGTTCATGTTCCTGAAAGGTTCTTAGTGTCCTCTGAAATAGCAGAAGTTGATCAGTGTGTGTCCCACAAGACAATTCATACCTCAAAAAATGAGTATATAACACCGTACCTAAAATAAAATAAACTGTATACCCCTTAAAAATGTGTATCTCCACTGATCTCATCTCAGGTAACAAAGTAAGGCACTTTAGAGAAGCTGTATAAATGTTTTACTGTCTTTTTCACTAAAATTCCACACAATGAACCCTTTATGAAAATATTCTAAAACAGTGATCGTGGCCAAACTTGAAATATTATCAACAAATAGAGTTGTGTTTGCTTCCCTTTTTGCTATAACTATCCGAGTGAACATCAATTATTTTGTCCTTATCTACAGTTTTGCTCAGGAGTGATGTCAAACTGCCCTTACCCAAAAGCCTCGCTGGTGGCAAATAGAGCTCTGAAGAGTTTTGCTTTGTGCAGTGTAGTGTAACTCCAAGGGCCAGGAACCCTTCTCAAATGTAATGTTTGATTTGATCTGCAACAATATGCAAACTAGCAGCAAGTAGGTGTCTCTCTGAAGAAATACAAGACATCTGTATGTCATACGTCACATGAAAGTGTGTAATAATGGGTCATAGTCACGGACATTTCACAGGATGTGTTTATTTTATCCCGTGTAAAGCGCCACCATGAGGCAAGGTTTGAGAGACATTTAAGTGCAACGTAGTCCTAGATTGCCACGTGGAGGTGGATTTGACCTTGTGCATGCCGTTAGAACAGTGGGAGGTTGGATTATGCCATCCCTTCTGCAGCAATCCCAAATACAAATTACTTTATAGTTGTATATTTTGTACAAATTATTTCCAAAATCCCTGAAAAAGAATTCACGTGCAAGCCAGCTATTTTGGATCATGCTGGTGGGACCCCAGTCCAGAAGCTGATAATTCCTCCAGTTTATTAACATAAGTCAAGAGCAGAGCTTTAGTCTTGCTTTTTTCTTAGTGTTGTTTGATTTGACTCTGGACAAGAATCTATTAATTCCATATTTCCAAAACAAGCTTAAGATGTGAGGTCTATATTTTCCAAGGAAAACCAAAGTAAACCAATCTTTCCCAAGAACCTTCTTTTTGGGGGGAGTTTACTCCACCGCTACAGGTTTTTGTTTGCCAGATACAGCTTCCTACCTTCAAGTGCCTCGTGGAAGAGCCTTGATTTGCCAGGACGTGTACATGTGCTTACTTACGTGATTAAACACTTGTGAAATCAAGACCTAAGTAATTCTCATATGTAAAATTATGGTGTAAAAAAGATATTCTTAGTATTCATAGCCTTATAATTAACTTTGCAGAGAGAATTGCAATGTTGTTAAGTCTTAGCTGACTACTGTGATTTACGTGTTAAACTGCAGGAACATCCATATGAACAGGAGAGCATGTTGGGTTGACTCTTCTTTCTTTCTATTTAGGAAAAAAAGGAATGATAAATGTTGATAAGTTCATTTGGTAACTTTCATTTTCTTTATGGGAAAATCCAAGTTTTAGATTTCTGTCAACAGGCAACTTGAAAAAATGTCTAGGTAGACTATTTTTTGGAATAAGAGTTTGAAACACTGTCATCATGTAGTTGCTTTTGAAGCCACATGATGCCCCTTTAATTAGGTTAATTAATTAGGTTTCATGTGTGCAACTGCAATTAGAATTTGATGCAGTGTATTTGTGACTACAAATAATTTCTGTCCTCTGCAGTATGCAAATAGCTGTTTCTAATGATTTTCTTAATTGCACACATTTTAGAAAAATGAATCCAATTGAATTAATTAGGATGTTTTTCTGTGCCATCCACCTAATGTTCCTATATACTTAATGCTTATTAAACACCATTGTATCATAAACATATGCTATTTATTTTTTTGCTGTAGCTCTTAAGAATACAATGTCTTTTTTGCCCCCAATCTTTTATTTCCTGAGTCTTCAGGAAAATTCAAGTTTTGCATTTAATTTCATTCCTTCCTACCTCATCTATGAAAAACTCCCTGATGTTGTTAGTAGCTTTTAGACTGACCTTTAGTTTTTCTTCCCTTTCTAGCAAACAACACTGTGTTCAGCTGTTATTTTTTATTTTCTCGTTCTGGTGAAGGAAGGAGAGGTGTTCAGTGTTCTGATGTGCAGTTTAGGATTGTCTGCTGTGTGCAGCGTGGTTTTCTCTTGGCTGGATCAGTGTCTAGTCTTTTAGACACACATAAAGATGTATTTTCTTTTTAAAATTAATTCCTTGAGCAAATATTTTAATTGGAACTTTTACTTTGAAATCATTAGTCAGTCAAAGCTTTTGCAATATTAAAAATGTGTTTTGCTCTTACATTGATACTTGGAGCCTCTTTAGCATTACAAATGTAAAGATAAATAGGTATTTATTTTGCAGAGGATTATTAAACCTTACTTAGATTATTCTGATGATGGAAAAGATGATACAACATATTTTATTCTAAATCTAACTCATATTTTTAAAAAATATTTTATATTTTATATTTTTTAAAAATAATGTTTTTATCCTTTGCCAAGTTTTTAAACCATTTTTCCTCATAAAAGATATGAATATTTGTGTTGGAAAATTGCGAGTTTTTAATAAAACAAAAAATTCCAAGGCTCTAGTCCCTATCTTATATCTGGTATAAGCCTATCCATTGCAATTTGGAACTTCTGGATAAATATAAGCTTAAATCCTGATGCATGCAGCTGGCTCTCTAAACAACTCTCTCCAGCAGATGTAAATATCCTATCAGATTAACTGTAGAATTAGGATTTAAAGGAAGAATGGGTAAAACACAGCAGAGTAAAAAAATTCTACACAACTTTTATATTAATATATGTCTGAGGAAAATGTAATGAAATGGTGATAAATCTGTTGTCTTATGGCAAAAAAAACCAACAAAACAAAACCATAAAAATGCTCTAAAGGTAAAACCTAGAATTAAAGGTCTATTTTTCCCTATTGTATTTTATTATTCTCTGACAAGTTGCTCAGGAAGTGACAGAATATCCCTCGATCCTCTGCTCCTATCATGGCCTTCAGGTCCCGTAAATTATCCCCACATGACTGCAAACTTTCAGTTCATTACAACTGCAAGAAACTTCTTACTTACATTCCAGTCAATCCCCCTGTTTCTCTCTGTGTGTACCCAAAGGCGTGCTCAGTGGAAAATGTGGCAAATAGCAGTTCTGGTTCAATATACTCCAGCAGGCTCAAAATCAAAAGCTTTTTAAACAAAGGTGATCGTGTCAATCTTTACAATTAGCTCAGTAGAAAATGAGCATGAATCATGAATGCATATTCAATTCCAGAGCTACTTCCATCAGATTTGGTAATTTCTGTAATAGTTCTCTAGTACTTTACTTAACTTACATACCTTTATTGTTCTTCCCTTCCTTAATCTTCCTGTCTTAAACTTTCTGTGTATAAATTTGTCATTTGTTTCCATCTCCTTTTCTCTATCGCACTTTTCCTCCTCTCTCTCAGCTGTTCTGCTGATCTTGCACACATGAAAGCAAAATTTAAGTCCTCAAAAACATTGCCCTTCTGAACTGACTGAAACGTCTGCAACCTCTTCTTAATTAATCAGAGCAAAGGTTTTTCACCTCACTTTTTCTACCAAGCATTTGTAGATCTCTGTAAATCATTTGTTAATAGAAGTGCAATATTTTGAGATATCTGGGTTTCATTCAGGCCTATAATTTTCTTTTTTATGATGGCAATTAATGGATGATGTAGAAAGTTTATTATCAGCAATGACATCCTATTTTCTCCTTCATCTACTGTACTCATTATATTGGCATTAACAGGTTACTTAGAGGGCAAATCATTCATACCAATGTTGCTACTGATCTAGTGTTAGTATGACTGCTGAAATCGAAATACTGCCAGGAATAAATAGCCATTGAAATCTGCATTTTTAAAACAAGCAAACAAAAACCAAAACAAATTTTACAACCAAGTCTAGGTCATTTATTATTACTATGAGATATTTTGCTAAAATGTTATTAAAATGCACATAGAAAAGTAAACCTTGGTTTGTAGTCCATTCAATTTTACTGTGTATCTGTGGTAATTTTGTTAAATCCACAGGTTTGGGGTTTTCAAGATTTTTGAGGTTACACAGAAGTCCTTATGAAATTATTCAAAAATGAGCAAAAAGCTTTGATTTGAAAACGTGCTCCACATTCGCTGCGTTTACAGATCCTTGGCATGAATACGTGTTGTAGATGGAAGTGCTGTGCTGAGTGGTACCTAATAAATGACCAACATGAGTTTAATGAAGATCTCATTTTGACAATTTCATCTGTTCCTCACAGGAGCACTTAAGCTTTTTAAAGCATTGAAAGATCAGTTACAAAGATTTCTGTAGTTATAATGGTGATATTATTTTATCTATCATACTATTTATTTTTTTTTATGGACTACTATATGTTCATTAACATTTATGTGCTTTTTTTTTCCATTCATCTCTCTTCATCTCATGAAAAGCATATCTGGGTAAGTTAAAATGCCATGGCTGCTGAACATATTCATCTTCAGCACCATGTTTATTTTCTATGTTTTATTCCTACCTTTTTGTTTTTCCGTGAATCTTATGTAACAAATCCATGCAGAAAACTGAATCCATGCAAATAATGAAAGCTTTCAAAGTATTCAGAATAATGATAAACCTTGAAAGCATACAGAAATTTAGGTCAGGACTTTCTCCTCAAGTGCTTAACAGAATGAATTAACTACTTGGAGATAACTTCTGTCTTTTTTTTTTTTTTTTTTAATAAACACATTTGGGAGGTCTAAGGTCCAGAATCACAAAGACATTTGAGAGTTAAAGTCAGTGGAAAAATTTTGAGTTTAACAAATACTGTTAAGGCATAAATTCTGTTTAATTAAATCGGAGAAGACTCACAAAGTACATGATTTTTATTTTTTTATTCCATTTGAGCCCTTATGCTGTTTCAAAGCAAACATATATTCAAAAATGTTTTATTTGTGCATATAATTTTACTGTTTCCTTTTTCACCAGTTCATTTTCTTGTTTGTTTTGGTTTTTGTAATTGTTAACCCGATATCAAGTTTAAAATCTTCATCTCTTCTTCGATCTATTGTAGAAATGCTATTTATTCTTGAATAAGAATTTGCAGAGTTAACGAGGAAATTTCAGGAGGTGCAAGGGTACAAAATCTAGAGAACAAGGGTTACCACATTAATTTAGAATATGTGGTTATGAAATGGCTTTATAAAAATAGATCCCATAACATTTGATGAGCCTGGCAGCACTGAGGGTCTCTAATGTGGTACAATACACACAAGATTGCAAGACCATGTATTATGCAAGTCTGCTTATTGCACAGCTATTGCATTTGGTTTTTAATGCTAGCCCCCTGAAGCACTGTTTGTCAGGGTCTGTCTTAAGCATTCCTGAATGTGGTTCACTTAGCTTAAGAAATACCTTCAGAAAAAAAGAATGCTGCCCTTCAATTTGCATACAGCTTAAATGGACACCTAACATAGAATATTCACAGCACTGTTATTCTGTGTTATCTGGGTACTGTGAAATTTATACTTCCTTATTTTATAGATTTAAAAACCTTCTGTTTATTAGTTGCATCTTGATTTCTGTATTTCAGTCCTTTTATTCTGAAAGCTCCTCAAAGGTGAATACAAAATATTTTGTAGACCATTGGAAATTGAATTTTGTTCACTGTTCCCAGTATGACCTGATATTGGGTATCAAAAAGGAGAATGAGGATTTCAAATCATTTAAAAATCCAGATCACTTAAGCGTCAAAGTTCAAATGGGATCTGGCATGGTTTTTAATTAGTGCAGCCTTTAAATCAGTTGGATCCTTTCAGATTAAATTCAATCTGCATTGCATGGCAATATGAAGTCTTCAGTCTCTCCCCAACCTCCCACTCCACTTCCTACTTTAAAGCCATTTATAGTCTTGCAGAAAATACATATATAGAACATTATTTGCTATTTTATTATATATTATTAACTTATACAAATTCAACTCTTATTTTTTCATACAATATCCTGAGTTACAGGCTCCTAGCATGCCTTAAGTATTTAGCAAATGACAATAGAAAGGATAAAATCCAAATCCAGCTTAATTTGTTAGAAATGCTGTCTCCTGATTTTTTCAGTCTTTGAATGTATGTTAGATTTCAAGCGGCAGATGTGTTTAATCTTACCTTGAAATCATAGGATTACTCAGATAAATACAACGTAATTGGTCTATCTTTTCTGTCTTGTTCTCTTCTAGAAACCTATCATGTACAGTACTTCATTGTAAATGAAACATTTTGATATTGGTGATAATAATAATCATAATAATGTCAGTTAATAATCAGAGGACCTGCTAGGTAAAAACTTCAATCTGTTTTCTGTTTGAGAAAATATCTGTGACTAAAGGCCATTTCACAGTCTAAATTACCCATTAGCCAAATTTTACATCAATTCTGCCTGTGTTTTACAAACATGATCTGGTTCTTGACTTCACTGAGCCTCCTTTTCAATTTATCTCACATTTATGATTATGTTTTAACTAAGAGACATTATATTATATGTGCAGTATCATATTCCTGAGGTCTTTTCATGATAACCCTTATTGGATATCAGAGTAAATCCTATTACTTGCAGAAATGTGAAGATCTGTGTTGAAATATTGTTTACATTTCATCAAGACAATGTCTGGGTGTTGTGTATTGCACAGAGTGTTTGCATTATGTGTGCTAGAAATCCTAAGCTGTCATTGCTTGTTTGCTTCATGGGGGGCAGCCTTATCTTCATGAAGAAAACTGAATGCCACTGTCAGGATATCGTTAACTTCCTACACAAATTCTATTTAAAGCTTATTAATGTTTTTAATAAAAGTCACTGGGTTTTATGCAATGAATTGATGACATCTGCTGATACAGAGCTAGAATTTCCCTGGTGCAGAAGAATACATATGGGGTAGATTTGCAGGGTAGTAACATAGTCTCACTCATCATTTCTGCCTTTCTGTTGCTTCCACGTGCTTCTCCTGCCCAAAGGATTACTGAAGCTTTCACAAGTCCCCATGTTATGAGATGGTTGTGCTCTCAGGTTTTTGGGTTGATCTGGGCAGTTAGTGGTACCTGGCTCCTGGATGAATCATGCTAAGGCAATGGCCCAGTGTTAACAGTGTCTTTAGCAAGTAATTTTGGGGAGGATTAAACGTCAGAAGTCAGTGCTAAGGAGGCAGCCCTGCTTCTCCAACACATAACTCCACGACACAACCTGACATTATGTGATTTTTCTGTACTGTCTTTGATAAAAATGTGAAAACAGCCCACTTTATGAGGCACTTCCTAAAACACACAAATAAAAGTATTCTCAAATTTTGGATGGATGTTAAACAGTTGATGTTCATGAAATTTCTAGACTTTACAAAACCAGGCTCAGGGTAATGATACATTTTAAATAGCATATTCCAGTTACTCTCATAATATCTCCAGGAAGAGGATTTTGTTCTTTAGGAGTAATAATGTTATCTTTAAAAATATGGCTTTCATTTGGAATTCATCTGCAAAATAATGGCATTTCTAGTAATGCCTAATTAATGTCAGTTTTTCCTTATCAGCTTGTTTTCATATGTTGCCAAAAACCTAAGCAAGCATGGAAATAATTGCGTTTTAATTCCCTTCCTCCTTACCAATGCAACATGGACACATTGTAACATGTAGTACTCTCCTGACAAAGTCTGAGGAGGGGAAAATCCCCCCTTCCCCTAAAAAGTATCTTCTTAATGTTTAGGGCTTCTCATGATCACCAAACCCTGTATTTGTAATGAAGGGAAGAGGGAGTGATAAGCTCTAGGGTATTGGTCTCTTTTTCCTCCTGTGATCGATTGTGTGATCAGTTGCAAAGAAAACTGAACTGCAGTTACCAATATTTTGCTTTGGGGTTCTGTTTTCAGGAAGCCGGTGACTATCCCATAAGGACAACCCTAGACAACGTTCTAAAATATTGTTTTATATTCCAAAACAGGCAGGTCACTGGATTAATTTTTCAGGTGATTTGCACAATTGGTCGGAACAGTGCATATTATTTCCTACATGATATTTTTAACTTAATGAAAGAGTGGACTTTTTTTTCCTGTAGTGTTAGTTCAAGTTACAAAAAAGACCCCAAAACACACCATTAGAATTTTCGCTGATTGCCAGCTAAACAATATCTCTCTTAGTCAAAAAATAGAAATTCTGGGTTTAGTTTTGGCTTATAAATTTAACATTCAAGTTTTACAGATCTCCTAGTTTGTATTAAGAAGTAGTCAAAGACTAATATTCCAAAAGTAAATTATAATTTCAATAAACTTTAATATTGAAGTGCTTTTCATAAGAATCATCTGAGGAAGGAATTATAAATTTTGAAGCATAAAATTATTTTTAAAGGAACAAAACATAATAAAAGTCCTTTTACTATTTTTCTGCACCAGTGAGTGAGGCACAACCCCTATGATGGCTATATTTCATGTGCATGTCCAAGTACAGGACTTTTAACTTTATGCTAAAAGTATTTTCAACTCAGAGCAATTTCCTTCTACATGCGAAGACCACTTGGATTATGTTTATCAAACTGTAGGCTTTGGCTATAGCACAGATATATATATACACATATATATGGCATCTCATTTCTGTCCTGGCCCATTTTCTTCAGCCTAAGTCAATAACCATAGCTCTGTTTTCCATTAGCTCTGCGGGCCAGACTGCCACTGAAGTAACAGAAATGCTTTCCCACTCTGGGAAAATGTGTTGCTTTGAGAATCACTGGAATAATTCTAAGCCTCAGCACCAAGCCTCGGGCTGGTACAAATGTTGCAAAGTCACAGAAGACTCCCTAGGAATATGTACTTTGTAATTCCAGTATAAAGGAACTAAGTTTTTCATGGAAGTGAGACCTTAAAGTGCCAATGCCTCTTCTGCAGGGATCTTAGTTCCTGAGGCCACACAGAGGTTCAACACCAAATCAAAGAGGCCAAGACTTCCTTCCCATCTCCTTGTAGTCCGGGTGCTGCTGCTCTCCTGCTTGGAGCAGGAGAAGGAAGGCCAGTGACCTCAAAGCCATTATCTCCTTTTCTCCTTAGTGTGTTAGCCAGCCCTGCTCTTTCAACTGGGATAATTGAAGAGAATAGCCCAGAAAAGGAAACTCTGGGATCAGGTTCCTCCAGAGGTGGTGTCTCCATGGGACTCCTAGCTGCAGAAGGGGCTGTTCCCTGGGCTTGGGCTGACTATGGAGAAGGAGCACATTGTACAGGGTTTTGTGCAGTCCATGCTCTGCCATGGAACACCAGAAGTGGCCAGGTGAGAAAGGGGCATTCCTGGAAGCATGTGTCTCCCTAAGGATGGCCATGCCAGGTCTCAGACCCAATAGCCTCAGGAGTCCTGCAGCCCTGTTGTAGCATCTGAGGGAGGTACAGCATCGCTGTAGCACCTGCAGAACCAACCCTGAGGAAAGGCTGCAACCCGAATACCTCATCCACAGGTAGCTGGGATGTGGCCAAGTCTAGCCATGCCTTAATTCTGCTCTCCTAGCAGGCAGGTGAATATCTTTCATAGGCATTCACTACTTGTCTCCCTGGCAGTATGGTGTTCCTGCACCCTCAGCAGCTGCTGGAGGTAACATGGTGTTCATGTACCCAGAGAGCAACTCCTCATTTTACTGAGGGTTATGCTTTCACAGGAATCAAGGATAGCTCTACAGTGGCTTGGGATATCCGAGTTACAAAGGAAAGGTTGCTGCAAAGGCTGTATGGGAGGAGAAGCTACATCAACTTCAGTAATGCTGTCAAGTATTTGTAATGTTACGTATTACTACAGCATAAACACAGAAAATAAGGCAGCTTTCTTTCTATAAATATTCAGAGCCAGGGATTTAAACCTGTATGCAAAATCTCTTGAGTTCCATTTTCTGCTAAAGTCAAATTCTCTCAGTGTGGCCCCTTGGCAATGCAAAAATCTCTAAAAGACTACTCCTTACAAGTAAGATCACTCCATCGCTTTTCTCTGCTGTGATCTTGTAGTACATATATTTGAAAGGCTGCTAAGGCAGTGAAGAATTGTCAAGGGATAACTGAACCACAAAGGCTGTAGTAATAAAGGAGGACAGAACAAAATTGAAGCCATAATTCCAAGATTTTCTTGTTATTTGGGAATGTAAGCAAATTTTAATACTACATTAGCATAGTCCTTGTCTAATTTTTTTTTCACTACAGCTTGTTGCTGAGAGCATTCTTTTGTGTTTCGCTCAGTAGGAGGCAGCTGAAAACATGTTGTTAAATACAAGAAAAAAAGACACTTGAAGGACTGCTTTTTCTATGCCATCACCACAGTGGAAATGTCTGGTGAAATAGCTGAATGTTTTTAATATAGAGCATTTTCATGATAGTCTAGCTGACTGGTTTGTACATAACTGCACCAAATATTTAATACTGCCATATTAAAAGTATAAATTAAGCTTTGAGAATGATGTTTTACATATATTTACATATATTCTACCAGTTGTAGTCCAGAAAAACTGTAGATACAGGATCTGGATTGCTACTCAGTCAACTCAATAGAGACATATCTATGTATATGTATAAAACTGAGAAATCACATCAATTCTACAATTACAAAACTATATACATCAGTAAACCCTGAAGAATTCTTTTCTATATAATCAATATTTAAAAAGATGCAAACATGGAACTACTAAAGATGCAATCAACTCCTGAATAGCCACAGAGGTACAGAATAGCTGTACTTCACAGGCCCTAGCACTTTGCATAGCTGGTACAGCTGGCTTGGAGTTTCAAACACAGACACCTCTCAGATCCATCTGCATTACATCCATGCTTAGTGCATGTCTAGAAGTTGCCAATTCTGGGCCTTTCTGAATCATTAGCAGACCAGACCTAAGTTAGTCTCAGGAGAGTACCTCAATTTTCTCTTCACCAGTGTCTGTTCTGATACCCCTTTATTATAGGGTATACCGATTTTTTATTGCTTTGGCTAAAGAGACAGAAACCTCACCTTTTGTACGTTAGATGTTTAAAAGGATGTCAGGAAAAATGAAGAATTTGCAGTAGATTGAGAGTACATTCAACAGGAGAAAGAGCTGTATTGTTAACTGGTGTGTTCTGTGCTTTTTCTATGCCTGTCATTGTGCTTCACTGTTACTACCCTTCACAAAAAGGCAGAGTTGTGTCTTTTCCAAACAGATACCTGCATGTATTTACCATTTCTTGATCCGTTTTTAGACATGAACTTCTGGAAGAGGCTCGGAGGAAAGGTTTGCCTTTTGCACAGTGGGATGGGCCAACGGTGGTTGCCTGGCTGGAGGTAAGTGCTGGACACAACTTGGAAATGTGAGTCGCATTTGTAGACTGCTTATGTGTGCTAATTAGCGACCACTTATTAGTGTTCTTTGTGGTTTTTTATGGCTGTTTCTTGATCTTAAAAAGTCACGAGCCCGAGCCAAGAGATTGGACATTCCTGCGCATTCGTGTTCAAGTTGTTTATTGTTTCTTATCTCTCAGTGTCTGGAGCAGGGACAGCATGACCTGCTCCTTCAAAATTCACAGCAGGAATGATGCCTGAGAAGGCCATCTTTACTTTTTTATCTCTTTCAGGAAAACCAACCAAGTTCTACAACGTATAATTATTTATCAATCTTTTCCAATTAATTTCTACCTTTTCTTAACATGACAGTGCTACCTTCACCAATCCCCCATCACCTTCGTCACAGTGGAAAATGGAGGGGAGAGAAGAAAGAGGAAGGGGAAGGGGCACCGCCCTTTGCCCTCCATCTTAACTTTTTTCCCTCATACCTCCATAAATCTAAAACTACAATCACCCAGTGACAAGATAAGCTAATTACACACTTTCTTTCTATTTTGTATTTCATCTCTCAATGTGGGCAGCGTTCTCCGATGACACGGCTCAAACATAGAGTTCTGTGCTTTCGTCTCGAGTTCCGAAACAGTCTGGCATGGCTCCAGACCCCCCTGTACAGTCCGAGGAGTGTTCTGGGCTGCCACATGTGCTTGTCCTTACTAATCTTAAAAGAGACTGTTGCAGCCTCTTCCCCTCCCCCTGTGCACTGTGCCATCAGCACTACCTAGATTTCGACACTGGATGGTGTAAATTAGAGACTAGAGCTAAAAAAAGACAGGATTACAAAGTGGGATGAGGACCAGAAGTGAGCTTGAATCCTAAATGTTTGAAATATTTGAATTTCTCAGTCTCTAAATGTCTAGGAATTCCACAGACAATTTACGTAGAATGATGTGTTAATTTTAAATAAATTTAAGGAATTTGTAACTTTCTGCATTTTAAATACATAGTGGGAAAAGAAGTGTTCCTCTCGCCATTTTCACCTGCAGTGTAAGAGTTCCAGGCTGAAATCTCTCTGAGTTCCTTGTGATTGGATTTCACAGACAGAGAGAGCTGTCCTTTATTTGGAGGACCTAAATGAATGGGTTTTGGAAATCAAGAAGAAAAAACATTCAGCAGAGTTGTCATCGATTTTGATGAAAAATCAATGAGTGTTTTAGGTGAAGGAACTACTCAAAAAATACTTACACAGATGCTGAGGGAAGAAGAAGGCAGAAAGTAAGAATGTTCTTACACAAATACACGTTTACATGGCAAGGCTGTAACACTTTAGTGCAGATACAAGCTCTTTGTTGGCTCAAAGAACAAGTGCCTATTCCTTACTATACCAAGCATCTCTACCTATTCACAACTTTTCTCCTTCCTGCTGTAGCTGTAATCCATTGATCATCAGTTAAGACTTTGTGAAGTTTTTCCCTTCAATAGAAAAAAGATCCCTCTCCAAAGCTTTGACAGAAATATGCTAGTGAATAAATGAAGGATGAGAAATGAAAGCAGCTAATGTCTACAAAATTTCTGCTTCACATTGGAGTTGCTGAAGGTACCTAATGAGAAAGACAAAATGAAACTGCAGGAAGTCAGTACAAGTTGCATATGACCTTGGAAAATAGGAAAATATCTTCCTTCCCAAAAAATCTCTGTTAATATGGAACAATCCTTAATTTGGCCACTACTTGACTTTTTCACATGATTTTAAGAGTTCTGTAACCAGATTTATACCAGTCATAAATATTAATTATTGCAGTAAAAGCTGATTGGCTGAGAACATGAACATACAAAAGTCTATAATTTCTGATACCAATACCCTCGTCTTTCAAGGTGAGCCACAATTTCAAGCAGTTTTTGACAAGTTAAACCCTAATTTTTTTTCCCTTTGATTCTTTTCTGAAAAATAGGATATGTTCCCCACTGTCTGAGAGGGTCTGTAAAGAGAAATCAGGGTGTATGAAGTTCTTAGGGAATACAGTGACAGTAGCACAGGAGAGCTCATGAGGAAGTTAACGTTGCAGTAGTAAATGCAGATTGAATACTGATGATAAAAAATATGAGGATAGGAGTAGTGTGTTTATTCAGTGACCATCAGTGCGTTCAGTCAGCAGATGGACACTGTGTGCACTTCATACTCTCCTGAAGAAAAATATAACATACATATTCATCTTCAGCTAAAGAATAAAATAAATATTAAAGGAGACAAAGGCTGAAATTTAAAAAGTATATTGTGAAATTTTTCAAACTTTTCAGGGCTTTTCAGCCTTACCATTTATTCTTGTTGTTTGTATGTAGCACAGACATAGATGAGAAATATTTTTAAGAATTTTGTGTTTTCTTAATTATTTATGGAAATGTATATCCATCTTGATATCTGAGCTCTCTGTCTAGAATGGTTTCTGTGTTCTCGCTTTAGAGACTGTTCATCTAAAATCATTTTCTGCTAGACAGCTATTTACTGAAGAATTTACTTATTTTGTTAAAGAAATAATTTACCTAATGAGCAGCAAACATTTAAATCTGTTTCTGCAGAGTGAATAACTCCCAGTGTTTATGCTTTTCTGCTTTTCAAGTGCATGTGTGAAAAAAAATCAATGTCAAAATAAATGAGGTGATGAAACACATTTTAAAGCTATGCATAGTTTTCTCATGGCCCTTTATTTAGGTGCAGCTGGGTGTTATCGACATAATTTTTGGTTTGGTTTTTTTTTCTTTGTTGAAACTTCGTATTTTGTAACAGTTCGTTGGAATTAGATCACGTTTTTAAGGTTTAGACTAGCATTGGATGGAGGGTAGGGGCTGATCTTATCAGTGGGAAGGACTTTTCAAACACAATGCAGTCATTCCTCAACCCTTGTGATACTATAGGACTCAAAGCCTGACTGAGCCTTTTGCAGCCTGACAGTCAAGTCTGTTTTCTCTGTGACGTAAAAGTGACCTAACAGCTGTCTTTTATGGAAATATTTCTCAGATAAGGTATAAACTTCTTAAGAACCACACAGTTCTTCCCCCCTTCTGTGTCAAATGAAATGAAAATCCTTTAAATTCTTCACTGCTTTCCCGATTTGTTGGTGAATTTCCTCATTTCCTTGACCTTGTGTCCTGCTTTAGTAAGCCTGTATTAAGAAAAAAAACCCCAACAATGGAATCAGCTAATTCTGATGGGCTATTTGAGATGCACCTAGTTAGGTCTTTGTTTTCCGTTGCGTTATCCCTAAAATCTCAGTGATTATGGCATTCCCTTCTTATGTTCTTCTCACAGGCTTTGCTAAGCATAATGTACTTCATAGCATGATTAAAAACCTCACATAAAAGTATCCCTGGTATGAAATTACCTCCTTTGGGTAAAAAGAGCTGGAGACACTGACAGTCATATTAATGAGGCAGCATAAAACGAGAAGGCTGAGAAAAACAAGAATAATTCAGAATCAGTAGGTCCTCTTACAAGGAAAGATTAAGTGGTGAAGCAAGGCTGGCCAGGGTTAGTAAGACTAACATAAGGAGATGAAAAGCATGTAAGGACATATCTTCTAAATCCATAGGTGATGGAGCTGTGCTCACAGTTTGCTGCACCTTTTAACCAGTATTCCTAGCTGGGATGTGACACCATACCAGACTGTTCCCAAATTTACTGTGAAGTCTGTCTCTGATAGGTTGGTTGGTTGAACCGGGCTTGGTTAATTTCTACTAAGAAAATAAAAGCTGGGAAGTGTAGGCTTGTGCCCCTTGAGTACACCATGTTAAAAAAGAGAAAGCCATTTTAGTACAAAATGGAGAAATTACTGCATTCCTCCTAGATGATTTTCTGTACATAAGATTATCAGATGGGCAGTAACACTGACTTGTGCCAGTACTTGGTCATTAAAAACCTGGGAAAAGAGTAGCCCAGGGGATGGAGACACACAGCTCTAAAAATAATTCATAGCATGCCTTGCTTTATAGTTCTGATTACAGTAAAACCAAAAGAATTCACATGAAATCATGGCAATTTCAAAGGTTCTGAAACAATTTTGTTTTATTAAAGACTATGATGTTCATACTTGTTTGTGTATGTTACCATGCTTATTCAGACTGATAGGTGTCCTGATAATTAATTATTTAATATTAGTCATTAATTAATTGATTATTAGTGGTCATGACACCAAGTCTGACAGTGTTTAAAAAGCTTTTGAACAATGCTCTTGGCACATGATGTGATCCTTTAGGCTGTTCTGTGCAGAGCCAAGAGTTGGACTTGATTATGCCCATGGGTCCCTTCCAACTCAGGATATTCTATGATTGTAATTTAATTTGAGAAATGAAGCAGTGCTTAGAATAAAATGTCCTTTCTCTTTACAGCTCTGGCTGGGGATGCCAGCCTGGTACGTCGCTGCCTGCCGAGCCAACGTGAAGAGTGGAGCTATCATGTCTGCTCTGTCCGATACTGAGATTCAGAGAGAAATTGGCATCAGCAATCCTCTTCATCGCCTAAAACTCCGACTAGCAATCCAGGAGATGGTATCACTGACAAGTCCATCAGCACCTCCAACATCCAGAACAGTGAGTCCTGTTCAGCTAACTTTTTCTTCCCGACTTCACCCTACAGGAGTCTGCAGAAAAACTTCTGTAGAACCAGAGTGGCTCTATGATAACACATACTTCACAATCAGTGGGAACTGTCTAACAGAGACTCAGAACTACCTGTTCATCACTTGCTTGATTGTTGATTGCTGATGTTTTTCTTTTATCAGATATTCTTTTTTTTTTTAAGCCATTGTTTTGATTATCCTTGATATTATCTAAATCAGTATTGAGCATCTTATTTGTAATTTTGCCTGTATTTTTGCCTTTGTCTTCCTTCAAATCATCTGTACCAGCCTAATCAGATTGTGTTTCTCTTTTTTATTTGTTTGTTCTCTTTCTTTATTTCTTTTTCTGGGGTGGAGGGGAGGGCAGATGTTGGGAGAGGTTATGTAGGAATACGGCTCTTTTGAGTCTTTTTCCCATTCCCAGTTTTTGCACCCTTTCAAATGTTATCTAGTATGAGTCAGCTTTAGGTTCTTCATGCTTTTAAGAGAAGCAGTTATTGGAGGTGTGAGGGGAGCGTCTGGAATGCTGAAGTGGAGCCTGTGCATTCAGTGAAGAAGGAAGAGAAAATGGGGGCAGACAGGAGGGAAGCAAGTAAAGATACACAGAGACACAAGTCTGGAAGGAAAGGGAAATATATCAGAAAGAGCAAGGAAATAGGTCAGGGGAGAGCAAGAATGAATGTGCTATAGATAAAAATCAGGAAAAATAGGCCAAACTGATGAGGACAAAAAGAAACAAGATAACAAAAGGGGAGCTTTTAATGCTGGGATATGCTGATGGTAATGGATATGAAAGAACCAATGGACACTAATAGAAAAGAGGCAGGATCAGATGGAAAACATGGCATAGAAGTGAAGGACAAAAAATACTAAACTAGTGTAGCTCAGATTTCTACTAGCAAGTTAATAATAATGATAATGTTAATTATAATATTTATATTTTGTAATATATTGTCTTCATTAAATTTATGGAGAATCTTTTGGTGGAAATTAAAATTCAGATACCTTGGACAGGTCCCAGATCCACTGAGCTACACAAGCAACTGGGCAACAGCACTAATATTGCTGTTGATTGCCCTTTTATCTTTATGTTGCTAATGTTCTTTAAATACTGTGGCTCAGCATCTGATACTTTCTTCCCTGAGAACAGTTTGTGTGTCATTACCATGGTAATATTATGAATTGTGATGGATTTTACCAAAGTAAAGCAGTAAAGACTCAATATGATGTTTGAATTACTGCTCAAAATTAATTTTTATTTTAAAAGCATAAGAGGATATTTCAACCATAAAAGCATTTACACTCTATGAACTGAGAGAATATTATGCTCAAACTAAAAACATTGGGAATACTTTTGCCTTGTNTGGAGCCTGTGCATTCAGTGAAGAAGGAAGAGAAAATGGGGGCAGACAGGAGGGAAGCAAGTAAAGATACACAGAGACACAAGTCTGGAAGGAAAGGGAAATATATCAGAAAGAGCAAGGAAATAGGTCAGGGGAGAGCAAGAATGAATGTGCTATAGATAAAAATCAGGAAAAATAGGCCAAACTGATGAGGACAAAAAGAAACAAGATAACAAAAGGGGAGCTTTTAATGCTGGGATATGCTGATGGTAATGGATATGAAAGAACCAATGGACACTAATAGAAAAGAGGCAGGATCAGATGGAAAACATGGCATAGAAGTGAAGGACAAAAAATACTAAACTAGTGTAGCTCAGATTTCTACTAGCAAGTTAATAATAATGATAATGTTAATTATAATATTTATATTTTGTAATATATTGTCTTCATTAAATTTATGGAGAATCTTTTGGTGGAAATTAAAATTCAGATACCTTGGACAGGTCCCAGATCCACTGAGCTACACAAGCAACTGGGCAACAGCACTAATATTGCTGTTGATTGCCCTTTTATCTTTATGTTGCTAATGTTCTTTAAATACTGTGGCTCAGCATCTGATACTTTCTTCCCTGAGAACAGTTTGTGTGTCATTACCATGGTAATATTATGAATTGTGATGGATTTTACCAAAGTAAAGCAGTAAAGACTCAATATGATGTTTGAATTACTGCTCAAAATTAATTTTTATTTTAAAAGCATAAGAGGATATTTCAACCATAAAAGCATTTACACTCTATGAACTGAGAGAATATTATGCTCAAACTAAAAACATTGGGAATACTTTTGCCTTGTTTTCCTAATTCTGCCTGAGTAACTGTCAGTGCACAAAGCTGCCCTGCCCTGGAATGTGCATTTCTGAGTCCCCAGTCTTTCTGCTTCTCATCTTTCTCAGGAAAGGAGTTAATTTGTCTCAGGTCTCCAGAAAACATAGCAGACATCCATTCCCCCTCCCTGACTCTCCTCATTGTCCTAGAAATAATTTGATGAAAAACAATAGGATGAGGACAAAGTTTTACAAGTTAATTCTCTTGACATTTTTGATTTATAGAAACATGGTGGAAGTATTCATTATTTAGATTACAATATGAGCATGTGATTTGTGCAGAATATTTAGGCTGGAAAATTTTGGGGAGCTGAAGCTTACCTCTGCACAGAGCTGTGAGCTAAAGGTTGCATTTGCCAGTTGTTTATGAAATGCAGCTTTAATTATTATTCTTTCCTTTGTGGCAGTGCTCTGCCGGATTTCATCCATCAGTTCTAGTTGTAATACTCCATCACATCTGTTCAGAAGCCGCTAATGAAAGATACAAACCAAGTTGTCTAAAGTTGTCTCTAGCTGCAGCTCGGTAGAGGCAAGAACGTGGTTGTGCTGATGGTGATGCGCTGTTAACTTACAGTGGTGCTGCCTTTCTTCTTTACCACTGCTTACCTAATGTGGATCCCACCTGCCTTCCTGCGGGCCTTGTCCGTAGCCCTCAGGCAATGTTTGGGTGACCCATGAAGAAATGGAAAATCTTGCTGCTCCAGCTAAAACGGTTAGTCATTCCACTTCCACTTAAAACGGTTTCAGAAGAGAACAGGCCTGTTCCTGCCTTAACACAGAGGTCGTATCTTCTGTAGGATGCCTCCCAAAGCATGCCATGAGAAAGCTGCAGCGAGTAATGAAGTTGAATTTAAAGAACAGTTACATAATCTTTCAGCAAAAGAATTTACAAACTGTATTGCCATCACAAAAATTGTGTGACCCTAAAACCAGTATTGGACTTCTAAAGTATGTAATAGTTCCAGTGCCACTGTGAAATCTCATTTAATTAAATGGAAGTGTCATGGTTACAGGTGCAACCTTTCTCCTGTAATCTACTCCCTCTTCTTCTATACAGTGTTTTGTATCTGCTAACATAGAAAGAAAAAGGAAAGGCTTGAGAATGATGCATTAGACAACTTCATTAATGCTGAGTCTTTCATGTTGGTACTTGGGTATTCTTGATCTTTGATTTCAGGTGCATGGAGAGTGTAATTTATTTACTGATTTTTGTCAAACCTCTCCCTAAACACTAAAGTAAGACTTTATTTTTTCAATTTAGAACATATGTTACTTAACTTTTGGTTTTTAACATTACATCGTAACTCCCTAAAGGTGCTTATAAAACATGATATAACGTTCCAGTGAGGTCTCTTAAAAAAATGATCTTCAGTTTGGCAAACTTTATAGTCATCCCAATCCATAAATGGTAGGAGAGGTGCTGGAGCTAAATTTTGATGCAATAAGGAATTATTTCTTAGAAGTTTATGTTTGTTTGTAGTATTTAAAGTTTTCTCATCAGCAATAAGGAAGCCAATTCTCATCAATTTTTTTTTTTTTTTAACTGAGCTAAGTTCCAGTTTTATTGTTGTTGGTAAGGATAAATGCAAATATAACAGCACTGAACTGACCAGAAGTAGAGTTGATCCTGTTTAGCTGGCCGGCCAGAAAAATATAATTTTGCCATAAAAATGTTATGTAAAAAGCTCCTTTACAATACGTTCCCAAGAAGATAGCTTTTTATTGTGAATGTTTCAAAATCAAACTAGAAACAAAAAACAACATCACTAATGCCTGAATTTTTAAGTAAATATTTTTGTTTTAACTGTGAAACTGTGAAGAGTATTTAAATAATGCTGTAAAATTTCAACAAGGTATAATGATTTTCTGTCTTGAAAACCCAGCTGCATTTTATGGTTTTGATCTTGTAATTTTTCAGGTAGTTTAGCCCAGGACATTGCCACTGGCCAGAGTTATTTTATTCGTGCACTTTATGTGTATATTTTCATTTTCATGGTTATGCATATGAAAATCACATCTTTTTATAACTAATGTTCATTGTCTTTTTACCTGCTTTACTAATTGCTTCCTGCTGATAATACAGAAAGAGTCTGAAGAAGGCAGTTGGGCTCAGGTATGATCTTTCACATGACTTTTTTTAAACAGAAAGTTAACAGTAATGTAATTGAGTGCATCAATGTGTGTAGTGGAATATATTATTTTGACAGTATCTCAATGATTGAATTATCATTTACATATTTTAAAGTTCTTCTCAAAGAATACATTCTCTGGACAGTTTTTTTAGATAAAGCAGAAACAGATACATATGCTGTGAATATTTTTCACAAAAGAAATTACTACATTCCAGAGTCACATTCTATCTCCCATCTAAAACTAGTAAAAGTATTTTCCTCATTTTTCAGAATAGGACAATTAATTATGCCATGAATTTGAGAGCTAACTTTTCTAAAATTATACTGAATGTTTTTTTTAGAACAACTGTATAAATCATATCCAAATATCAGTCTACAAATATTGTTATATAATTTAGTTAAAACTGTCAATTAGCTACATTTTTAAAATTTTTTCTCTCTAATATATGCAAGCTCTTACATGATCTTGCCATCTTTACTGATGACATTCCTTTTCTCTTCAAAATCTTACAAGAATGAGACATAAGGGGAATATGTTTTCCCTCATAGATAATATATCCATGTGTTATTCATTTGTTTATAATGACATTAAAAACAAAACCAAAGAGATGATTAGTCTTGAAAATGATCCTGAGCACGATCCTGTTGAGGAAATGTAAATCTTGCAATTTATCAGTTCTCTGTTAAGTTTTGTAGTACAAAATAATTAACAACAGTGAGATGTAAAAATCTATTTTGCATCTTAGTAGGGAAACTCATATAAAAATAGCTCAGTATGCATGGTTTTTTCATATACTCCCTTCCTCACCCTAGTGAAATATTAGCTGAACAATGAAGCCTGAGTATCAGCTTCTAGGAGGAACCTGGTTTATTCCTGTCTCAATTAATTTCTTGAGCTCTACATACGATACACTTAGGTTTAAGCTGTTCACAGCTGAAAATATCTCATTGAAATATAAGCTTGAGTGCCAAAGAATTGAAATTAACTTTTAGTCTCTAAAGGACTACAGGTGTGTAGCCATGAAGTGTCATTAGATCCTATTTAGGAAATGCTTCTCCCCACTAAACAGTATCATAAGCCTCAGTGGATTCCCTGGAGCTATGTTTGCATTACCAGTTCGCGGTTCAGGATTCGCCTGGCATAAATATTCTAGAAGGTCAATTGAAAGCAAATAAGATTATGAAACACACATGTTTTCATTGTGTAACAAGTTTGCTTGCATTTAAAACTCAAAATTGAAAAAAATTCCTTAAAACTTACATTAGGAAACAAGATACAACAGGCAAAACTGATACCTGTAACAAATATCTCTCGGTGGCCCCCTCTTCCAATGTTAAAACAAAGCAAAACCAGAATTTTTTTTTTTTTTTGACATAATTTTTTTTAGACATAATTTGTTTTCAATCTGTGGTGCAGTCTTGAAAAAACTCGAGAATTTATTCCCCCTCTCCGTTTTCTTCTCTCTGTAGACCCTGGCTTACGGTGATATGAACCATGAATGGATAGGTAACGAATGGCTCCCCAGTCTGGGTTTACCTCAGTACCGAAGTTACTTTATGGAATGCCTGGTAGATGCGAGGATGTTAGACCACCTGACAAAGAAAGATCTGCGTGTGCACCTAAAAATGGTGGATAGTTTTCATCGGTATGTTGGCATAAAGACTACACCTATAAAAACGCTTGTGTGTCTTCTCTAGTGGTCAGTGCTGCACAGAATAAAAACACTTGCTGTTGTTTTGGTGTGGAAAAACACACAGAAAAGCGAGGGCTGACTGTCAGAAATCTGAATTGAGAGAGCTTCCTTTAGTAATAGCAACCACATTGCAATTATGTCTCTCAAAACCAAGATACTGGTACAGATAAATTTCGTAATGAGCAGGGAACCATTAATGTATCAGTAGACTCCTGACAATACAGAAACAGTAATAATTTAAGTGGTGTGAAGTATCAGAAAGTGTTAGACTAAGCTTCGAAGCCTTGAGATCTTATAATAATGGAAAGCTATTGTGTGTAGCACATAAAAGCTGTTAACAGTACAAGCAATTTGACAGTTGTTGGGTTACCTAGGGATATAGCTAGGAAACTAAATTGGAAATATGGAAATAAAGGCATTTAGACTTTAGGGAGAATGAGGTTTATGTGACAAGAAGTGGATTTCTTTTTATTATACTGTCTGATCTGTCACTTTTTTAAAGCCTGATTTGACAAAACATTTCACAGCTCACAAGGGGTGACCTTTTCTGAATATTCTTTCAATGCTGTGGGTTTCTTATGTTAAAATAAGTATTCAAACATACTCATTTTGGTTTTTTTCCATTTCATTCCTGAATTCTGTGGAGTTTTTTTACTGGTTTTGCTCTCCCCTCTGTTCTCAAGGTTTCCTACATGGGCACCATGAAACACCTCATGTGAAGTGCAGGAAATACATCTTACCTATGTTCCTATCTTCAAAATTATCTTTATTAACTCTGTAAATGTTTCTCTTTAAATAACAGAACAAGCTTGCAGTATGGAATCATGTGTTTAAAGAGGTTGAATTATGATAGAAAAGAACTGGAAAAGCGAAGAGAAATGAGTCAGCATGAAATAAAAGGTGATAGTTCCTGGGAATGAATACTGGGAATGTTTCTTCTTTTGAAGCTTGACACTGTTAACCCACTGTCATGCCATTTTAGCAAAGCATTTAAGCATGTGCTTTAAGCAAAACTAACATAGGTCCCTCTTTCTTCAGAACACATCCTATCTCCTTAAATTAGGCACAGTTAAGTACTTTGCTAAATTGGGTCTGCATTTCTGAATGGTGGTTTGATACATACATTTTGCTAAACTGGATTTTGGGTATGGATCTTATCTGATCCTCTTTCAGGCTCAGAAGCAGAAGGCCAAATAGTCTGCAGCTCACTGGGATGTACTGGGGGCAACACTAAAAAATGGCAGCACTCAGCACCCTAACACTCTGCTCCAGCTTTTGAAGACCCTTGCCTTTGATTTCTTACATCAGAATGTATCATAGAAAATGCTGCTTGCAGGGGTGACCACTGAGGCAGTTGATTGGTGCATAAGAATAGTTCCTGACAAAACTGGCTTTATTAGGTTTCACAGCTGATCCTAGAGATTTTTTTTCTGTGTAAAGCTCCCTAGAGCAGTTGCAGGCTCATTGCATGGATCTTTCTATATATAACAATTAGGGTGGCTGGGTTTTTTTCAGCTGTCAGAAACAAATCCTTTGATTCCTTAGAGCTTTTCCAGCTCTAGTGACTACAGCAGTCAGCACTTCTCAAGCACAATGCTGATTAGAAGAGCTGAAAAAAGAAGGTGACGGGCTACAGTGACAGTGTGCATTTGCTCAAGGCATGCACTAATGCAAAGACTTTGCCTTGGATGTGCAGGCATCAGTGCCAGTCAGCCTGAGTGGGTCTAGCTGGAGGCTGACCTAGGGGAATTGGGTATCAGGCTCAAATTCTGGTGTGGCTTCAGTGCTGGTTCCTGCTAGGACAAGGGTAATAATCCATACCCTCCTTCACCTTGTCATGCATCGCTCAGTTATTCGTGGTCCCAGGTGGTATTTGGTCCCTGCCTGCCACCGTGTTTCAGCTGATCCTGACCCCAAAGAGTGGGATGCTCTCAGCCAGGCGATGGAGAAATTCTGCTCCCAGAACAGCCACACTAGCTGGACTTGTAAGGCTTCAGGAAAAAGCCTCATTGCTTAGTAACAGAAAACTCAGTACTCTCCCACTCACGACTATAAAGATCAGTATAAGTAACTCTTTTTTTTTTTTTTTTTTTTTTTTAAATACAACGCGGGGGG
>VYXC01000811.1:318642-396346 GCA_013397175.1 Platysteira castanea
TATAAAAAGGATTATAAGTATCTCTTTTTTTTTTTTTTTTTTTTTTTTAACTGACAGGCAGGGCAGGATACTTTTTTATAATAGCCAAATCTTCAAAAATTGTTTCCGAGCTCATTTTGTTGCCTCAGCTTTGTAATTGGTATGGACCTTAACAACTCTACCAGCTTTCTGCACTAAAAATAGTTTGTCTCTAAAATTGTGAACTAATCTTTTACTTTATGGCATGTTAGAAAATGATAGGTGCTGACGCAATTCTCGAGATGTTTAATACCAAACTCCCAAGTGAAGCCTTGAGGAATGGATACTTCTCCTGTGGCCTTGCACTGTAAAATCTTGCCTACAAATTGAAAAGGATATATATAGGAAGTGAGAGGAATTGCATTGTGGAGATCCCCTCTGCAAGCACATTTCTCCTTTGGAAACGTTATTTAGAATAAACATTTTACTTGAAGATAGTTAAAATCACATAGAGTTTTTGAATTGGAGGTACTAAAGTTATCTGAATAGTTTGCTGGCATTCCTCATGTAAGAAATCAAGCAGTGTGACATCCACAGTGCATGCACAGCTACACACATGCACCTGTACAATTTGGAAGTTATCAGGTATCAGGAGACTGACCTGGTGTTACGTCCTTACAGATGTGCTGGTGTGGAGCAATGATCGAGTCATACGCTGGATACAAGCCATTGGCCTCCGAGAATATGCAAATAATATTCTAGAAAGTGGTGTACATGGTTCACTTATAGCACTGGATGAAAACTTTGACTACAGCAGTTTAGCTTTATTATTACAGATTCCAACACAAAACACACAGGCAAGTTTGCTTATGCTACTTCTGGTTAATCTGTACCCATTATTACCTTCTATTCATCTTCAACCATTTTAATTGTTTACTTTGGTATCTCTAGGCACGGCAGATCCTTGAGAGAGAATACAACAACCTTTTAGCACTAGGAACTGAAAGACGACTTGAGGAAGTAATTAATTTTATTTTCAGTATTTATAAAATATCACAGTAAAACATTAAAATTAAATCAAATGCATGAAGACATGTTAATTTTCACATTGTTAAAAACAGTCAGTTACAGCTTTAAAAAAAGTTTAGGAATGCCCATAAAGGTTTTTAAAGTAACCTCATTTTTGCTACATATTTGTGTCATCTTGGATGCTAAATTTGACACTGCACTCTTACCTTAAGATGAACATTTTCCAGAGGGGAAACATGCAGAAGGGAGTGGAAGTTTTGCTGGCCAGAGCAGGTGGTGGGGAATGTGTGTGGGTGGGATGCCTGTGCAGTCTGTTCTTTAGGACACTTATACCTTTTTTAAAAGTAACAAAGTAGATTTTCGGTTTGTTCTTTATTGCTTTTTTCCTTCAAAGTTAATCAATTTTAATAGAGTGTGATTTTGGGCAGTTACCTAGGAAGAGGAATCTCAAGTCCAACTATGGAAATTATTTATCTTAACATAAGAGTCCAGTGCAAAAGTGTTCAAGTCTTGGACTTCAGCACATGAGGAGAATAAAACTTTTGAAAACTTGCTGAAAATGTCAGATGCCTATGAATTCTGTGCATGCACATGAGTGTTTAATCCTTTTTTAGTACTTTATGTAAGCCTCCTAATGCAGTAACAAACCACTTTCCGTCACTGTATAAGAAAGTTCTACTTTAGCTTATACTAAACCCCTTGACTATCTCGAGCCAAAGATTTAAGAAGAGTTTTCCACCCCAGCACTTAATATTTCTAAAGCTTTTACTTTTACAAGCACGTCTCAAACACATTACAGTGACTGGACGCAGTGCAACAGAGCAGGGTAGTTGTTGTGGAATACATTTGGCAGCGATAGAGATAATTGATCAAAAAGGAGGATAATTGATCAAAAAGTTCCATTTTGCTTTATCAAATCCAACTCTGTGTTGACAGAGCGATGACAAGAACTTCAGGCGCGGCCCGTCCTGGCGCCGGCAGTTCCCGCCCCGCGAGGTCCATGGGATCAGCATGATGCCCGGCGCGTCGGAGACGCTGCCGGCGGGGTTCCGGCTGACCACCACCTCGGGCCAGTCGCGCAAGATGCCCAGTGACGGTACGCGCTGCTCTCTGCACTTCCTCATGGACAGCACCAGGCTTGTCCCGGCGTGCCAGGTTGGCTTAGTGCGGGTCAGTCTCGCACCGCAACAACTGTGCTCGTTTAACTAGGATGAGCGGAGTCTGGGAGACTTGAATTAGGGAATGGAAAAGCACTGGCTAGGCATATTAGTCATTTTTTTCAGGTTTGCTTCAGACTGACAGTGTTTATTTAAAATACAAAAAAAAGGCCATCTCAATATCCTACGCGTGTAAAGGAAACATTCAGAAAGACAGGACTTTAAACTTTCAACTAAGACTGAATATAATATCTACACAAATTTTTCATCCTATTAGCTTCTCTAGCAGGTGGAGTATGTTTTAGAGAAGGAAATTAGAAAGGGCTATCACCTTTATTTTCCTATCTAACTTTCAAACTAAACAGCTTAGCCTTGACCATCAAATAACTGAAGTTGCTAACAAACAGTTACCATCAGATGGGTAGTTAGCAAATACTGAAATTCAGGCACTAACTGAATTACTATATACCGGTGTTAATTTTCTCTGGAAATCTTTTGGTTTGCAAAAGATGTGGTAACTCAGAAATTAGTGGAAAACTAGCAAGCAAATCATAATTAAAAAGTAAGTAAAATTTTAAAATTATTGTAAGAGAGCAGGTAGAGGGGATCCCATCACAGCTATTCCTTCAGGTATATGGAAGATAAAGCCAAGTATACCTGCCCAAAGTTCTGAGAAGTATTACTACACAGATTGCCCCATTTAAAATACTGCCATTTATTTCAACATGACAGGATTTAGGTCTATGAATAGATTTATCTCAAAGTAATTTAATACACTGCTTGTAGAGATTACATCCTGTAACTTAATAATGAATTTGGTATGACAGTATCGGCACCTAAATTCTATTAAAGCCATCTAAATTCCATTAAAGTTTCTCACCTTTAAAAAACAACACTTTATAGTTGCAGTTACAGATGGAATAATTTACTGATTGCATCACTGAATTCCATTGACTCCTAGCTCCCATGGCATTTCCATAGCCCACATTACTGTAGTACATAAGAACCTTATAAACATTCATGGATTTCATTTTCCAGTCATGCTATGATGTAGAAAATGATATTCCCATTTTACAGATGTGGAACTAGGGCACAAGGGAGCTTTAGTGATTTACTTGAGGTCTTACTGTTAATTCTTGAGCTGAGTAAACTGAACTCAGTAGACTTAAAGGGAAGCAATTTTGAAGACCTGTATCTTCATCCAGGATTTGGCTTCCTATCTGCAGGAAGAACGCAATAGTATTTAAACAGCATGATAGGTAAGAGCATTAGGACTTACAACAAAATAAAGACAAAATTGAGTTTTAAACTGTATTCGCTTTAGACAGTTTCCAGCAGTACATCAGATGTGAAGAAATGCTGAGTTTTGAACTAGACCATGCCCAGATTATGTCAAAGAAAGCCACAGAGCAATTTATCTGCTACCCTTCCAGTGGTAAACAGACTGATACATTTTATTGATGATTCTAAAGAGGTTCTGCCTTTTTTCCTTTTTTTTTCCTTCACAATTTGCAGTTGCTTCATCACGACTGCAGAGGTTAGACAGCTCAACAGTTCGCACATACTCATGCTGACAAGGCCTAGCAAAGAAGCCAGCACTGAATTGTTGTGAGTATTCTGTAGGGGCCATCATGAAAGTCCTTTATAACTGTACACTACCCCCCACATTATCCAAGCAATGGAGCAGAGGACATAATTAAATACTCACTAGGGTGGTCATTCTGTCAAGACAATAGTCTTAATCTCAGTCCAGAGGACACTATCAAGCTTAATATTTTGTGGAGATGGCAGAAGGCACAGGGAATGAACTTACTTTATGAGAACTTGAAAGAGTTCTACTAGGAGCTGGAGTGGGGGGTGACACTAGTAAAACAGAAGAGATTTACTTCTTCTTTTTTTTTTTTTTTTCTTTTAAATTAAAGCTATGGCTCAATTTAGAACATCAGGTAGCTGCCCAAAGTTAGAACAAGACTTACCCATACAGAAAATCTTGGAAAATTTACCTATTACAGAGATTCCTGCATTTCTCAAATCATTCAGAATTGACAAAGAGAGGATAATCTGAGCCAGATGCAACTTTGGATCAAATTTAGTATTGGAATTTATGTTAAATTTTTCACCATATATCTTTTGAGTGTGGTTATGAATGTCACACTCACTGTTCCAGAGTTCTATGGAAAAACAGTTTTCTATTTTATCCCAACTTTTGCAAAAAATACTCACACAATGAGTACTTACATCAATATGGCACCATTTTCTTTGAGTATTTTCTCAGTAAAAGTTTCCCTTTAGTTGCTTGGGGAATTGTAAGGCAGCTAAAAAAAATCCCTGAATATCACTAAAACCTTACCGGGCATCAAACATGCTTCAATAGCTTTTACGTAGTGTAGGCAAGACATGCAAGGATCTGCAAGAAAGTTTTGGGTTGGTGTTTTTTTTTTATTCCCAAGACTGGGACAGACTTGGGGCTATCACGATTTTACTAGCTCTGTGTAGGTTCAAAAAGTTCTAAGGAATAGCAAATGTTAACAGTGGGTAAAGTCGATTGCTCAGGGTCCTACTGATGACATGAACCTCACTTCATGGATTTTCAAAAGACTGCAAGAGTATAAAATCTTAATTCTAGTGAAAAAGGGAACTTTTTGTGCCACCCATCCCTGAAAAAATAAGCTTGAGGGTGTGGTTATTTGTTGGTTCTGGTTTGGTTTGGTTTTTCTGAAAAAGTTAGTTTAGCAGCTGGTTCTACAGCGATGATGTTGAAGCACATAACTATAGAAATCTTTTTATGTGTATGCATGTATAGATTTGAGCATGGTGTTGTATCAGTAAAGTCAATGACAGGACTCTCACAGGGTTCAGTGGTGACAGAAAGTGAAAGCAGAGACGTGAACCTTTTCTCCTGTGTGCTTCAGAATTGCAATGTTGGAAGCAATAGCACGACCAAGAAGTTCAAACACCAAGCTGCCCCTTAGGCCAACAGTAATGGGCCAGGCGCTTGAGGTGAGGCTTGAGGAGTGCAACAAAGGCAGAAATGGAAAACTGATATGCTAACAAAAATTAATTTAGGATGATCCAAGCCATTTATTCCCCCTATATTAAAAATTATTTAAATGTAGCAAAGCACAAACAAAAGTAAAGTAGCAGATTTCTCTGGCACTACGTGTGTATGGGAGCTATGTATTTTGAGCAAAAAGATGTGTATATAAAGTTATACAACCTATACAAGTTAACTTCAATTTCTATTGGAGTAGTTGTAGTGTTTCAAGTATCAGTGATCTGTATCACATCAGTACTTGCTGCTTGTCCGCTATTCTGCCAATTACATCCTAATCTTAAATGCTTGAGGTCTGCAAGAATATCAAATTTGCATCTACATTGTAAAGGCTAATATATAAGGTTACCTGACATTAATATGCTACTGTTTCCCTTTTCACTTACCATATACTCCTTTTAGAGAAGGAACAAGATGGTGTGAACTAGAACTTCAGTATATGCACTTTCTGTAAGTGCAATTTCAAAATGCCATGCAGGTTAGAAACCAAAAAGCAAGTTAAAATAATTTTGGATTCCAGTATATTATATTAAAAATCAAAGTAACACCCCACCCTTTCCCCCCCAAAAAACTCATGCAGGGAATTTATTCACTATTTATTCACTATTATATTAAATTTGAAAATTTAAACAAACTGCCTGCAACTCAAGAATGAATGCATAAACAGAAGCTGCTCATAGAGGGGGATATTAGACTGAAAGGCAACAGAGGAGTTTTCAGAATTTTGTCATCATAGTTCCTGAGTAACAGTTTCTTCATGGAAGGAGCTGATTGATACTTGGACAAAAGGGAAGACTATTCATTACAACATGCCTCCTGAAATTTTCCAGATCCCGCTTAGACTGAGACCCAGGCTTTCGTAACACCTGGCGTAGACTCCATCAGCAGCTGTGTTACTCTGGTGAAGGATCTGTATGCTTAGAACCAGGAACTAAGCAGCAGAGGGGAGGGATAGCTGGACGAGCTACCACACAATAGCGAGATAAGGGAGTTTCTAATATGGTAAAGGAAAACATGCCTGCAAAAAGCAGGCCAAAAATAAAGCTCCAAATGGATTCCATGTGGAACAAATGAAGATGGCATGTGATCACAGCAGGCTGCTGATTCTTGCAGTCTGCTACTCTTATAGAGACATTCTCTTACAGAGATTGTCAAAGCCTTGTACTTTAAATAGTTTGTGCCAAAAACATCAGTTTGGTACAACCTTCCAGTGTCTTTATAGTGTTTCTTCCCAGCATCTGTGTCCCATTCATATGCTTTCAAATTGCATTTCAGGTGGTTTTGTTGACCATTTGTTAAAATCACAATAAGCTGCCAGAAACCATGAGCAGATGATCTCAGAACAGTTATATGAGCATACTCTGCACAGCCCTGCTTTAGTGCACTCAGTATCAGAAATTTAAGAACAATTAAGACTGCTGGTGCTGGCCATTTAACATTGCAAAGAAACTTCCTACAGAGCACACAGGACCCATCAAGCTTTCTGCTGTGGTGGCCACATGTGGTGGCCCAGCTGAGCAGCTGCAATGCCCTTACACAGACAGTGGCTTTGGCACTCACGCTATCCAAGCTTTCCCAACACTTTTAACTTCTAAAACATTTGTCATTGCCAAGTCAGAAGGGTCAGTCAGGACAGATTTCTTGCCGCAAGCTGGAGCAATAGAACATATTACTTCAACATTTATTCTAATGAAATACTAAAGGAGATTTGGCAAAAACAATTATGTACTTTACCAATGAAGGGTTCCAAAGAGGATTTATAAAGACAAACAGACAAGCAGCATTCCAAAAATATGTAAATAATAATCCGGAAGCAGCTGGTCCATAGCAAAGAAACCATCAGGGTGAAAAAGATGGATGCTGTCAAGCTGCAGTGAACTAGGAAGAAGAACCACAAAGTACATCAGCAAGGTCTGTACACTGAAAAATGTGTGTTTAGCCTTGTGCCAAAGAGGCAAAGGGCTCCAGATGCAGGAAACTAACCCCAGTGTTGAACCAAAACAACAGGACAACAACTGTAAAATGGACATAAGCAGCAGTCTGTTTTGACTCAGGACAATTAGTAAAAGATTAAAATGCATTATTAGTAAGTTTACGTTGCAGATCTAAGATTAAACAAATGCATGCCTCCCACGGATACTCAAAACCCATGTTTTAGTAACTTAGTTACTAAACTACTTTCTTATTTTCTGTTGTCATTGCACTTTAGACTGAATTAGAATCATAGAATCTTGCTAATTAATGTTTATTTTTTTCTCTTAGATGTCATCTCTTTCTTCTACTTTACCTGAAGTGCACTACCACTACTTAGGAAAAGAGCATTAAAACTCTCTGCAAGAACAGGGTAATAGGGAAGAGAACACATAAGGTTTATCATACAAACAGATATGATGTTCCTTTCATGTATTGGTTAGTTTAAAACAAGAATAAAAAACCAATAAATTAATAAAAAAAAAAAAAAAAAAGAAAAACAAAACAATGTCCCCCTTTTCTCTCAGCATCTCTGTCATCAAAAATTTGACAGTAGTGCACATCCAAAGCTTTTATCAAATGAAGCCACTCATCTTTACATTGTTACATCTGTTTTATTGTAAAATACTAGACATTTACGTATTTATTGTGTATGTATTTCTTTTCAAATGTGTAAGTCTTATGTAAATGGATATAAATATGATTTTTTAAAATAAAATCTATGGTACATGGGGTCTCAGTGCAAACATTTGACAATACAGTGTCAATAATACTGTTTGTATCTTTCCATTCCACCATTTTTACAGTTTTTGGATTGTAACAGTCAAATGAATATGTTTAGCAGAGTTAGAAGCTTCAACATGTTCCTACTGAGAAAAATCTGTCAATATTTAAAGCTGAACACCTGCCTCTGATGATGTATAATAGAATGACATAACCTGGAACTGAAGCCAAAATGGTCCTCTAAGGACAAAATGGAAATGTCACATACCTACAGAGAAGCACCATGATGGCTCATCTCTTAAAAATAAACAAATAAACCCAGAAGAACTGTTTATAAAAAAAAAATTAAAAAGCAATTTAATAAAACATGATTTATACAAAAAAACCAAAAACTTTCTTCTATGTTACCTGTGGACCAAGAAGAATCTTGCTTTACCAAGAGCCACCTTTTCGTTCCAGGATCTTCAAACACCAGCCAGCATTGGAAAAGTAAATCTAATATTTGCATAGAATCAGATTCTTGTTTCCAGATGTATTCAGCAAAGAAAAAGAAAGAAAAGAGAAGCCAACCCCCACCATTTCTTCATTCTAACAGGGCATTAGGCAGGCTCCTGTCTAACGTTATGCTTTTAGCCAAGATGGCCTTGCTGAGACTTCACAGAAGTCAGTTTTATCAGAGGAAATAACTGAAAGACAGAGTGGTTAATATATAGTGTATAAAAGTTTAGAAGAGCAACTATTACCTGCTGTGGCTTTATTTGGTGGTGTTATTGTTGTTTATTCTTTGTTTAAATGGGAAGTTTCAAAGTAAGACCTACTTAATAGTCATTTACCTATTTGCTATTTTTATGCTGCTTTATCTTAGCTCAAGACCTGTCTTTTAGTTATTTCTTTTAGCAGTTTGATCTGCAATGTTTGCACGTACATAAACATTTGTTTTGTCTATTTTTATTTGGCAAACTTTGGTCAATCAGATGGTGAAAGATTTTTCTCCCCCGATGTCAATAAAAAAAAGAATTCAGTGCTATTTGTGTTCATAAGTCTATTAAGTTTGGTACACGGTAGCATTAATTAAGCATTAGTTTGGAAACCAGAAAAACCTCATAGCTAAGCATCAGCACATTTTGGCACTAATAGGAATGAGTTACAATGGATTTACTGGTGAGAATCTGCCACGAGAGGGAGCACACATCTTGCTGATGGGTGCAAAGTGCTGGCAGGGTTGTAGCACACAACTGGAGATAGTCAGGGCTCTTGTATGCACAGTTCCTCGGACTTGACCAACATTCTTCTTCCCCCTCAGTCTCCTTTTGGATTATTTTAGTGTAGAATGTCACAAAATAAAGCAACGCAAATACCACTGTCAGTGGCTGCAGTATCATGTGAATACATGTTCCCTCATAAACATCAGCTCTTGTTTTACAGAATTCCTTTTGCAGCCCACACTAAAACTTAGGGGGCAAAGGGGAATGGAGTGTCTTGGGGAAAAGAATGAGCGAGATATTATGACCAGTGCAGAAGTTATCCTGCCCCAGGAGTACAGCATCCCAAAATAACATACTTCACAGTGGAAGAAAACAGACTAGAAGAATTTAAAATAGTATTATTGTGACTTCAGTTTTGAATTAAGGACAACGTACCAAGTCTCCTAATTCATCCCTGTCTCCCTCATAGAAGCTGAAGCTCTATCCTCTACAGCTAGAAACTGTAGTTACGCTAAATGTTGCCTACTTGGCTCCCCTTTCAGTACACTGAGAATAACTACTACATTTGCCTTTTCCAGCCAGGATTCAATAACTCATTGACCATTCAAATCTACTCACTTGCTGCTTCTCTCTAAAAACAAAATCAAGAAAATTACTGCTGTCCTACCACTTGTTAAATGGGCTTGTTCTTCTCAATGGTATACCCAGGTTGCTGGGCAGCAGCAGAGCCACGTACAAGGGTAACTACTCCTTCTCCCTCTCTTGAGCTCGGCTCAAAGCTAAAGACAGAGCATTCTGCAATTGCAGTTCCTCAGCAAAAGGCTCCTCTGGTAAACAAAAGTAATGGCCATGAAACAATAATTTCCCCATACTGTACTGCTGCAATAAAGTTTCTTTCTTTGTCTGGGTTTTCTTAATGTTGATGCATGAGACATTTGGCATTTCTGGAACCCTCTGCATTACCAGCATGGTAGTATAGTGAGCACACCTGAACACTCTGTCCTTCTCTTTTAAAATACAAATCTTGATCTGAAATGACTCGAACCAAAATAGAGAGAAAGAAAAAAAAAAAAAAACCCTAGGAGATTTTTTGTTAAAAAGAGAACATTAAAAAAAAAAAAACAGCTCAGGCTTCCTCAGAAAACAGAAGTTATTACAAATATTTTTGTCTTGGAGACACCTTAAGAGTGCTACCTATTGAAGCTCTTCATAAACAGTTCAGAGAAAAGATAATTGTTTCTTGCTAATATTAATGTAAGCACATAGCCCTTCAGAAAGGTAAGTGCATGCCTAAATATCTATTACTAATGCTGTTGGAAGTTTTGTGGGGTTTTTTTCACCCCCTTAAAACTAGAAACCAGTTTACTTTTCCTTACAAATGGAGAAACTGGTGTAGGAGCATGAGCTATCACTGGGAAAATTATGCAAGATCTAGGAAATTAATTCTCTTCTCCTACATCTGTTGCAGCATCTTTACTAGAGAGTTTTTGCTCTCACTAATTAGTACCCCTCCCCTACTTTTGCTGCAGCCAAGGTAATGATAACAAACATACACGACAATGCCTCACCTTTAATTGCTATAGTAAATGGCCACACACCTTGTGAATGTGCCACAGGTTCTCTGTGATAAGACCCTTGTAGTGACTCACTGATTTTAAAAAAACCACACCACTGACAACTCCCAAGAATTCCCTCTTGCTCTGTAACTGTTCAGCACAGGTTGCTAAGTTGTAGCATTGTGAAATGGAAATGGAAAAAGACTCTGCAAGTCAGTCCATTATTTGGCACAGGCCTCCTGTTAAAGCCTTTGTACTTGAATAATTCATCCAGAAGAAAATAATATCTTAAACTAACTGCCACTTCTATAAGAAGTACTTCAAGAAAATTATAAGGACATCTCTGAAGAGCAAAATTATTCCCAGTTTTAAATCACCAACCTGTATGCTTAGCATACCTACCATGAAGCATCATTAGCCTTTACTCAGTCTTTGCATGTTTTATTCCCTGTTCAGATTGTGATTTTCAGCTAAAGCAAATAGCTGAGAGGGAGGTGGTACCTTATACAATAATTTGTCACGAAACAAGAACAGCGCAGGCTCCAACTGGGCTGTTTCAGCACGACTGTGTGACCCGGTTTAAAGTGACTGGCCCAGCTGCCTGCAGTCCCTAGTGAAAAAACACATGGACATTTTATTTAGTTCTTATGTAACTGGTAGAGCTCACCAACTCCACAAAAGCATCACAGGCACAAGGCACCACCAGGGTATGGCTCACGTTAAGTGGCACCTCTCACCTTTTAGCTCCTACATCAATCTGTTGGCTTATTTCATCATTTTACAGGGATATCATCCTTACCTCTACCCACCACTACATAACAGTATTTCTGGACTCTTTTGAGGACCTCTCTTATTCAACAACATCATCTGAATTTGTCTGTTAGTTACTATTTCTTCGTCTGGTAAGCACTGCTGAGTTTCAGTAACTTCTCTGCTTTTAAACTTTTTTGGGAGCATCTACTTTTAAAAGGACTTTTACATTTATTGTGCAATTAAATACCTGCAGTTTGAGAAGTAATATATGTAGAAAGTGTATCCTCCATCCCCTGGCTTGTTGAGAACTCTGTAACAAGTCTGAAATGGCCTACAAAGTACAAAATGGGCTGCTTAGTATCCATATTTGCTAAATTTCTTTGTTATATGTATCTCAGCCTAAAAGGTTTAATTGTGGCAGCAAAAGCACATTCTGGTTGTCCTTATCATAAGGGATACAAACAACAAAAAAAATTATCAGGAAATGCAAAAGGTAAATGCCTGCCTTTATTTACTATACATCGATTTTTCTGAATACTACTGTGGACAAATCAAGATTTTCACAGATTTGAAAGCCAGAAATTATTTCTCATTTTACAAAAAAGACTCTCCAGAAAGTTACTGAGAAAAAAAAAAAAAAATAGAAATCTAACTTATAGCAGAAAGACTTAGGAAGAAAAAAGAAATTAGAATCAAGAGAACTAATCTTACATTTTTTTATTTTAGAAAAATCTAGAAGACAAAAGCTTATAATTTACAAGTAAGAACAATTTATGTCTGCAACAATTTTCACAACCAAATTCCTACTTTTTGCTGTCCCCTCTTCGTGACTTACCTTTTGTAAGCTACTTTGGCCAAACTCAAGTTACTGGTCACATTGTGAAATAACAGATTGAAATGTAAGGTTACAGGACACCATATAAGATGGATAATCCAATGACTCCTTCCCTTTAAGACTACAGAAATGTATGAATTCTATTTGCAATTCTTAGCCATCTCAATAATCAGCATATATTGCCAGCATGCATAGACTTTAGTATGTGTCAGTGGCTGTGGCAAGATGGTAAAGAACACAGTAATGTTTCTGCAGTAAAAATATTTAGTCCCAAATCATGACTTGTTTTTAAAATGTGGTATTCTTAACAAAAAAAAAAGCTTCTTTGTATACTTGAATAACTGAAATTCTTGTTATTATGTATTATCCCATTTAATTTTTCTTTAGAAGTTCTTCAATGTGTTTAAACACACTAGCATCTTCAATGGTTGGTGTTATCTGAAAAGGAAGAATACAGAAGCATGTGATAGTAGCTAAGAATTTCATTTAGAGATTCTTCTAAATTTATACTTCAAAAGCAATCAAGAAAAAAGTATCTGTAAAGCTCTGAAACATGAAAATCTTTTGGATAATCTACAATAGAAATAAAACATAAAGTACCACATGAAGTCATGGACCAGTTGCAGAACAGCCAAGAGAATCAAAACTACCATGTTGTGCCTTTGGATGTGCATGTGTGCCTAATTCACTGAAGCAAACACCTCCAACTTACCTTGTATGGCTTTCCACTGACAAGTGCAGAAAGAGCAGAACGTGGAATCTTGCCAGAGCGTGTTTTTGGTAGCTGTGTCACAAACATCCCCTTCTGGAAAGCTGCTACTGGACCAATGTTGGTTCGAACTTGCTCAACAATCTCTTTCAAAATCTTACTCTCTTGTGTCTTTACACCTAGTGAAGAAGGTAAAATCCTTTAATTTTTTCTGCGACTTTTGCAAGTGTTATTGACATCAGTTATCAGTGCGTTCTCACCTTGTCTCAATACACACAGTGCAAATGGAACATGTCCTTTTAAAGGATCCTCCTGGCCCACAACAGCACAGTCTGCCACAGCAGGATGGAAGAGAATACACTGGGGGAATAGAAAAGAAAACTAAACTGAAGTAACGATAACATTTCAGTGAAAAAAAATGGCATAGTCACGAACATAAAACATACACTTTTTCTTACATTTTGACAGCAAAAGGTCAGTACACCTCAGGATTCCAATTACATGTGTTGAAGATGTGCATATGCTTTCATATATACTCATGCATGCTTTTCAAACAAACAGAAGAAATAAAAACTTTGGCAGCACAAAATAGAAATACTGAACAAACCACAGGTAATTTCCTTACAGCTTTGTGAGAGTATCATGACTTTGGTTTTGTTAGTGAGAATCTTGCTGGAGCAAATAACATTTGTCTAACGTTATGAGTTACACGGGAGTTAAATGCATGGAGTAAGGACCAAAACCACAGAAGCACTCCTACACAGAACCCACATAATGTGATTGTGCTCGTTTATTTATCTGTGCATACAAGGGCTGTGTGCTTGCTTATAACTGAACTTCACACACTGTGTTGTCAAAATCAAAGGCAGTGGGACGACTAAGTTTTAGGAATAAAGGCACTTTCTGGTTGTTCTTATGAAGTAGAAATACCACATTTGTATTGGCTACTCATACAATGGTGTGAGAATGAGAAAGACAGGAAAAGTACAGAGAAGACAAGAAAAATACCTGAAAGAATGGAAAGCTGAGTCACTGTTGTTCCAATTAACAAAAACAGAGGCTCTTGTATTATCTGTTTGTGAAACAGATGGGGGAAGGAACAATTCAAAGGGTCTATAATAACCCATGTTCAAAATAGATTTCACCATCCTTAGGCTTTAAGGAGAAAACAGGAAGGAGAAACTGGCTCCATGTGTCATAGTCAGTACAACACACACCAAGTAGTTTTTAGCAAAATAAATCTGCTCAATGTGTTTCTAGCACACTTTGTCAGAAGCTATACTCATTTCACAAACTACGATCCTAGAAATGTCCCATGATAGAAAAAAGGCAAATGAAAAACACTGACCTGACAGTAGATGCATGCTCTATCAAAGTGCCGAAGCATGACCATTTATGCATAGCTTTAGAAACTGGATTATTTTTCAGAGGAATTAAATAGGATGTGCACAAGCCAAATATAGAAGACTGCACTGGGCTTATCTCAGAATCAGAAGGGCAGAAGAGCCTGCTACAAACAGCTGAATATACACAAATGCATTTGAATTCAGGTGCAGCCTTCTTTGTCCAAAAGTCATCATACCCACACTGACAAATCATATAATAATAACTCTTATGCAAGTCCAAATCCCTACAGTGTTTCAATGCATCATATACACTTAATGCACTTTGGTCTGTTCTAGGCCAGAGCCTCAGTAACGCATTCCATTTCCTGCTATAAATACCCATTTTTTCCTGCTCTAACTTCTTGACCATGGCCACGGAAATCTGATAGGCATATATAACCAAAAAACCCCAAAAACAGAAAGAAAAAGACAATGCATTATGGAAAAGTAGACTATTAAGTCTACAACCACAATAAGTACTGTTTTCCACAGGAACACGGGAAAAAGTTCTACAGTAATCTGACATTACCATCAAATATCATAATTATCTACCAGGCATCAACAGGACTCCTAAGGTGGAGACTTAAGTGTTGCCACATTGTTTTATTGTAGCTTGTTTTTGTCATTCCGGTCTGTCACTTATTCATAACTCTTATGGTTAGCAGCAATAGTGCAGTTACTGCAGTATTTTTCTTCAGTTTATCCAAAGATCTATCAACATGCCTTTGACTTTTCAAATGCTAACTTCAAATGACTGAGATCAGTAATTAGGAAATACTAATTTGAAAATTATCAAACTTTGTAAAACAACTGAAAAGAAGAACAGAAACAGGACTAGACATTTAAAAATTGTTTAAAAGTAATAAAATACTTGAGAAAGTGAAATGGTTTTCCTGGTATGATCACTGAGCACAAGGATGGATGGCAAAGGAGGCAGCAGACAGAAACATCATGATCAAGGCAAAGAGATTTCTCAGTTTCAAGAGATAGTCAAGATTTAATTAAGATTTTTTTTTTCCAGGAAGGGGCAAGAAAGGACACCACAGATTTACAGACCAGAGAGAGGGATGGATCAACACAAGATGAGGTTCCCATAATGGCCACCATTTACTGATTGGCCAGGTAAACTGTAACATCCACTGCATTGCAGTAAACATGGAGCTCCAATAGTATTAGCAGGTATGTTAGACAAAGGAACTAATTGTTTGGAATGTAATAGAGCTGAAACACTTAGTCAAAGCACTAAGGAAAAACTTGTTAAGCTTGTAATGCAGCTATAATGCAAGTGTAGATAACATACTTTCTCTACAAGGAGACTGTCAATTTCATGGTGATTCAATGGACCTCTACTTCTGTATTTACTCAATTTACTGAGAAGCTAATTGTGGTCCTCTTAACACTTTCCCATTTAACTAGCAATTTGCTGTGCATGCGTTAACACCACTCTTCATTTTTAGCTTTGTTCAAAAGGTGAAGAGCTTCTAGAATGTCATAGTGATGAAACATTATTTGTTGCTAGAGGAAAGACCAAACTAGCAGGGAGAAAAACAGAGACACTGAGCTCAGTACAGTGGATCCAAAGGTAATACAGCAGAGGAGGTGATTCAACTCATCATTTGTTACAGCAGCTTTAGACTCAGGCTGAAGCAAAGAAAATGCCCGGCTCAGCCCATGAGTGGTAGAGCAGTAAGGGGTGGAGGTGAGATTCCCACTGTGCTTTAGTAAGGCAACACAAAAAACTACTTCTGAGGGAAAGAGGTTTAAGTAGACTGAAAGCACCTTTATATCTCCATAGACCCAAGTCAGGGCAGCAGCTGTTTCAGCTCCCTTGCTGATCGATCCTTGATGGATTAATGTTTATGTGGATTTGTTCACTTCTGTGTAATCAGAATTTCTTCTATTCTCTTCTAAGTTTTCTAGCCTCCAAAATAAAATAGTCACTAGACTAACAAAATGACTCACAGATTAGTTTCTGATTCAGTGAACAGTTAAATTCGGAGTTCTTAAAAGCGTATTTTTCTCTTGTACATGCCTAGCACACCTTTTGCTATACTCTCTGAATAAGCAATTGATATGTCATCAGGGAAATTTGTAACTGGCAATCAATCACAGTGACTGCAGAAAAGTGAGTGAACAATGATATGAAATTCAGACACTATTATGAACTTCACTATTTTCAACTTTTTTGAATTGCATGGGTATTACATTAATGACTTTCAATTTAACAGCAGGGGGTTTTTTACAGAAATTTTCATTGTTCATTTAGCACTTCTCGTACAATAAGAGACAAAACAGCTGTCAAAAAACTGTGAAGTCTTCAAATCAAGAAAAAGCACTGAATCGCTGAAAAAAAAAATCAGCCAACACTGAGCACTGTATTTTAGGAAAAAAAGTTTCTACTCCTAAGTAACTACAGTAGCTGGTGAAACTACCTGTCACACTGACACTACACTACCTTAATGTATTCCCAAATAAATCTGTCATCGGAGCTAAAAGGTGTGCTTCCAATACTATCACACTGCCCCTTAACTCCACCTTCAAATACCACATTATGCCTGCCTTATCAATCCCATGGTACAAACTGCTTATTATTGACTAAATTTGTTACGTTTCTGGAAAGCACCTTAATAGGAACAACCCGAAACAGGAAATGTTTTGGTTAAAAGCACCAATGGCAATGCAAACAAAACAAGCAGAAAGAAAATGAGAGCTCTTTCTGTGTGACATTTTGAGATGTGAGATGTGACGAAATGTGGGATTTTCAGTCTCAGCTTGTTTTATTCATCTTTCACTCTTCTGTTTTGTTGTCAGGCAATGCTAACCTCTTCAATCGCACCTGCTGAAATTCTGTGCCCGGCAACATTGATCACATCATCAGCTCGAGACAGGACATATAGATAGCCATCTTCATCCATATAACCAGCATCCATAGTATCATAATATCCCTAAATGCAACACAATGAAAAATAAATTCAGAAAGAGTACTAGGAATATTCATTAATTTACCATGAAGCCCTCCCTCCCCCCAAAAAATAGACCTGTTTCAAATTATATATGCTTTTGGTGCTTGAAAGATTTAGTTCTGTAATACTTTTCATCATTTTTATGTCATATCATCCTGTGCAGCTCCCTTTCCAGAAAGGTTTTGTTGTCTTTGTTAATACAGAACAGAAGACAACAGATAAACTCTGACTTTTTTCCAACCCTGCTTACTTTGATCCCTGACAGCTTGGAGAAGAATGTTGCCTGGATCTACACAACGAGAATGGAATTGCTGCAATATAATGACAGCTGTCCAATTGCTCCTGAAGATACTCCTGTTTGCTGTATCCAAACATACATCGTCATCATGATGCAATTGCACATGGAAAATAATCTGCGTGACCAATTCATTCATTTACTTTCATTGAGCCAAATCTTCAATTTTGAACATTTGTATAGGGCCAATCTACCTATTTCTACAAGGAAAGAAGGAAGCCAAACCTTAGATAGTTCATTTGACAAGGAAACATAACTAATGCAGCAAAAAGCCTCCAGTGTATTTAGGCGCACACTGGGCAAGTGTGTATTTTGAACTGATACCAAGTTAGCATGGCTGCATGCCAACAGGAGGAGAGTATTTGAAGCTGTGCTAGTGTAAGGTTGCAGGTTTATATCTTAGATTAAATGACATAAAATGACTTTTTGGCTCAGAAGCTTAAGGTTTACTTCTTCTGTTTCAAATTCTAAAAAAAACAACAGCATACCCAAAAAACAGAGATGAAAAAGGATTTACCCTGAAATGGTTTTAATTATATATATATATACATCAATATCTCAAATTAAATTATGACAATTTATGATAAAACTGTTTCCCAAGCTAAATCTATTATCATTCAGTTCTGAAGCATTACCAGCAGTTTATATAACTGGTTTCATAATTCTTACTGGAAATTTTTGGAAATATAACTTCTGGAATGTTTCTTGATTTTCCCAAAGACCTGAGAATGCTCCAGGAGGCAAAGGCAACCTTAAATTGAAAAGAGCAGAGGGAAGTAGTAAGAAAAACAGATATAACAAATACAACTCACGCTCTCCATTCATACTTTGTTTGCGATAAATAATCATTGTCTACACAATCAGAAAACAGTTCAGCTTAATAATATGCTGGTAAGAGATAAAAAAGGCTACATACTATTGTCATCAAATACACATAGCTCTGCCCTATATCCAGACCTTAACTTTCATATAATCCAAGCACCTCAGTAAAATAATATTCAGTCTAATAAACACCATATACTGTATAGCTTTCAACATTTTTAAGGATTAATTATCTGTCAGTAATTTGTGCATACATACACTATGGTACAGACATAACACCCACACACACTCACACATGTACAGAAAGATGAATTCTCAGACACACAGATCTTCAGCTTCTGTAAAAAGATAAAACTCAAAGGACTTCAATCATGAGAATCTGAATAAAAATTCTTTTCTATTTAAACTGTGCATAACATTATTGGAAATATTGGAGAAGTTCTTTGAAAGTACATTAATACAATTCAGTAATAGAACTTTCTAAAATAATTGTACTTAAAGCTGCAAGATTCTGGATTGTTTTATTAGTTGAGTTTTGAATGTGTACTAAACACCCCTTCTTCAGTCAGTGATACAGGCATAAGAAAATATGGGGCACTTCACATACATATCTGTCAGAAGCTGAGAAGCTGCAGAAGCCTCAGCTAACAGAGTGTTTTTTTCTTTATTCAAAGCTCTGACAGGGTCAAACACAGATTTCTTGAACTGCTTAACACATATATATTCAGGCATATCAACACAAATTTTATGAAGTTTACCCCTAATAACAAAGAGAGAATGATCACCTAAACAAACATATTTATTTAGATAAAATCATAATTGCACCATACAGATTTTACTAGCTTATGCCAGCATTGCTAACTAGCAAATATTTAGCCGGAGGTATTTTACTTTCTACTGATAGTACCCCTGTCGCACCAGAACGCAACATCTCTAGCAGTGAAACAGTTCTCTGTAGCATAGCAATTCTGGTGTCGTTACAGGTGCCACCAGCTCTGTGACATGTACATTTGTAATATCACATTTACAAAAAGAATAGTTATCCTATAGATACATACATACATACATGAACATACTTTAAAAAAAATCCTAGCTATGGTAAAAACAGTACAAACTACACTGAAAAGGCCATATCATCCAGTAATTATTTGAATTCCCGATGTTTTACAATCCAAGTTTTTTGAGCTTAATTCAGCTCAGCTAGCATAATAGAATATACTGCTATAAATATTACTGCTTTTTCTCTGAAGGTTCTGGCTCAAAACATCCCATAAATGACATTCCTTGAAAGTATGGTTAAGGTATGGCCAGAAATGCCAAGACACTTCCCAGGTGTCAGTCACCCAGGGTTCAGGAGGGCAGGTTGGCTTCTGCCCATCTGGAAGAAATTCACTGCCCTATTTTAAGCCTTTCAAGCTTAGTAAGCATCTCTGTGACATAAAAAAAAGACTCATGGAGTGTTTGCCTTGGAAAAAAAGATTAGAAAAACAATATAAAGATTAGAAAAACAATATATTGATCCTGGTGTTTGTGTATGCATGAGTTTAAAAGAAAAAAAAAACCCTCTTGTTTAGATCCAAGAAAAGCCACCAGAGAATGGCAGTTACTGTTGTTGTTGCCTGGTTGCTAATAGCATAGCAATTCATAACAGCCACAAGTCATTGCAAATTTTTCACTTTAAATTTATTTAGCAGTCTGAAACATCTTTGTGATGGGAGAAAAAGAACAATTCATATTGATAAAGCCCTTAATTTCCCCATAGCTCTATTCAGTACTTTGCAGTTAGTCACTGAATACAAAGAAATAATTTTATTGCTGAAATTAGAAATGCATTTTCCTTTCTGTCATTTTCATTTCTGTCATTTAGAAATCTAAACAGAGAAGTGTGGAATATATCACCAAAAATACAACCATCACTTTCACTATTTGGTTTTCTTGTCCTTGTTTGGATTTTTTTTTCAGATGTGGAGACCAGGGGTGTCTCATGTTCTAGTTTGGTGGGGGTTTTTTGCTCGTTTGTTGGGTTTTTTTAGGAAAATTGTATTGATAAATACATCCACACAGCATATTTCATGAGTCTGTGGAAAGCAGACTGCTAAACTAGTGGTTACCACAGGTATCTCTACAGCACATATCATAGCACAATATAGACAACATCTGAAGATGTGCTTCCATGGCTTTCTGTGGAAGATTTCTTGCAGTTAGGACCCCACTCATTCACTAAGCAAAAAGTGAATGCCCTTTTCCATGTGTCAGTCTTTCAGGCACAATAATTCCAGAGCAATGGGCACATACAATTCTTTGATGAAAGCAGAGTTCTTGGCATCATGAACAAGTAGAATTTCTAGGTTCTGTGCAAACTCAAATTAATAAAGGTAGAATTCAGCTTGCCAGAACATAATTATGTGTATTGAAATTTTGTCAGGATATCAGAATTAAAATGTCCAGAGCCAAATATACCTCCAAACCACTGCTTTCAGTGGGAATGCTGCCATAAATTCCAAAGGGAGCAGAACTGGATCATAATTACAAGCAAGGAGCCAGAAGAGATAAAATGAGATAGTCCAAAAATAACAGCAACCTGAAAACAAACATCTCTTGCTTTTCTCAACCCTCCATTAAAAAAAAAAACAAAAAACAAAAAACAAAAAACAAAAAACCACAAACATTTTGAGACGTTTGATTTGGGTCTTTTCACCCTAGAAAATGTAACTCATACCCACAGTAACTCAGTATTTAAGAACTGTTGCCTCTTTGTCCAAAAACTGAGTTAATACTAAAGATCTTTAGGAGCTATTTTTATTAAGAGGATATATTGACCAAAAATGCTGGGTATGCATAAGCAAGCATGATTGCCCCACAGATGGTCCTGCTTTCCTCTCACAAGGGACAGGATCACAGAAGACCAAGACAGGAGGAGGTAGGTTCCTTCATTATCATTTTCACAAAGTACAAAGAAGTTGCTTTGCTTGGTTTCCCTTTGGGACATATTTACTCTATTTCTGTAGCTGTCTTTTAACTTTCTCACCAGCACAGTAACAGCAGTACAAATCATGCTATTCTCCATATTAAATTAAGATTAAATTTGTTGAAGTACAAGAACACAGATCCAGGCCTATTCCTCATTTAAAGGTTGAATACATTTAAAACAGCACCAGGAAAACCAGGCAAACTGTGTAAATTGATGATTTAAATCATATGGGTTCATTTAACAAAGATTCATTACGGTTACATTTTACAAAGATAAGCAGGTAATTTCATTATAGATTGGAGAGACTAAGATGAATGAGCTTGACAGCACCACAAAAAAACTCTGAAGTACTTTAACAGTAACTGTTTTCTGGTAGGGAATTTTAAATGACAATCATTATTTGGTGTTTTAAGTATTGTTTCATAGTTCCTTTATATTTCATACAACAGTGGTTGACATTTCACAGAACAGTCCACCTTTAGCTTAGCCCAAGAAATCTGACTCCCACATACCACATCCTTTCAGAATGCCACTCATCAAAATAGTGTAAGATTCCTTGTTAATGGAACCAAGCAATTATAGACAGAGAATTCAAAAGAGAATTTGCACAGAAAAGCAGATTTCTGAAATGAAGGTAAAAAAATGATTGGAGACGTTACCTTGCTGGAATTCAGAAAATATATCCTTTTATTTTATGGTAATCAATGATACTCAGAGGCTGTTCATTACAGCCAGTAAAGGCAAACATAAGCCACTGTTAAATGAGTTTGGGCTTCTGAATGGAACAAAATCATCTTGACTGGCAGCTATAATTATTACTCAGTGTTTATGTAGTGCTGTGCATAAACATCACTCTTATAAAAATTTTTGATTGCAAGTTTGAAAGGCATCTGGAAGCTTTTTCAGACTCGAGGAACAAAAACACAGGGAAAAGGGTAGAGAATAGTAGAGGATCTTGAACGTTCATCAGTTCATCAACTGTAGTTAGCTGAAAGGGGTCACAAAAGTAGTTGATCTCATTGTGGATTTTGCTTTAGTGGGAAAAGAGAAAAAGCCATAAAAAACTAGTGAAAGTGCTTGGAAAAATTTCAAAGTAAGGAAAGTTTAAATGGTGTTTACATGTACTCAGCCAGAGATCTGCAAGAAAAACCATCTTTAGACAAATTGGTCTCACACTGGAAGACCCACTTATTGTTTTATGTGGAAAGGGAAAAGACAAAGCTGATAAACATGTAGAAGGAAGATAAATTTTTTGCATATGTTCTTTATTTAAACTGACCTTCCATATAACACAGGCTGAAAGATGCCATCTACTAAATCCTGCCTCAACCCCACTACTTTTGGTTAAAATAGAAATCTAAGTTAGACCTAAAAATGTCAAAGTAAACTACAATACTCCCAAGAATTTATTCCAATGTCTTAATACTTTCACTGCTAAAACAGTTTTTAATTTTCATCTGAATGCATCTAGCTTCAGCTTCCAATTTCTTTATGCTAAATTAAATAGCCATCTCTGAGAGATTATTTTGTCCTCTGGCCTTGAAAAAGTTACTATTTTACTGATCTTGGATGAATTACATACCACAAGTTTTCATACCACTTGGATTCCAGCACTCAGGTCACTCTCATTCATCTGTCACAAGAAAACTACGCCTAAATATGAGTTGCTGACTCAGGGAAGACCATGTGAGCAATTAAACCTACGCCTCTGTGTCCTGGTGGCTTAGCCAAAGATGCTGAATGAGGCAGGGTATAGACTTCATCCTGAAAACACACATCTGCATTACACAGTACAACATCTTAATGCGATACTATGTTAGTCTCCACAATGGCCAGGCAGGATTTAGTATCTTTCAGTGGTCTAGTTACATGAGATCAGTGGCACAGCTGAGTAAAAAGCCTCCTCACCTCAGCAGCTCCCACCTGCCACGCCAGCACCGCGCCAGCCCACCCACACTGTTAGCGCTGCGTGTCTGCAGCTGCAGCGCCTGCAGCTCCTGTCCTCACCCCCAGCTCCTGGGCCTCTGCCAACTGTGCAGCCCTCAGCTAACTGCACTAACAGTTCATCAAAACTGGCACAGCCGTACCAATGCTTCAGCTTTTGACAGATTTTCAGTTAACTGAAGGCTAAGGCTAATCTTTGTATTTCCTTTCATTCATCTAAGCAAGCAGTGAAGACTGAGCTACCAGAACTCTCCAAAAATCTACCACAGAAGAAATGGATGAATACATTTCCTCTGGGACTTGTATTTGCTGGCAGTTAGAAAGTGTTCAGAGCTAAAGTTATTTTCTGCAACTGAAAAGAGGTGGTTACAGCTACCATATTCATCACAAAGCAGGTGTCTCTCTCTGAGGAAAAATAACTGTTTGAGGAAAGCGCCATTTGCCTAAAAGCCTGTAAAACATCCAGAATACAGAGCTGGCACAGGCTGTAAAGAGCAGTAGCCTATAGAATATTACAGGAGTAAGGAAAGGTTCTGGCAACAGTGAGAAGACAGCAGGGAAGATAAATGTAACTGATGTTCTCAGGGTGATCTAAACAGAGGCCTTTTTATCTAAGGAAACGTGCCGAGAAAGGTGTACTTTCAAAAAGAATATTAGAGTTTATGGAACTCATCTGACAGGACTCTGGCAAATGGTACTAAAAATCACCTACATGATGCACAGCAGGGTTTTTGGATTTTTTTTTTTTCTGGAGTCCTTTCCTGTATGTATTTTGTCCAAATACTGCTACAAATGAACACTCTTTCATGCAAAGCACATAGAGACATCTTGCTTTTTTTTACAGAGAACAGAAAATACATGTTCTCCCTCTAAGAATGTGCATTAGTTGGGATTAGGAGATAGTGAAAGAAGAGGCAGCATCACACCTGTAAGCCAAAGCATGCCAACCTGTACTGCTGTGCTATTTCACTAAACTGAAAGATAAAATAGCGGAGGGAATGATTCAGTATCTTGCTCACACAACACAAGAGGAAGGCATCATCCTGTGCCAACACTCTGGTAATTCAGAAAATGGTAAACTTCACTGTAGTCTAAGAAAAAACCCCAGCAATCCACACTCATTCACTCACACAATTTCATCTGCAATTTTTCAGTATTAATGGACATAAACATTCTGGCAGTTTGGTATCAGTACCAGAGACAGACATGCTTTTCAATTCTCATTACTTATTATTCTGATTTTTATATAAACTTCAGCCAACAGACAATCAACCCATGTAGGAAGTTTCTTTTAACTGTAAGGTATTTATTTTTCTTACTTTACCACAATATTTCCCAAAGTCTTTGCCTTCACTGGTTTCTTACTTTCATCCAGAATCATGACTGTAAAAAAATAATATAGGAAGGAAACTCAAGTTTAATAGTGTATTTTTAGGTGGAGGAAAGTGTCTTTCCTCATGGATATCAACTTATGTCTCATTTCAGAATGGCAATACACCAAGCAACAAAAGGAATTAAGTAATTTGGAAGTGCCAAACTGGATAATCTCATGACTTTATTAACATTCAGCCTTAAGTACAAAAAGTCTTCAGAAGCAGAAATAGCACAAAGTCCCAAAAGGGAAAAACACAGAACTAGAAAGTAAAAGAAACCTTCATACTGGAAAATCTAAACTTCTACATAGCACAGAACCATTAAGATACATGACATATATCAGTAAAAAATACGTAGTTAACATGAGCAACCAAGATGACTGAAGTGTAACCAGTTCACATGAGAAACACTGTTAGCATTAAATAAGTATATCTGGTTTTCAAAGGCTCTCAGGAGTCTCAGAAAAATACCCCCCAGCTAACAAGGGTCATTGTAGTCTAGCACAAAGAGATGAAATAACTCTTGAACTACCCAAAGCTGCACAGCAGGATAATGCTCAAGTAAAGGACAGAATGCAGACGTCCCAAAGGAAGTCTTTCCCCTGGATGACACTAGTCCACCACCTTCAGTGAAAGCATCATATCCTGATATTGAGATTTCTGAGGAAATCATCTGAAATAGCCTCTTTTGCTCAGTTATCTGAGAAATGAAGTTTCTACAACCATCCATTCTATCTCAAGGTGTGGGCATAAGAAAGGAATGACAGATACCAGCTTGGCCTATGATAATTAAATTACATAAGGTGAAGCAGCTAAACCACAGAAAAACAGGGAGGGAAGATTTTGACAGATTGGGCTGATAAGGATTATATGCTTTTTGAAGCCTGCCCAAGCAAAGAAAGCAATGTTCAGCTGAATCTAGATCTCTACAAATAATCTTACATTCTGTATTACTAAGTTCCAGAGGAAATGGGGAAAAGTGGATGACCGACTAAAACTCTGCTAAGACTCATATGAGTAATATCATATCCTATCTCTTCAAAGAATGCCAACATCTGTAATTTACTACTTCAGGCTGAAGCTGAAGATGATGGTAATTTTAAAGTAACTGAAGAGCCTGCTGAAAGCAATGGCTCAACACACAGACACAAGCAAGTACACAAGGCCAGTTTTACAAAGACCTGCATGTGTAGCTGTCCGTGTCTTCTCGCCTGTTTTTATGATACTAAAGTAAAATCTAATCAGTTTACCTGTAACTGTTTCATCAAGGTACCAATCCCAGTAATGAGTCTTCTTGCAAGCTGCGTACTTCAATGCAGAAAAATTTGGGGAAGTGAGATACTACGCTGCTCGCTCCTGAATTACTGAAGAACTGACTTGTTTCTTCAAAATGTGGGACCTGCTTCTGTCTGAAAATGCACTGTAATTATCTGCAAAGGTTCAAGTAGATCAAGGGGAAAGCACAGTATAATCTCTGATTCAAGGCAAAAGACCTAGAAATTAATATAGTATCTTGACTCACTTTTAAATGCAATTTGTGCTACTGCACTTTGATATCATAACTCTTATTCCGTTTATTCTTAAAAGTCAGCAACAAATTTGTTTCTTTTTAGCAATATGTAATAGGAAAGAATTTGTATGTGTTTAAAAAAAAGTAGATCTTGCTTTTAGAACTTTCTATTTATGTTGCAGCATGTCCTTACCAACCATTAAGAGTTGCATGTATAAACTAAAACCACCGTATCTATCTTTTAACTGGCATAAGGATCTCCTCTAATAAATACAGTAACAGCAGGAGAACACCACCAAAAAGAAGTAGATGATAGCAAGACAGTGGCCAATATAGAGTAATTTTAAAAAGTCACTAGTTTATGAATAGCTGCATTACAGGACATATTTGGTCAAAGATTGAAAGAGGTTAGAGTTATTCCGTAAATCTTTAGTGAATTTCAGTGCTCATTTTTTGTTTCCTTTATAAGGTATGCTGAAGATATTTCCATCATTTTCTTTGAATAAGTTCTTTACTTACTAGTCCCAATGTTCCAAAATATTCCTCAGAAATTTTTATACTCTTGCTCCTCGTATTTCTTCCTAGTCCTGACTATCATCTGATAACATGTGATGCAATTACATTCACTCTATTCTACTTACTAGAACTCTGGAGAAACTTCATGGCATTGTTTTAATGTTGTTTTTAAGCTATTACTCATCTTCATGCCATAACTTTAAATGTCGAAACCAAGAGCTGCTAAAAATATTTGTTTGTTTTTTTTTTTAATGCTCACTACCACTTACAAGTACTAAAAGAAAATAATAGCTTTGATCTTTCTGAGCAATGATATGAGAACTTTTCTTGAACACCACTTGATCTTTAATGTAGTTATTTTTCAGACTTCAAGCAATTCTTGAAAACTGTGTTAAAACCAGAGTTCCCAGGTTTTAAAATACTTTTGCATTCTTAATCCCGTTTGGGGATTGCATCCCATGTTGGCTGCACCCCAACATGCAAATACCTTCCACACAATGAGTGTTGTTATGCTGTCAGTGAGCTTTTCATGTCGGTCCATAGCCTACAGCTTCTCCTGGATGGAAATAAAAATGCTCCACAGGTACGAAAGATAGTTTGCTTAACATCTCTCTCAAATTGTGTAGAAGTGCAAAAGTGCGTGTAGAAGTGTAGACAAGTAATGTGTCAAAATATGTGCTAGCCTTTTCATGTAATAAAGGCAGAAGCAGTTGATCAATTTTCTTGAAGATAACTCTGAATTTTTTATTCACAATCACATTCCACAATACACAAAAAAGCAGGAAGGAGGGAAATATGTTAATAAGACTGTAATTTTCTTTTACTACAAGATACGATAATTAAGGAGGACTTACTCAGGAATATAAGCAATGTTCTTTTCTAATAACATTTTTAGCATAGTCTTACCATTATATCCTGGCACTGGTTTTCCTGCCTGTCCGGGTGGAGGTGTTGTGGAGTTTCCCAAACCAATGCAGGAAGCAGTAATTGGAGAACCAGATTCTATAAGAGAACACAGGTATCGTCAGTTAAGGTTGGTTTTAGTTCCAGTCAGTATTTATTAATTCTAAGTTTTTTGATGCTCAGCACATCAAAGTAAAAAAAATAAAATTCCTAGACAAACAATGGAAGATTTAGGTTTCACAAAATCATAGAATATGCTGAGTTTAAAGGTACCCACAGAATATCATCCAAGTCCAACTCCTGGCCCTGCACAGGACACCGCAAGAGTCACACCATGTGCCTGAGAGCATTGTTCAAACACTTCTTGAACTCTGTCAGGCTTGGTGCTGTGACCACTGCCCTGGGGAATCTGTTCCAGTGCCCAATCACCCTCTGGGTGAAGAACCTTCTCCTACTATCCAGCCTAAACCTCCCTTGGCTCAGCTTCATGCCATTCCCTTGAATCCTGTCACTGGTCACAAGAGAGAAGAGATTGGTACCTGCTCCTCCACTTCTCCTTGTGAGGAAGTTGAAGACCACAGTGAGGTCTCATCTCAGTCTCCTCCAGGCTGAACAGACCAAGTGACCTCAGCTGCTCCTCATACAGCTTCCCCTCAAGACCCTTCACCATTTCTGTAGCCCTTTTTGGGACACTTTCAAAAGAAAGATAGCTTTATCTTTCTTCTCTTGTGGCACCCAAAACTGCCCCCAGCACTCGAGGTGAGGCTGCCCCAGTGCAGAGCAGAGCAGGACAATCCCCTCCCTTGCCCAGCTGGCGATGCTGTGCCTGATGCCCCCCAGGACAGGGTTGGCCCTCCTGGCTGCCAGGGCACTGCTGACTCGTGTTCAACTTGCCATCAGCCAGGATCCCCAGGTCCCTTTCCATGGGGCTGCTTTCCAGCCTCTTATTCCCCAGTCTGTACATCCAGGGTTGGTGCAGAATCCAAAGCACTTGTCTTTGTTTAACTTTTTTGTCTCATTTCCACCTACTCTGACAACCTCTCTATATTCATTCCTAGTGGCCTGATCCTGCTTCCATCTCCTGTGTACTTCCTGGTCACACTTGAGTAATGACAGGAGTTCTTTGTTCATCCACACAGGTCTCTTCCCGCTTTGCCTGATTTCTTGTTCATCAGGATGCATCATTCTTGAGCCTGGAGGAAGTGATGCTTGAATATCAATCAGCTCTCTTGGAACCCTCTTCACTGCAGGATCTGTTCCCACAGGATTCTTCCAAGAAGATCCTTAGAGGCTAACGTTAGTTCTCCTGAAGCCCATGATTGTTGTCCTGGTTTTTGCTAAGCCTTCTGGATTAACCTTGGAGTCAGAAAATTTCACGCAGTTTTATGTAAACCATAGCCACTGTTTATTTAACCGTATTTTCTGGTTTTCATTCCTTTTGTGATAAGAGAAAGTTTGATGAGCACCTTTTTTCTCCAGTGGGATTGAGGAGGAAGTGGCATGTTCTCCAATCCCTTGAGGAGTTGAGAATCTTATAAAACATGTCAAATGAAAATAAACTCTTTCTTTTCCCTCCTTTCTGCTGAACCTAGCAGGTGTGAGCGTGTCCTTTATTGTGCTTTCACAGGCACACATGATTACAGTCTTGCTGCCCAGTTTCCTCCTTCCCCACTACTAATTCCACAATGGTCACTGCAGCCAAGGCTGCCCTCAACCTTCATATCTTCAACAAGGCATTCCCTGTTTGTTCGTATAAGGCTGAGGAGCACACCACTCCTCAGGGGATCCTCCACTGCTTGTGTCAGAAAGCTGTCATCACTGATTTCCAGTAATGCTGACACCTTCCTAATTATCCCCACGGTTAGGCAGCTAGAAACCTTCCCTCCTCTCACTCCTCTTTCTTAAGATACCTAATTTCACATAATACTTTCATGCTACCAGAGCTGTTATTATAGAAGAAAAATAAAAAGTATCAAGTCATGTAACAGAGAGTCTAAGACTGAAAAAAGCTCTGTTGCTCTTCACTCCTCCCCTTTAAGGAAACAATCTGCAGAAATTACTTTGAAATGCTGCTGTAACTGAGCCACAGAAAACAAAATGTAGGTGGTTTTAGATATTAGCAGGAACACAGGATGAGACTTTACTTTAAAAAAGGCTTTATCATTCTGAAGATGTCCCAAGTCTCAGGTCATTTGGCCGGAATTCATAGTCCATTCCACCCTCAAGTGGCAGCCAACAAAGCAGGTTTGTCTCCAGCTCTTTATGTATATCTGATAATTATGTTCAAACCTACTTTCAGTATGCTTGCATTAGGAAATTAGAGTAATTTTTGCTGTGAATTTTTTCAACCTTCATAGCATTCATCTGCCACTTCAGAAGTTATGTGACTATTCAAGTGCTTAAAGAAGCAAGAACAAGAACAAAACAAACTTACAGACTCTTGTAGTGTTTTTACAGTAGGTGTTAGTAAGTAGCTGAAAGTCTAGCATTAACAGCATGGCTAAGCTAGGGTCTAAATACAGCTGTGGGACACAGAATAAAAATTATTAACCCTCCATACAAATAAAGAAAGGCTAAAAAATCTGCTTTGTTGTTTCCCAATCTTTCCCTGTTCCTTCTTCTACATAATGCAGATTCCCTGCACAATCATGGGAGAATCTTTTCTTCTAACACACAGAACACCCAGGCTATAGTTACAGCAGTGATACAATATCAAAATGATCTACCATACCCCATCTATGATCACACTGAGAAGTTGCAGAAAAAAACAATGCATTCAACAGTTTTGGAGCTTCATTTTATGCACAGTATTTATACTGAAGAATTGTCCTCTTTTACTTGGAACAGAAGGAAGAGTGACTTGGAAAAGACAGTAGAATAGACAGTTTCTTTTTTGACTGTGTTAGGAGAAGAAGTGGTAGCACGGTGCACATGTTGCTTTACATACTGCACAGTGAGAGCTACAAAACATACTGCAATAGATCAGGCAAGAACAGTATTCTCCTAGCGTCAAAACGTAGGAATTAGGTTTGCTACTGAGAGATGGGGAACACAGCACCCCTGTTAGCCTGATATACCAGAAACATGGGTGTGCACTGGGAATTGACAAACGTTTCTCATCAAGAGTCTCAATCCAAAGACCCTAAGGGGAGAGGAAGAATGTCTGAAAATTAGTTTGGGTTTGCTTGACTCTACTGTTAATGAAATCAACAGAAACTTGAAAAGAAACTTCATCATACTACTTTGTCTGTATTTGTACCTGCTTTTTGGACAACAGTGACTAAGCCTGAATGAAAGTCCACTTATTCTGAAGAATCACAAGTGCTAAAACTTTGTGAAAAGGTCTTTATAATTGTTGCTCTTCTACTGTCTTTTCAATTATCAATGGATATATCATTTTCATATTTACCCAGTGCTCTAATCTCTAAGCTGTACATTCAGTTCCCACAGGCCAGTAAGACTTTTTAAATATATGAAAAAAAAATATGGGTTTTTTGGTACTTGTATCAGATATTAATTCAGAGAGGGAATCCCAAAAGCATCTGCTCTTTGTGTTAGGTTAAGCATTCCTGAATGCTAAAAATTCCCTTGCAATGTAGGATCACAATGGAGCACTGTCGAAGGACGGCATGAAGCTTTGTGCTATACGTTTCTTGGGAAATCAACATATATCTTCCAAACAGGATGCTGGATTAAAATATCAATTTCCCAAACCTATCAGGAAACAATAGCCTCTTTCTAGGACAGCATTTTTTATCACAGAGAAACAGTCTGACTTGAAAGGGGAATTCAATTTAAAATTCTCCTGAAAAGAAATCATCACTGTTCAGAAGACCATGGGATTTTAAGCAGAAGAACACAGGATTTTAAGTACTAAAGAGATATTTTCCTTATCAATTATGTGTAATACAAGTACTGTATGGCCCTTTTATAGAATTCCAATAAATAAAGTTGCTTATGAATCTTTGGTTTCAATTAAAGTTGGTTTCTTTTCAATTCAAGCTAGGATCTCTGTGCAGGTTACAAGACAGATCTGAAAAGTTGAAACAGTAACAGCCTGAAGAAGGATAACACTTTCCAAGTGTACATTATAATCCACCTATCCCTTAATTCAGGTTTCTGCATATACGAACAGACATCCCTTACCTGACACTCATTTGTTTATACTTGCAAATTGTCTGAAACTAATGTACAGGACCTAGACAGATTTCCAATGCTGAAGACTTGAGGAACTTCCATATTTTTAATGAAAGGAATAGAACAGTAGGTCTGTCTTACAGTCTCTTCAAACATTTGGGCATTAACTGTCCACTAATGCTACCAAGTTAGCTCACCCTCCAGCTGTGGAAGGCTTTTCAGGGACAACCAGATCACAAAACCAATTTCCCTTCTGCATAACACCTTACAATGTGACAATGAAACAGCTATTTAGAAAAGCAATGTTTTATACTGGAAGAACGATGTTTCACAACTAGTCTGGTAAATGCATTCAGCATCTGCTCTGAGTTATAATGAAAACAATATGGGGTACCTCTGAGAATAGTGAAAAGTACTTCATTGAGACAGAGAAGACAGAGTTACTGAGAGATGGCCTTAAAATCAAGGCTGTTCAAGTGTCCCAAGTCCCTCCTTATGCTTCTTCCTTTCAGGATAAGGGCTAAAGTAAAAAAATAGTCGTCAATAATCACAGATGTGACTTTCTTTCTTTTGTCCCACTCTACCAGTAAGTGAGCAATATTATTATTACAAAGCTATTTCAATATTATTGAAATATCCAGTATAAATTGGACAGCTAATAAGTAGTCTGATACTTTGCACTTTTTTTTTTAATGCACTTTTTTGCACTGGCACCTCAGATAACAATTCTCATGCCAGAGAAGGTGCTGCTGATCCAGAAGGAAAAAGTGCACTCTCCTATGAGTAGCTAGGGGAGTCTGTAAGTATATGCCTGACTTTATTAATCAGAAAGCTTCCACCTACCCATGTGCCTGACTTGCAGAAGCTGTGCTCTGCCAAATTATGCAAAGAAACAGCTAGTAACTTTTGCACTCAAAACTGTCTTGCTCATTCACAGTCAACAGTCAAGTTCAATCAAAATAAACAGTTTTGAAATAACTCAGGACTTTTAAGATTAAAATCTACCACTTACTCTGTGCCACTTCCGTTCCTGATACATTATAATTTCTAGACCGTGTCTCATGTTCCTCAACATAATAGACTCCCATGCTGTTGAAATATTGGCTTTTTTGGTGGGAAATACTTAGGCAAAACACACCACCTTTTGACATTAATATTTGAGCTTGGGCTGTGCTAAGTGGGTAATGTAAAGATGCCTGCTTTGAATTTCTTAGGATGCAGTGGAGAGACACCAAAAGCATACAAAAGAGGTAGGAAGTTGTTATGTAGCAGGAGAAGGAAAGAAGAAAAAGGAGCAACTGTCACACATTAACATATTAATTAATGCAATAAATATAATACACAAAATTCTCACTGTGGCTGTGCTGTTTTGAGCCATTCTTCCGGCAAGGCTGTCACTTTTGTTGTGAGGAATTAAAGTAATTACCACAGCAGAAGACTGCACTGATAAAATGGAAAGGAGGATCTGTGAAGGAGGAAATCTTAGGCAGCAACTCATTACAAATCCATTCCCATTGCAAGAATAAACCTCTGAAGATAGTCCTTCCATATGCTCCCTCCACACAGTGGTCATTTTAATTATGCCAGAAAGGGTGAATGAAGAATTCAGTAAAGTTACAGCAAAATGCTTTTTAGTATGGCAACAACTACTGGGCATCCTGGAACAGAAAACCACAGTACCGGATGAATTACAGGACTCAAAATCTGCATCACAGTATACCACACTGCTTCCTTATAATAAAACCAAATCTAACACATGACAGAAATAGTATGCACTGGTAGTGTCCTGAGGATTCAGGGGCCAGATTATCAAGTATTCATAAAGACTTCATTTCCTTCATCCTTCAGCAAGCTTCGAAGTCTCTAACTGCAGTAGCAATAAGTAGCCTCACTCACAGCTTGGATTTTACACTGTTAACCCTGACAAACTGTGTCTCAATAGTCACGCTGCAGGTTGGTAGCCCAAGCACCAGTTCAGTTTTATGTCTACTGATGCTGGAAGAAAACTGCAGATAATTGCTTTGGCCTCTGCACAAGTACAGCTCAGCCATGCCTTCAGCAAGGCCTCAGAAGTACCCATTGCTTTATTTTGCCAAGCTGCTTTCTTCACTGCTTCCCTGGAGGAGATCTACACCAGGATGGTGCATGACATATCAGATTATTAATGTGTAAAAGGACCAAGCACACACGGCTAATGCTGGGTATTTAAGTACAAACAATCTGATGCTAATTATCCATCAACACTAAAACAAGGAGATGACACCTGGCCACTATTATCTCAGGGCACTAAAGGGCACATGTGACGGGTATTTTACCCCCACACAGTTTGTAGAGTGTTTTATGGCTGTTTCTTGATCTTGAAAGGTCCCAAGCCCGAGCCAAGAGAGATTGGACACTCCTGTGGATTCGTGTTCAAGTTGTTTATTGTTTCTTATCTCTCAGTGTCTGGAGCAGGGACAGCATGACCTGCTCCGCCAAAATTCACAGCCGAAGTGCCGCCCCGGAAAGGCGATTTCTCCTTTTTATCTCTTTTAGGAAAACCAACCAAGTTCTATAACGTATTATTATTTATCAAATTTTCCCAATTAATTTCTACCTTTTCTTAACATGACAGTGCTACCTCCACCAGTACCCATCACCATCGTCACAGCAGAAGATGGAGGAGAGAGAAGAAAGAGGAAGGGGCACTGCCCTTTGCCCTCCATGTTTGCTTTTTTCTCTCATACCTCCATTAATCTAAAACCTACAATCACCCAGTGATAAGCTAATTACACACTTTCTTTCTATTTTGCATTTCTTCGCACAATGTCGGGAGTTGGGTCCACGGGCAAGGTTCGAAGACAGAATTCTGGGCTTTCTGCCAGGGTTCCGAAACTGTCTGGCAGGGCTTCAGACCCCCCTGGACCGTCAGAGGAATACTCTGGGCTGCCACAGGCACAGATAAGGACAGTTTGGAATCTTATACAATGTCCCAATACAATGTGATGTGTGATGCTGCCACAAAAATCCACAGCACTGCTGCACCCACATTGTTTGTATATATCGCTATACCATGATTTTTACCACATTCTAAGAGTAAAGGCTGGTGAAAATTACTTTCAGAGCTATGATAATTATATTCTGAACTTCTCCATCCATTTTATTCATTTCCTCTTCATTTTATTTAAGCTTGTCATCAAATGGAGTAAAATTTAATGAAAGAGTTTACATTTACTGAAATTCTCATCTAGTAATACATTTAGCTTGGTATTATAGCAAATTAAAACGAAGAAGTGAGAAGAGCCACAAGAAGACAGCAATGACTGAAGAATCTGAAGAACTGTAAATTCTTAAGGATACCCTGATTCAGTTTTATCAAGTGTCAGAAAGATGTGTGAAATTAAATCCAGTTCACACATAATTTAGATGAGATTAAAGACAGTCTATCATCCTAAACTATAAAAGGTTTTGCTGGCTAGTAGTGAAACTTCAAAAACTCTTTCATGCATTGTTTGGTATTTCATTTCACTCCTTGCTTCTGAGGACTATGACATGAAGCAGAAAAATTCTTAAACAGTGACTGTAATCATAATTTATTTTTCCTCCATCTGACTGCATTCTTAATTATTCCTCTTGTGAATTAAGTATATGCAGCATCAACACAATAAATATCAGGTGCATACATAATGACAAAATATGGTGAGTAGCAGGGGTCTGCCTAAGCAAAACTCTCAAGAAGTATCAACTTTTAGGTAAGCTATGCAAATTTAGTGATTTGTAATCAAGATTTTCACACTTGCCTTATAAGGAGTTTTTCAACTTCTCACAAACATAAATAAAACTAGGGTAAAGAATACACAGTAAACCAACTGGAAAGACTTCCAGTCATGACTTTCTTGCTCAAATGTTATTTTGAGAGACTCTCATATCTAAAGCATGACCTTGTCCATCAGGCTGCTTACAACTTAGGCTATATTCATTTGGAAGAAGATCAGAAGAATTTGTTACCTTGAGGTGGGATGGCTTCAAAACATGTTTTTTCATCCCACTAGCACTCTACAAAACAGTGTAAAACCTCTAGAAGTTCTGTAAGCCTTGTGGAAAAACAACAGTGTTTTTCACCTATTCTTCACACCCAAGTAAAATTAAACTTGACCTTTCTCACTTGGTTAAATTTTACACAGAACCTTAAAAAAGCTCTTCTTAACTGCCTAATTTCTCTATTCAGAAACTGTAAAGTAGAAGCTTCACTCGAAAAACATGGAAAAGAGATATAAATAGAAAAGGAAGCAATCATTTTTTTAAAAGTGACTAGGGAAACCAGAAAGATCCATTAATTAAACACACTCTTCAGCACAGATATAGCTGTACAATATGACCAGTATGTTGCACAAAAATTTGCCTTTTTTTCTGGTTAGGACTATTTGCTGTTCCATATTTGTACTTGAAGCTCTCCTCATTCTCCACATTCTTTATTGTACAGTAGCAGCAAGAGTGCTCAATCAACAACAGGGCCATACAGCCCAGGCAGCACAGAAAGAGGTTATTGAAAAACAGTACAGACAACAGGAAAACAGACACTGATGTGACAGCCATATTCATTTTCATTATCCATTATATAAAGAAGGATTATTTTTTTAATTAACATGTACAACTGGACACTGCACAGTTGACTTGAACTAATTATTGTATATCAGTGAAGATAACTTTAAAAAGAAATGTGATCTCATTATCCTTCTACACTTTGGCTGTATATTCCCACCTTCCCACCTTTTTCCCCACATTTACTCAAGGAGTTGGATTGAAGTAATTAATATTTTTTTTAAAAAGTATTACTAGTCTTTCAGCCAGAACAGTTTTATTTTTACCCTAAATCAATGCTCTGCTGTGCTTATCATGCAGCCACACACATGGTAGGACTGGCCTAAGAACAGGGGTACAAAGGCAGTGCCAGAGATGAAGGATGCTCCACTCCCTCTTTCACTGGGGATCTGCCCTTATAGAAGCTCAGATCATTCACAGATCACACACCCACTTAGCCTCTGCCATTGCCGAGCTATTTATTTCATGTTTCATTTAAAACAGGAATAGTATCCCAAGTATTTCCTTCCCCCCAGTCAATTTGTCCATTTAGTCTAATTCATGGGTTAGGGTATCACTTTGCATTTTAAATGCCAAGTACAACACAGGTACACATTTGAGTGCTTTCCTAAGGCAGGCCATTTATCTCAAACAGAGCTTTAGCGACAAATAGCTTTCTGAAATCTCATCTATGCAGTTACTCTACTGGTTTAACTTTGTATTAGATCCTAACCACCAACGGTATCAAAGAATGACTCCCACCTCAGCTGGGACACTATTTTCAAAGTTTAAAAGGAAATACTACATTATATTCAGTGTTGCATTAATTAAAGCATATACATATTTAATTAACTGGGCAAGCCTTCCCATATTCTTCCCATATTCTTATGCCCATATACAGCACTGAGAATGACAGCTTCAAGCTTGCTTGCACAATCTAGGAATTGTGATATTACCATTAACCCGACTGTGGAGCCATAACAATAGGTGTCCACCAACACCTGTATACAGCTATCCAGAAGTAGGATGTTTCTCTCATTTCTTGCAAATGTATGGACGTACAAGGAAAAAAAAGATGACAATAAGCTAAAGGTATTTCATGAAGTCCATTTCTCAAAACAGAAATCCATTTTGTTTATAAAGTAATGTATTTTCTGAAAGTGCCTGAATTTTCATGCTTATTCTTACAACTGAAGGTTGGAAGAGAAACCAGCAATTCTTTTAGTATTTTCTAAATGCTTTAAAGTACTTATAGTCATAATGCATCTATTATCATGAATACATATTACACTTGTGAAAGCCAAATACTTCTCATATAACAGTTCTATTCAATTCACTTATTTGAAAACAAAATCAACTGCCAAATCCATTAAAATTCATCCAAGTCTCACTGTCACAATTATCCAGCCACAGAATGTACTTACAAACTGTGGGGTTTGGTATTATACATATACACAAGGCCTCAGAAGATTTCAAAGCACATTCAAATGAAATCTCCAGAATAAATGTACAAAATATAACTGCAAGGAAGATCCAACTAGTTTAGTTAAAGGTTTGTGGTCTATGACAAATATTAAAACCAAAGCAGAAAATAATTGGTTATCACTAACTGGGAAGCCAGAAGTTTGTGCATTCATTTCGTAAGTACATCATGGTCCTTTGCCTCCAAATGGTCTATTATAATGTACATCTTAAAAGTTGCCTATAGCAAAATGACAGCCAAGATTAGAGAATAGAAAGCTTTTTGGTTGCATCTGGAAGATGTCAGATGACATGTTTAAAGATGCATTAAGTCAGGCAATGCATCTAATTATATTTTCGGACAAAATAAAATTCAAATTATTTTCATCCTACTGTGACATCACAACCTATACATGATGAAATACTAAGAGATAAATGGAGAACATAAAAAGTAATTACACATCTCAGTGCTAACAGTCTACTGTTTAATTGCATTGAGGAATCTTAATATATTGTATGCACAGTAACATTGCCAAGATGGAAAAGACAGGTAAAATTATTGCTGTGCAATTCAAGTATCTTTATCAGGGTCCAGTATCTTAGACACACTCTCCTTCTACCCTCACCAAGCAGCCCTCAATCCTGCAAAGGTTCTTCCCTTCCATGCACTAGATCCATGAAGCTTACTGTTAGTTTTACTGTTCTAAAATCATCTACTTTACACTAATGAGGACTTCATTCTCTGGGCAACACAAAAAAGCAGTTGCCATGTGACAAGAAAGAGATCAACAACTTGTAACATCTTCACACTCATACAAACTGGAGGCACTGTCACAGTTGATCTCCTTCAGAGAGATGAGACTGCACTCTCCTATTTTAACATATCCATTCCTAAATGTGCCCCCTCATCTTCTCCATTCGCCTATTCAGCACACACTAAATATTGCTCATGGCTCAACTCAGTAACTTAAGACTGCTTTACAGTTCTTTTATTTTCAATCACCTAAATCATATCAATGAAATGTTAAGGAGGAAAACATTTATACTTCATCCATATTAATGTATGTCCCTGACTGCTGCATGTGGAAAGACAATCAGAAGAGATTAAGATTAATAAACACTGAGAAACTGAAGTCAAACAGGAACAGGAAAGCTTAATACACTTTGTATCAGTTCTAAATTAGAAAATGTCAGCACAAATGAGGCAGACTAGCAGTAGCACAGCTGATACTAGATTGGTATCAACACAGAGGAGGAGTTGACCAGTGGGGAAAAAAACAGAGTATAACTGTGAGGAAAAGAGAACCTTCACAGAAATGTGAAGTACAGAGATGCATGCTTTTTTGTTTTACTAGAAGGACCTAATGCATTTACTGACTTAACCATGTTCAAAGTTCAATAAATTCCATAAATTAAAATAAAAATACATCCTTTTTTTTTTTTTTCCAAGCCACAACACTCACGGCCCAGCATCGAGGGCCAGGACAACTGAAAATGCATAGGACAACTGAAAGCCACGTGAAATGCACATCTGAAACCACCCTCAAATGAAAAACTTTTTTGGAGAAAACAGATTTTGTGAAATGTGGAAGACGGTGAACAGCACTGAATGCCATAATAAGCCTATGAAACTGAAATGATTTATTCAAACCAAAAACACCCTAGAGAATATGTATTTAAGCCAGACATACGTTCTTTGATGTCCAAAAATGAGAAAAACACACAGAACTGAAAGGTCAGTCTCTGCTTTGGCAATGCCTGCAGCCATTAAAAAAAACCTTTTGCTCTCTCTCCTTCAACAAGGACAACCAAAAACCTATTTGAATTGGTTGTCCTAAGATGACATTGAAGGAATGACAAGCTACTGTTACTAATGATACACAGTCCACATGAGATTACTAAACAGCAAACAGTGGCTGAAACAATCTATATTTTTCTTACCCTTAAGGACAGAATGCAAGCCTCCAGGCGGAGACATGACAAATGTCATGCATGGCTGTTATAAATTCAGTTATCCAGTAAATAATGCTCAGGGGACTCAGTAAAACAGGGCTGTAGAGTAGCAGAAGTTTCTGCTGAGTAATTCCCACTTCTGTAGAGCTGTTTGCAGGTTATCAGCTTTCACTAAAAAAAATGATCCTAGTCTTGACAGGATGCACACATCTTTAAAAAGCATGAACTGCGTCTACACTGAGGTAGCTGATAACCTAAAGAAGTTGCCTGGACTTTGGAAGAAATTTGTTTCATCTCTTTCAATTCAACTCCAGATTCCTGGTCCCTGTAACTCCAGAACTGAATTTCTGGCACTCCAAAAAAAGTCAAGATTTGACTCTTTGTTGCAAATCAAACAGCCATGCTTTCTTTAGTTTACCTTTCCTGCTGCCTTTGGGTCTGAAAATTTCATGATATTAAGCAAAATCACTGGACTGATCTGCAGTTTTGAAGGGAGAAAGCGGAAGGTGACTGAAGAACAAAATGTGTGACAGAAGGGAGATGGAGGTCTAGCCTGAGAAGGTAATTCACCTGAAGAACACTTTCTTTAGTGTAAACCTGGAAAGATTAGCTAACAGAATTCAGCTACAAAATCCATCTTTCCAGATACTCATATGAAGGAGATTCTGCACAATGTTGCCAAGGCAACACAATGGAAATTGAAGTCTGGGGACCACGTCATGCTACTTGGAGATCACATTAATAAACTCTTCCCCATACATGATTGTTCCAGAAGTAGTCCATTGAAATATATTCCTCTGAGTACAATTACCCATGATTTATACTTTTTACACTGAATTCAATGATATGGTTGTATGGTTTATATAGTCCTCATAAAAGATCTGTATAACCATTATTGAACCACTAGGTTTAACTACTTGATAACAGTATGTCCTAATAAAAATATTACCAATAAAGCATTTGCATGTTTTTTGAGGTAAGAGGCAGATAAAAAAAATTTTTAAAGTGATAGAGTACATTATTAATTATGTTACAGAACTTGGAGAATTCCTACCAGGAAATTTTATCACACTGTCTCAGAATATCCAATACCATGTACACATATTATAACCTTCTTTTCCAGCAGCCATAATGTATCAAGCACTATTTGATTTTTGTCCTAATGCCTGCTGCAGATACCTATTCCTTACTGGATAAGGAAGCCTATTTCCATGAAAACAGAAAATGTACACAATCATTTCATAGTTTTGCCTACTAGTGAGCTGATACTCCGGAAATAGTAGATAACTCCAATTTGAACCTACTACACTTGCACACTCTGTAACTTTGATTTCCATAGTACACAACAAAAAATGTTCTATGGAAACATGTCTCTTGACTGAGATTTTATGCAAGTCAAATTTTATCACTGAATTTTCAGCTTCAGTTGTTTCATCTGAATTTTCCTGTACATCCTCAAAGACAGTCTCAAAATGTTTTTATTTTAAAATATTAAAAGAAGAAAACTCTTTATATCCTATACTTTTATGAAGAAATGGAAATCTGACTTACCATTTTTTCAAAATGTCTAAAGTGATGTGGCAGAGTTTCATTTTTTAGCTAACATGAAAGCAGCTGAAGATGTTTAACACAAACTTTCAGAGCCTTCTCCTTCTACAGCTCATCACAACCTCCTGGCTGTTTCCCTTCTTTTTTTCTAGAACTCAGAGCTAGCTCCAAAAATCAAGGTAAGCCAAACCCACATTTCTTTGTGTATTGAGGCCCCTCCCTCAGAATGAGGGATGTGACACAGCAGGTACAACCCAAGCACTGTTTAGGCTATTTCAAATACGGTCCCTGTAATTTAATTACCTGGAATACTTAAACAGAGTATCACTGCCTTAAAACACAGCTTCACAGAGAGAGAGGAAACAAGGTCCAATATGTGCACTCCTGTTTCCAATCAGAAAAAAAATAATTACAAAACATATGTAAATAAGACCAGAAAAATTATCTCTCAGCAAAAAACAAAACAAACAAACAAACACACAAGCAAATAAAAATCTGTTTTCTGAAACTGAATTTAAGGCTTCCTAGATAGCTTGTGGCAAGATATCTGTCTTTTTCTATTTAATGTCTGCAAGACTGGAATAACTGTACTTACTTCACAGGGTGTTAAAAGTATTAATTCCTTGTGTTCGCACAACTTCTTTGAAGATGAAAATTGCTATTTAAGTGCTAAGCGTCAATTTGTTTAAATACGCAAAAACTAAACACCTGCACAAACCTGAACAAAACTCTCCTCTCTCCAGGTACAGCTGAACACAGGATCGGAAAGTAACATTCTTTCATCCATTGCCATATCTCCAAAGGAAACAGCAAGTACTTCCCAGTCCTTACTGCCTCAAATCCTCCTTGCCACTCATTGATCCTGTGACTTGTATTTCACAGTTTGTAAGATGTGCTTACTATACTTGGAACACAAACATTAACATTTAAAATGAGTGTTATTGATGAAGGTGTACACAAATCAGTTTTAAGCAATCAGCTTTTCCAGGTGTAGCTGCTTTGAAGTGCCCTAATGAAAACTTTCTTCTGTTTCAAAGTACTGATTCAACGCACAGTGATTTCAAATACTCCATAAATCTTTCAAGACCGAATGAAAGAAATCCATGTTTCATTGTCCATACTAATTTATTTCTAGTTATATATATGGCAAGGGAGCCAAGAGCTTTGAAGACATCTTACTAAACCTGAAGAAGGAAGAGGTTAACACTCCTATTTAACAATACTTTTGTCAGCCTTCAGTTTCCTTTAACTCATACTCATTTCCATCTCCAAATGATGACTCAGTCACTTCTCATACCTACAAAACTCATCTCTTCCTTCCCTTTCACAGTCATTAACCAAGGACTAGAAATTACCCCATTACACAAGAAATGCTATTTACGCAGATACTTCTCCTCCTCCTCCTCCTCCTCCATCTTCTGCTTAAGCCGCAGCTGAAAGACCCAACAACTAAGACATAACAGCCTAAGCAAGATCTACAGTATTCAGGCAAAATTAAGATGCCAGCATTTCCCATAGTTTTGCAATGCTCTTGTTTTGGACAAATGCAGATAAATATCAGCTTAGGGAATAAGTACCAATTTGTCAGACTAGGAAAGGTCAAAAGCATTTTCATATGTAGAAGTCAGAAACTTTCAATCTGAGGTACAACAAAACAGCAATTTATAACTTCAGCTGCAATTAAATGGCAAAAAAATATGTAATTCATTTTATTATCAAGAAGATGCATTTTAAAAACTTACTAGCTCTATATAACGCAGCTAATAGTTTCAACTTCCTCCTGACAGAAGTGATTACGGTTTTTTATTCTGTGTTTTTAATATGCCACTTTTTTATTTCGGAGATAGTTCAGAAAATTGTTTCTGAATCTGTGGGTCCTCTATTTTGCCATCAGTCACTAACCTTGCATATTTCTAATGAAGTAAACAGCCAGTTATCTACTCTGAAAAATATTTCACATTCAGCACATACACCTTTAACCTCATGTACTGAAATCCAACAGTGTTTGGTTGAAATGGCTCTTCCAACACAGAAATCCACTTCCAACATTTTGACAAGTGACAAACAGAGATGAATGTGACAGAACTGCTCATTTTTTCACAGTTAATGGGATACATTTTGTATTCTGCTAAAGAAGAGGTGAGTGAACAGCAGAAGAGAAGGCTGCTTTCACCTGCGGCCACACGACCCAGGACCTGGGGGTTCCGGTGGATGACAAGCTGACCATGAGCCTACAGTGCCCTTGTGGCCAGGAGGGCCAGTGCCACCTTGGGGTGCACAGGGAAGAATGTGACCAGCAGGTTGAGGGAGGTGATCTTGCCCCTCTGCTCAGCCCTAGTGAGGCCACATCTGGAGTACTGTGTTCAATTCCCCACAGTTCAAGAAAGATGAGGAGCTGCTGGAAATGGTCCAAGTGCCAAGTCCTACCTGCTCCAGCATGGGCTCCTCTCTCCATGGGTCTACAGGTCCCTGCCAGGAGCCTGATCCAGCATGGGCCTCCCACAGGGTCAAAACTTCCTCTCAGGCATCCACTTGCTATGGTGTTGGTCTCCTTCATGGGCTGCACATGGATCTCTGCATCCCCATGGACCTCCACGGGCTGCAGGGGGCAGCTGCTTCACCATGGGCTGCAGAGGAATCTCAACTCTGGCACCTGGAGCACCTCCTGCCCCTCCTTCTCCACTGACCTTGGTGTCTGCAGAGTTGTTTCTCTCGCATGTTCTCCCACTGCTCTTCTCTGGCCACAATCACAACTGTGCAATAACTTTTTTTTTTTATATTTCAATAAGTTATCACGTATTACCATGTGACCACGATTTCTAACTGGCCCGGCCTTGACCAGCAGCACATCCGTCTTTGGAGCTGCCACGGATTGGTTCTGCCAGACATGAAGGAAGCTTCTAGAAGCTTCTCACAAAAGGCACCCCTGTAGACCTTCTTGGCCATGCAAACCCACTTACATCCACCTGGACATGCCTTGGCAGGGGAGTTGGGCTAGATGATCTCTAGAGGTCCTTTCCAACCCTAATTATTCTGTGATTCCTCTCCACAGGAGACAATCCTGTGAACTGCCAGGGAGAGGGAAATTTTTTACATACAGAGAGGCTGAGAGAGCTAAGACTATTCAGTCTGGAGAAGGCTCAGAGGAAAAGTTATTAATGTGTGTAAATACTGGATGGGAGGCATCCAGTATTTACACACATTGAAGAAGTGTTAGCCAGACTTCTCAGTGGTGCCCACTGACAGAATGAGAGGCAACAGGCACAAATTAAAACCAGGATATTCCATCTGAGCCCAAAAAAATGTGATTTTATTGTGATGGCAGTCAAACACTGGCACAGCCTGGCCAGAGTGGTCAGAGAATCCCTATCCATGGAGATACTCAAAACTGGACAGGATCCCGGGCAACATTCTCTCTGACCCTGCTTGAGAAGGGGGACTGAACTAAATGAGCTCAGGAGGTCCTCATCAACATAATGACTCACTGATTCTGACTTCCTTATCCCTTGAAATTCAGTTCTTTGATAGGAACTGACTTAGTAAATTTTTTCCTTCAGACTGAAGGCCTCACTTTCATTCAACAGCTCACATTTCCACAGAAATCACCTGGGTCTTCATTCTAATCAAATTATTAAATGCTCTCAAACAATGTATTTGAAATGGCCTTAGTTCATTAAGTCACGGTACAACTTAATTTAAGAGCATGCCATGAATATACAAATCAAGAAACACACTGTACTCTGAGCTGAGCTCTTTGGTATTCTTTGACAAATCTCTCAGTCTTACCGCTACACAGTGTAAGTTCCATTACATCCATATGCTTGTTTAAGATCTCTCATTAATACTTACATACCTGAGATATGTCTGAAAGAACACTGTAACCAGAAACTTTTGCACTAAACATATGCAAAATCTATGGCGATTTTGTATGTAATATATATCTATATATCTGCACAGATACAGACAGATAAAAAAAACCATGCAAAACCACATACAGTAATATTGCTTATTGGCAGTTCAGCAATTTGTCAAAGACATTATTTGAGCTTTCAACCTTTCCCAGTTAATTGCTCATTCTGCATCATTCAGGCCTGTTCTTGCCTCCAGATATTAGGATCATAGAGAACTGAACAAAATAGAGGTATCTTGCCTTGTATTAGTCAACCAGCAGATTAAATCCAGATCAGATAAAAAATAACTTTTTCAGTATTTATCTAAGATTGATTTCGGTTTTTTAATAAAAATAATGCCTTTTAAGCCTCCTCAACTGATTTAGTTACATAATATATAGATGAACTAAACAGTTTCCCATTTCTGTTCTAATCTTAGGTAGCTTCTGTTTGATCTATCATGGGAGAACCTCAGGTGGTTTTTCTTCATAGAAAAAGAGACCGCACATCTCAAATCAATGATCCACAGAAAAAACAAGAGGTATTTCTTGGAAGGGATCAAAGAAGGGAAGGAAGGAGGGAGCTTTTGTAATACATTTCCATTGTCTAAACAGCAATAACATGCATAACAAGCAAAATCCAAATTTAATCTTCAAATAGTAAAATTTAAAGATATATGAATCCACATTTATAAGGAGATACATTTGATCAAGTCTTAACCTAGCATTCAACTAGGATTTTTGCAAAGTTACCCATAGATTGGTACTCTGATTCCTTCATTGCAGTGAAATAAATGGGAAACACCCTAAAATAATTACTAGAAGTTGGATGACATCCATACAGAACAGTATTAAAGACCAAGGAGTCTACTCTCTGGAGCAGATTGTTTGTTTTTAATTACACAAATTATATACGCAAAAAGCTTAGGTTTAAGCCTCAACCATTCTGTCACACAACAGTCACATATGCAAACAACATAAAAACACACCTGGAAAAATACTCATGCAAACTCTTTTTTAAACACAGTTACCAGAAAATACCATTTTTTTTCTATATAGATTTTACAAAAGTCTTGTTGTTCTAAAAATACCCGGAAGTCACTTTTCAGACCACTTCAGAAAAAAACATTCTTCCTGCTTGATTATTTTTTTACATTTGTTTAAATGTTCATGGAGAGAGAAAATACTTTTACCTTCAGACTCAGGAAATAAATCTGAAAATCTCTCCTCTCTGTATTTTACAAAGGGTATTTTAAACCACTCACCAGTTTGCCACCAGTGATCCAAGACAGGTACCTTGAAGACTCTTTTTGACCATTCTAGCGTGTCCACATCACAGTGCTCACCAGCTACAAACATTGTTCTGAACCTTTAAATAAAAATAAATAAAGTCTGTATCTTGATCTGGATGTGGAAAGGAAAACAAGACAATAAAGACAATAAATGTCTCTGGCCACTATCCCAGATCAACGGAAAAGACGAAGGAAGACTCTTACTTTTTGTATTCTCTTTCCTACTAAGTAACAATTAGAATATTTGCAGTATTAATTTAAGCTACTTAATACTTCATCATCTAAAAGAAATTTTATTTGCTGAATGCAAAGACCTTGGGAGATCAGAAGCAAGCCAGTCGAAGTAAAAAATAATTAAATTATTTTCTGTACACAGTAACTAGGTAGATATCCTTGTTAGCACTGCAGTACAATCTCCCACAGCCAGATGCATGGCACTGACACTTTGTTTCACTTACGTGAAACAAAGACTTAAGTCTTTCCTCACTCCATTTTGAATGAAGACAACTGCTGAACAGAGAACTTCATTCTTGTCCTTCAAAAGTGGACACAAACTGCACTGATTTTGTAAAACCTGTAGACTTGTGGCCACAAAAGGAGAGAATTCTTAGATATGGTAGTCATGACACAAATTTCACTTCAGAGGGATGTAATTTAGAAAGAAGACTACAAGTTTCATCTTTCCATGGAAATGAAATCCACAAAGCAAATAAAAATAATGAGAAAAATCAGATCAAGTAACCCAAGGGAGTCAGAAATGGGAAAGTGAAATGCACAAATCAGTCCGTCTGACCACAGAACTCGGAATACCTCAAAGAGGAAACCTACAGATCGACCTTTCATATAGAGACCACAGACACACTGTAACAACGCTGCCCAAGCCAAAGAGCATACTTCGAATATTGACATTCCATTCCTCTCCAGAGAACAGGCACATGCTGACAGCATAAAAGGCAACCTCGCACAGGGTAAGGACTAGTGACCTACTTGTGTAGATGCAAGGCAGGAGAGTGTAGAGAGTAAAGCAACATCTGGAGAAAACTTAAGTAAAACATGGGATGAAACATCATATTGCACAACAAGCCACATGCCCTAAAATAGAAGGGTTTCTGATAGTGATGCTTGGCCTAGACATAAAAAATTGTATGAGCTTATTGTCTTTTAGATCCATTTACAGATCCATAGTTAGAGGGAAAAAAACTTCCATAAGAAAAAGATTGGGAATTAATCACCAATGTAGGCAACCCTGCACCAGCTAGATATAACAACCTGAGAACTTTATCTGTGAACTAAGTAGGAGCAACAATCACAGAAGTAGCCATAACAATACTTCGATATAGGAAAGTCAATTTACTGCATATCTAGTTGCAAACTTATCATAAGTCAGAATACCTTGAAAAATATTACCATGTTGAACTTGAACATGTAGATGAAAGAAATCAACTTCCTTAATTTCAGAACAGTGTTTCAGCCAAGCCTCCTTTCTGGCACTCCATGAGGGCTTGGAGTGGTTTTCTTCTCGGAATAGAAGGCAAGGGGTCAAACGTATAAGCAGTTTTCACATCAAATAAGCTTAGTTTTCTGTACTCATAAATATTCAACATTATTTTGGTAAACTGCTTTCTGAGCACACTGGAAGATACTGATTGTAATGAGTGTGACCCCAATCAATATCTTGCACTTGAATGCTTTTAATTGTAAAGCACAAGCCATTGCTGACAATTACAGTTAATAGCTAACTAGAAGTTGCAGCACAGATCAAAGTTTATGATGGAAGAAAACAAAATATTATGTAAGTATTAACCACAAACACGTATTTTATGAGACTTTTTTAAGACCCATGTTCACATGCAGGGCACTCCTGGTAAGCATGACTCAATTTACATTACATGCAAAATTCTGTCCTTAGGCATGCAAGATCAACGTTGCAGCTATGATTTAAAAATTAAATTTATGAATTCATTAACTTTGCATACCACTGAAAAATTCTGTTAAGTGTCCTTGTTTTAAAATAGGGCTTCTAAAACACCAAGAACATATAAGACTTAGGGAAAAGTTAAGATATCTTGTTATCTCTGAGCCAAAAGTAAAATTCTTTTGAATTGCCGCTATAATAATCAGATTTAATAATCTGCAGGCTCAAGATCAACTTTATGTTGTGAGAAGAAGAAAAATTAGGCCTTTGGCAAACTTACAGCACAAAACCACCAAGAAGAGTATCAGAGCAAAGTGCCACAAGTCAAAGCATAAGAACTATGGAATTATTTTCTCCTCTCATACAGTATAGCAAAACAAGGGATGGCAATGGCAATGGCTATGAAATGTCCCACTGAACTTTTTTTTAACAGTCCACTTAAAATTTCAAAGCCTGTCAGTGCACCTGTTATTGCAATCATCTATCCCTGCAATGCAGTTAATTGGGAAGAAAGGTCTTAAAGCTGCTCTGTTAAAAATTGCTCTCAGCTGTTCTGAAAACCTACATTCCTAACGTGAAATTCAGCACAATCAAGCTTATAGGCCTATACGGGAATCCAGCAGAATGGACTTCAAGTATCACCTGATATACAGGGGACAGATCAATGTTCCTAATGGTCCTGAAGCAATATAAACTTTTCAATGCAGCACATATATTTTGGTGTCACTCCACACACAAAAGAAACCACATCTCCAAACTATTTTCCAAAAGCTTATGGCTTCCATATGGCTAATAATCTGAGCTTCACTTTTCCAAATTAAAAGACTGTGGAAGAATTTTTTTTTTAATTTTGGAATGCACCCACCAGTTTGGGGATTTTTTACTGGCAAAGAAAAACTCTATCGGCATCACATTAAATAAGCTTTTTTCCCTAAAAATACAGCAATGAAGGTTCATTTTCACCTCTTAACATTAACTGGAAATAAAGAACTCTTACTAATTTTTAATGCATCTGGAGACTACATACATAAATACTTTTTATTTATTTATTTATTTAAGCATGTAAAATAAAAAAAAAAAAAATCACATCTTCTGATTTTTCTCCATTAATGTGTTTGTTCATTTCCTTCCCTGAACAGATTTTACCCTGGATATGAGAATCCAAGCATTGGAGGTTTTGGTGACAGAGTCACAAGAGACACAGAACACAACTGCAGCTCAGGTCCATAAAGGCTCTTCACGAGCACAGCTCAGGACTCCACCAGGAAGGGTCATACATGATTAAAAGCAGCACAGAGTAGGAGGCAGCAGGCAGAACTGCATTACGTACTTCAAATGTAATAAGTTCTGGGTCTTAGTCACATATCCTATTAGCAGCATGTGAGAAATGTCAATTCTATGAGAAAATACTTCCTTCTAACGGTTTTGAATTTGCTACTTTAATTCCACATCCTCTTGTTCCTGTGTTATGAGACAGATAATGGAAGTTTCTTATCTACTTTTAATTCATTATTTCTGCACAGTTTTAATGCAGTCTCATATTTCTTTTAAAGCAAGTCTATTATTATCTGGTATCAGACGAACAACCTAGAATCTCTAAATTCTCTCAATATAAAACTGCAGAACATTTTCAACTGACCAAAAGTCGAGCAAGCAAAGTTGACTGTGGGACACAAATGGCAAATTATTACTTGCATGTTAATCCAAACTGCTGAGTCGTTGTCCCATTTCATGCAAAACCATCACTTGTCACTTGCTTGGAGATTAGAACAATCCAGCTCAGAAAAATCATGTCAATTATAGGACGAAGTGTGATTCCAGATACAGGAAGAGTTAATGGCTTGGTGTTACGGAGCTACCCTCTGAAGAGGAAAATGGATTCAAAGAGCTGAACAGAATAGGCTTAGGTAGACAAAGCTCATGGAACTTGGATGTTACTTGTTTCTCGAACCCAACTGGCAGCAATGGTCAGCAGCACTAGATGTTATCAAAAGCTATGTCTTTAGATCTCTATAAATATGTGGTAGAACAGGGATTTTGACCTACAGTATTAAAAACTAAACATCTGTTTTACTGTTAAGCATGAGCTGTGTTTAAGACAGGTGACATTTTGTGTCAAAAGCAAACAAATTTCAAGATTTGACTCCAATAGCCACAAGGAATTTAAAGCAAACACACTAGAGCCTTTGGAAACCTCACATATAATTTCATGCAGAGGCCAGTAATGCCACAAGCATCAGTTCTTTACAGAAATTTATTTAACTTATGCCATTTCAAAAGAACACAAGTTTGTTTATAATTCAATTTACTCATGTAAAACAAATACTCCCTTCATGTATGGAAGCTGGCATTGCCTACCATCTCTCCTCTTTATCATTAACTGTCTTTTTTAACATGATTTTTTTAAAAGTGACATTGACCTTTACCAATTATTTAACAGGAACTTTATTTTCAGAAATAAAATGTACTGTTGCCCTGGTTTTTGCTAAAGCCTTCTGTTTTAACCTTGGAGTCGGAATTCTTTCTCACAGTTTCATAAAAATAATAGCCAATGTTTACTTAACGGTATTTTCTGGTTTTCACTCCTTTTGTGATAAGAGAACTTTGATGAGCATCTTTTCTCTCCAGTGGGATTGAGCAGGAAGTGACATGTCCTCCATTCCCTTGTGGAGTTGAGAATTCTATAAGATGTGACATATGTAAATAAAGTGGCCTTTTCCCTCCTTTCTGCTGAACCTGGCAGGTGCGAGAGCGTCTTTATTGTGTTTTCCCAGACACAATGTACCATGGTGGAAACCTCTTTCAGGACTGCATTTCTGGATGAAATGCAGAAGATCCTTACTCTAAAGTAAGTAAAAAAACTAGTGCATGTAGCAGAAAGACATTCCAATGATTCTTCACCACGTAACAGAGAAGAAAGCATGATAGATCAAGTAAATGAACTAAAAGTACAACTGCTTTCAAACTGAATCAGCCAGAATTCACTTGACCTTGAATAGAAAAGTCCATCCAAGTAACACCCAAACTCAAATATTTTCCTAGAATGGAAATTTTATTCATCTGATAGACCTTCTTAACAACTGTACCTGCTAGATATTAAATGCTGCATTACGGGGTTTAGTAGAGACATCATGTCCCAGTGAACGACATGGTCCAAAAGCTGAGTGAATTACAAGACAAATAAAGCTGAAGACAAGTGGAGAAGATAATTTGATATGACTGAATAGGAATGATGAAATACCTCTTTACATCTGTGGCAACTGATACTGCAAGGAGACTCTTATCTGGAATTCTCATTTGGCCAGAGAATGTGACAACTTACAAAGCAGGTTAGCAGATTTCCCATTAAATGAATACTCTAAAGACAAAGTAACTGCCTAAGAAATGCCAAGGAACAGTAATTAAATTTTCTAGCATCTGAATCACCTCCTTGTCAACAAACATCATAGGACAATAGTGCATTAATGTTGTTCAACAAATGAGCTTGTTCCTTTTTTCAAGGAGGAGTAAGGATTGATGATAGCAGTTAAAATAGATGGAAGAAAGTAATGATAAACTTGTAATGAATACCTCAGGAAAAAATCCAGCTTACTAATAATAAACTTTCCTGAGCAATTAAGAATGTGGAGGACTAATGAAGCTACACTGCTTTGCATCTCTGCCTTCTTTTTGAACAAAGGTGATAATAGATGTTCTTGGGAATACTGCCTATATAATCTGACACAGTCCTTGTTTAATGCTGAGCAAATTATGCAACTTCAAGATTAGATGTGATCCAAACCCACGTACTTTTCATTCTTAGAATGTTTACCAAAAGATACAGAAACTTGATCTGTAGAAGTATTAAACGCTCACAGATCCAAGTTACTGTGAGAAGCATTTTATTAATTTAATGCTAATAACACATTTTAACCATATAATGCTATGAACTCTGAAAGAGTGGTAGTTCAGTGGCTCAGACAAGATATTCAAAACTATCAGAAGACTTTGACCTTAGCTCTATGCCTCAGCTTCCCATTTGAAAACTACAGCTAATACCACTTTCTCACCTCACAGGGGATTTGTGAGGAGGAACTCAGTCAAGACTTTGAAGCATACCAATAGTACAGTGATAAACATCTTAAAATCAGTACAAGATAGCAAATAGCTTTTTGGACACATAATCATAAACAATAACAAAGTTTTGGGGGAGCAACCAAAACACTAACTAGCTGCTGAGTAAACAAACACTAAAGGTTCTGTGCACTCAACAAAATGAGAGGTCATGAGGGAAAACAGCACAGGATGATATAGTCCAAGACTGTATTACAGAATATAAGCACAGGAGAGTAAAGTAAAAGATGGGAGAGGAACCATAACTCAGTAAAAGCTCTTAACATTAGAGTCATAGACTTTTTAACAGCTTTCATCCCCTCAAAACTATCAATAGAAATTTACAAGCAAATGTGTGTACACCTAAATTTTCAATAATAGATTAAAATGGCACTCTATAGAGGTGGGGAAAACCCCAGATATTCTGTTATTCTTAGTTCATGCAGCCTGTTTCTGGAAAAAACTGCTTCCAGTGTATCCTTACTTCACCTTTTTAGAGAGTACTGCTTTCCCAAGGCTGCCTCAGGGTCCTGCTGACGGATTGCTCTAATTGCAGTTGGTGAAGTAAAGGAGGCAGCTACTTCATGCTCTGATAGCACACGGAAATAGGCACCAGCATCTGGCGTTCCCACAGGCTTCCCCTACAGAGACAATAATTTAAAATGTCACAGGATAAAAATACCTCATAATTCCTTGACAGTTCAAGGCTTGAACATGTAACAGTAGTGGTAGCACAGCAACAGAAGTAATTTCAAGTAAGACTTCAAAGGAGGCTTTGTTAAAAATAGTAATACTGTGAGTGTATTCACTTGTAGAAATAAATTCACAAGCTTTGGGAACCATTCCTTACATGAAGACAGCACGTACTAGTTGCTACTTAGAAAATTAGGACAAATGGACATACAAAGGAAAAGACAGGCACAAAGATACATTATTGCACTGGCAGCAGAGGGAGTCGTGTCTATATCTACCTTGAGAAGCAGTCCAGAAAACACCCACACTCCCTCTGAACAAGGAGTCTCTGGACACAGTGGCACTGCAGCCCATGCACAGGCAGCTTTTTCTTACCTATAAATTTTTCTCAATTCTGGAAAAATTCCCACTTAACTGCTTACAACCAGCTTTTTGAAACATTCATGCTACCACACATGAAGCCTTGAGAGATCGTGAAGGGCCCTTACTCTGTTTCAGTGTGCTACCAGACTGTGATCTGGTTTGGGGTTGGGTTTTTCTTGAGCTAAGTGGCATAGTAAAGATAATTGTAAACAGAAGTAATCATTTATGACAAATTGTTCAATGGCAAGCAATCCTAATAAAAAATAACCAAGAATACTTTTCTGTGGTGTTGAAAATACAAAAAGCGGCCAGCACAGAGTCATCTAGTCACGATCTTACTCTATGTGTAATTACCACAGTGCATACACTGCTCCATACATATTCTGAAATTAAAAGGTGATGTTAATGCAGAATGAGTTTTAGCTCAACAGGTTATCACCATAACCTTTTCACTAGAAAGGTCGCATTTAGAAGATGAACTTTGACAGAACATGCAAGTCAAGAGATGCACACTTTTCCTACAGCATCCAGCTGGGCCTGAGCACTGGCAAGAGCACCAATGAACCATTAATCAGATTCAAAGAACACAGGACAGTCAGGGCTGGATATGTGCCACTGGTTTTGCAGCCCTATGGTGAGATACTGCTGCTGGTGAGAGGCATTCTCGAAAATAGGATCACCATAAAAGATTTTAAAAAAACAAGACAAAATAGAATGCACAATTGAAAAGCCTTTTTTTAAAAAAGGATGAAGCAGGCAGTGAGAAACAAATGGAGAGAAAATTAAGTATAATCAACACCAAAACCCCTCTTTTTGCAATTAGCCTATCCTTAAGTACCAAAAGAAATGCAAAATGATGCTTGCTTAAAAATTTATGTTCTTTTTCCTGTCAGATAACAGAGTACCCAAAGAAAAATCTTCTGCCAGACTATCTTGAAGCATCACCCTAGCAGACTTCTTCACCACAGCTTTCATGTGTTCATCAGTATTTGTTCATGAACCTGTTTGTTCAAGTTGATGTCCTCTCCCTGTAATGTTCACTATACCTGCAGATCTGTAGGCACCTGGTTAAGAGTTCAACCTCACAGCACTAATGCTAAAACAAATACCCTCAGACTCTGAAAAATGCCGAATTGCCACAAGCTTCTCACTAACTAATTATGTAAATAAACTAGTATAAGTCATCTTGGACACCAAAACACCTAGCTGTGGAGTCAGCTGAAATTGGTTACTCTGAGAGTAATAAAGTAGGCTGTTACTTCTAACCAAATGTAAATATCCAGAGCCCATAACAGGGCTCCATCTAGCCCTGAGCACACCCACTCCCTCGCAGGTCCCACTTCACACCTGATCTCTGCCTGAGCTATGTCACAGACCTGCCTGTGCCTCAAACTTCAGTAAGCCTGAGCCTGAGAGTATCATCCACACAAACTGTTAAACCTTCAGGAGTGCATGGGTAAGCATGCAGGACTCTGACAGGTGGATATTTATGTCACAGGTAAGCTAAAGAACTTTTGGGTTGGAGTTACCAGTCTCAGATATAGGAGAAAACCAAATAAAACACAAACAGTAGAAAGAAGAGAACATTTGCCTGATAGCTGATAGGAAATATAACCCAGAGAATAAGACATTCATTTAGGAAAAAAAATCTGGCACAGCTGTAAAATATTCTTACTGATTCTGCAGAAAAACTTCCCAAGTGTCTTGGAAGTTGTTCAGAGTTTAGCAAATGCATAAACAAAAATGGACATAATTTGTGGGACTGAAATGGTTAATGGCTCAAACATTTTTAAGATCACTGAAGGACTTTGCCCACTGTAGCAAAGTGTGCAAAGAAGCAACTGCTCATCTGCAACCACCAAAGTCCATCCCTCCGAATATGCCTCCTGATGGGAATTTGGACTGTGAGTTAAGCCACCTGACAGGAAAACTGAGATAAGATAAAGGTAGCACTACTGTCCATTTATCTCAGGTCTAAGAAGTAAACAGGGCTGGGAAAGAAGAATGTGTCCAAGAGGGAGTAGGTGAGTTTTTGAAGGTGTGATGGTGAAACCTCCGGTCCACATAAGACCGAGGGAGTGAACATCCACGACCATGGGACAATCATGCGAGAGGCAGCTATCACGTCTCAGGAGGAGGTGTAAACCATCAAAGACTGCCAAAGGTCCCCAGACTCATTCCTCAGGCCCTCTACCAGAGGACTGCATGTGATTCAAAGTTTTGCAACAGATCCAGATTCTGCTGCATAAGACAGTGTAAAACTCCCTCACAGGGCATGTGCTGGGGCATTCCCATGTGCACCTTAATGCATATGAATACCCATTAAATTCTATGTTTCGTGGGACCCCTACCACAGAGGCGAGCAGAAGAAGAGGACCAACAGGACGCCACTGGATCCACCGGGGTGGTGACTAATTTTCCACTTAATCTATCCTTCTTTGGCCCCTCCTCTTCGCTTTTTTCTATTTCTATCTCTGTCTCTACCTCCCATTTACTGATAAATAAAATCCATACTATTGACTTTGGCATATGGTCTTGTTTGCACCTTAATTATCTCTCTAATAATCAGATCGTCACACATAAGCAAACCGTATCTAAGACAGTGCAAATTAATTTCAGAGCCCAAAACCTACAAATAGAATTGCCAGAGAGAGTAGTCATTTATTATACAAAAATTTTAAGAAGTACTACAACATTTTGTGAGAGGCTTATTACCACATACAATTTTTATTTTTAGAATAAATAAAGCAATATAAACAGTAAAGCCCAGGGTAATTGAATTCAGACTATGCTGATAGACCGCTGAGTCAACTGAGGACTATGAGCAAATGAGATGCTTCCACTGGATTTCTGCAGGGATCAGTTCGAGACCTGTTGCTATTCAGTATTTTCATCAATACTGGAGATGAAAATTGATTTTTAAAAGTTACTGGCAATGATACCTATGGTCAACAGGAAATGAGAGCACAGTAAATGGGAACAGGGCAGTTAGAAAGAGAGTGATCTGTCTCACCTCATTTAAAAGAGAAAAGTAAGAACAGACACTTCTTGTATCAGCTAGGAAGATTCCCACAGAAAAGACTTTCTTCTAATAACCTACCAAGAGATTCTGAGACAGACAAACTGACAGGAACATCTTTCTGGAAGCACTTAGATTTAGCATGCAGTTTCTGATATCTTGAACAGCTGAGCAGACATCCTGAGGCAAAATGCACTGATGATTTATGATTTCATACATGATTATCAAAAAGATTCACAGACAGTAAGAATTATCAAGGGGATAGGAAAGTTCTTGTATGGAGAAAGTGAGAAGCCACCAGGATAGATTACTTGAGGAAAGAGACACAGAGGCAGAGCTATAATAAAATGTCCAACAATTCAGGAGTAACAGTGCATCAATTCCCTTTCTGTATAACCCCTAACGACAAGGGGTTCTTCAATTAATGCTAAATCCAAAATTATGAGGAAATTCTCTCTGTATAGGAAATGTTGTGCATGGAACTCATTGCCACTAAAACCTGCGGATGCCAAAGCACACCCCAAATCCTGACATACCAGGATTCAAAAGAATATGCTCACAGAGTCATTCATTCTTCTTATGGTGACCCTGCTGCCAAAGCTCCACTGAAGACTTAAGATGACATAAGATGGTGTAAGACTTAAGATGACTGAATTCATCCACAATCAGTATGGGTGATGGCAGAATGATTACAAAACTGCCAGACTTCAGACAGTGTTTGCTTTGTAAGCTGATGATACTGGCTTACAAAAACAGCAAGAAAGGCTGGATATCTTCAAAAACCGTGCCAAAGGAGAGCAATTTCAAACCTGTTGCTTTTATATATCCTTCAAATTTGCTGCAACTACAGGACTCCAGAGAGCCTTGGGAGAGACTCCAGGCTCTCACAGATGTCTTGCTACAGCTGTGTGTGGGACAGTAGCTCCTTCTCTGACCTAGACCACTCAAATGAAGTCCGTAATGCCTGGTTCTTGACAAGTGTGGGTATTCTCTTCCTTACCCTAGCTCCGGTTCGAAGTCACAAACACTGGAACTGCAATGCTGCCTTTTTCCTGACATCACAGGACCACAAGTAGTAACTAGACTTTCCCTTTGTACTGCCCTGTTGCATACAGCTTGAAACCCTACTAGCAAGAGCAACCCAGAGTGGGCTGTGAGACTTCAGGTAGCTTATTTGTTCATGAAGTTTGTCATGTCTTGGAGAAAAACACCACAGGACAGATTATTGAAAACAAACAAACCAAAAAAAAAAAAAAATATACACTTGGCTTTTGTATTCAAAAGAATTCATCGCCCTTTTTGCATTTCTGACAACGGTGTAACAGCAAGAGAAAAGTGAAAGCATGGTTTCCATAGTAATTGTTAAAATGACAAGTTGTCACCTAAGTAATTTTAAAATAAACAAAACATTTGAAGTATGAAGGTATGAAGTCAGAACAGTTTACTTTCAATAGTGGTTGTCCACAGGCAAAAGGAATGTGGTGTTCTTCCCCCATGGCTGAACAGCACACTGATACTCCCTAACCCAAAATACACAATCAGGCAACTATTTAGGAGATTTTTGAATATGCACTGTTAATACAGTCTTCTGAGGAGAGGAAACATTATGCACTATTCTCTTTGTAAATATTACTTTTATTCCTGTGTGTACAGACACATGCCTTTACTTCCCATTTTTAATCCTCAAAAAGATGACACCTTTGTCATGAACACTGTCTGAAGTCTTGATTAGTGGCATCTTGGAGAAGAAAAATGGGAAATACACTATTTATGTTTAATAATGTTCTAACCAAGAGCAAAAAATCACAAAGCTGACATGTAGGTCAACCTAATATTAACTCTGATTTCTCTTTAAGGTTCACTGTTAAAAGAATAGGATATTTACTCCTTTTATTTTCCAAAACCAACAGTTTGAACTCAGAGGTACCTTTACAATGCAAATAATCATGTTGATCCCCATGCATTCACATAGAGATAAAACGTCACTGTAAGACAACTATGCAACAGAAAACACTGAAGGACTCCTTACTTCACTTTCTATTCCTTCTTGGCTTACCCTACACCTGCTAGAATGAAAACCTCTTCATTGCAGTGATTATCTTCTGACGATTCATGCAACAATTTTAATGTGGCATAGCGCATCATTAGTGTTCAAAAGCAGTCACTATAAAACTTTCAAAGTCTTTTTATTATCTGCAAGCATTTGCCAATTTCCTTACACTGCTTTCCTCTTCTGCTTAACTATTGTGGTGGTGCTGAGTTAATCCCCTTGGAATAAAGAATCTAATTAACATCTATTAGGTGCTTAAACATTAATTAGACTATAGTAATTTAATACTCAAGCTAATATAATATTTGAGTCTGTAAATGTGCATTTCTGCTACTGGGTAAAGCTTTTGCTGTTTCTTATTCAGAAGATTTAGGAAGTCAACCATGGATCCCAGCCTTAAAATTCTAGGAATTTAGCGGGATATTACTGGGGTTTTTCCAGACAAACTAGAAAATGAAATTCTTTTGTAATAGAATTAAACTTAAAAAGGATTAAAAACTGTTTCTTTCTATATTTTTTATTATTTTTTTCCTATTTTTTCTAGCGAAAGTAATTTATATCTTTGTTATAGGTAGGGCACCCATGAATACATTTGTGTGAGGACTTTTTCTGCTCCTTCACTGCAGTCATCAACCCAGTGTGCACTGAGAAGTGCATGGAGTGGGATGGGAGGAATACCACTGGACATCAATACCTTGCAATCTGGCAAACGTTATGCAGTTATTAAAAAAGAACTGATGCCCAATACTTCTCTCTGTCCTCAGTTTTTCCCTCTTTCACACTTGTATGCTTCACATATTCCCCTGAGAAATTCCATCCAAAAACATGGCTAATTCAATTATACCAGACTCCATTTCCAAGGAGGGGTTCTTAGACTGGTTCATACCTCATACAAAACTGTAGTATTACCATGAAGGAGAGGTCCATAGCAAATGTAGGAATGACCAACAACCCAGCCTAAATCAGAAGCTGCCCACCACACCTAAAATGAAATATAAACCAAATTATAGTTAGGAGGTATAAGAGACATTCAAAAATGCTTACATGATATTTAAATAGAATTACCTCACCAGGTTTGAGGCCATATACAGCTGACATGGTCCAGTTTAGCATAACTGCATAGCCGCCTGTTGGTCTCACAACACCCTAAATGAGAAAATTTGAGTATTAAGTACTTAAGATTAAGGTTTGAAGGATACAATTATATTGCTGTCTTCAAGGAAATGTTAAGGTTGTAGCAGCAGTAGAATTAAAGTTGTCTAACTCCTATACTTATCACTTAAGGAAAGGATCTATTACAATAAGAACATACTAACACTTCCACTAAAGAAGTAATTTTGGAAAACAAAAAAACAAACATACAATGAAACAAACATTCAGAAGATAACTAACAAAGCTAAAATTCTCTCATAAAAGCTGGATATACAAATATTTAGTCAATATATGTTGACAAAGAATAAGACATTAAGTATTACCTCACTTAAACTGTAGCATCTAAATGCTGGGCATATTTTAAATTCATTGCCTACTCTCTCTGTATCATCTCTGGAAAAGAAGAACACCTGAGAAGTAGAAAATCCCTAAAACAACTGGGGTGAATTACTCCCTGAAATGTACCTGTCTTTCTGCCATGACTCTTTTTAAAGATGTCAGAAAATCAGCTTGAACCAATGTATATTTTTGAAAGTTTCCTAGCCTGAAGTGCACATATGAATGCTAAATGAATACCATCCCAGTCCTCACCTAAAAGAGGGATTTAAAAATTAGAATGAGAGATTATCAATAGCATCATGCACCTTGGTAAACCAAAAACCAGCTCTGGAACATCATTAACAGAAAAATTTTGGCACTATTTTGCAATACTAGTATGGCCAATATACATTTCATCACCTTCTAGTACACTATTCCCAAAGAAAGAATTAAGTAAACTATGTCCTGGTGTCCTGAACTAAAATTCAGATGAAATCCACTGGACCAAACAAATACGCACTGCACAGACATTACAATGCAGCTGTCTGTGCTAGGCATGGTACGTTCTCTTGATGTACTTAATAGAATGAAACAGACACTTTCAGGTCTCACCCAAGAAATGAGGGACTGCAGAGATAAATTAACTCATTAAAATGGAGATTGCTAAGGCAGAGAATGGTTTACAAACACTTCACCAATTTCAGGCAGCAGATTGCCTTTGGTCAACTCAGCTTCTAACTTAGCCCCTGCTCTGAGATCAATAAAAGTTTTTTATGAAGGTCATACCCAGGTAGTTTTTACTTGCATGACCATTTAAATTAAGTTCCTTAAACGAATAAAAAGGTTATTTTATTCACTGAGAGTTACTTATTGTAGCTTACCGCTAGTTGAAAATTTCTCTCTTGTAAGGGTGATTGATTAAAGGTATCTGTATTTTTCTCTGCAGAGACAACACAGTGAAGTAAACTTCTCAGAACTATTACCTCTGAGATACTCTGTTGATACTCAGTCAAGGAAAATACCTATTGTAACAAAGGATCTTATCTTGGGCTTTTTGACAATATAACATACATATCCAAATTTAGGATATATACGTTGCTTTCAAGGGCCGACACCAAAGGTAAAAGCAGAAGACATTTTTCTCAGCAAAACTGATGTTTGTTTTCCCTAACGTCCTAAGAGATTCCAAACTTTACAGGCAACACCATTACATAATTTTTAGTAGTAGAACTGTTCTCTCCAGGTTGTGTGATACTGTTTGAATCAGTGGTGGTAAGACTACGGCCAGAAAATTACATTCAGCTCGTCTTCCACATTGTAAAAGAGCAGTGCAAGTACCAAGCAAACACTCAGAGAGTTCACTTTTAAAATACAATCCTTTAAAAATAGATCATTAAAACTAATTTACATTCAAAACCAAACATTTTCAAAGAATACTCTTCGTTAATTTTCACTTAATCTAAACTTCTATTTTCAGGGTATTATGTATTCAGAATTGTGCAGTAACACAAGCCTTCAGAACATGCTTTATTCCATTTAATCTGTAATGTCATTCACCATGTCTCATCTACAAGAAAATTAGCTAATATGTAAATAATGAACAAGATTAGTCAGCAACAAATGCTATCACATAAGTGATGTATTAACTGATCTTATCATTAAGTGACTATACTATGCTTATCTAAGAAAGTTTAAACACAGAAGATAGTACTGAATACAAGATATTCTGATATCCTCAAAAGTTTATTTTGTAGAAACATTTGAGGCAAACACACCTTATCTTTATATTACTGCTATTTAAATAAGCCAATGTGATTTATTCCTAGACACTGTCTTTAAAATAGTGAAATGTGAATAAATGAGATTGAACCATTTTTAGCAATGCTTCTCATTTTATAGCACTGTGCTCTGGCAAACATTTTCAACCTTTTCAATTAAATATTTTTTCAAAGGGAACTGCAAATAGTGGGTCACAGGCACCTAGATGACTGATAGTCCATTACCTTGGGCAAACCTGTTGTTCCAGATGTATACAGAATATAAAGTGGATGGTCTGAGGGAACAGAGACACATTTTGAACGCTGTGCTTTTGAAAGTTCCTCTTCCCAGTCAAGATCACGACCTTTGGTAAGAGGAACATGTCCCTGCCACTTGAAAAATAAGAAAATTGTCAAAAGAAAACCAGATGGAATAAGTGGAATTCAGTCAAAAAACATGTACTATTCAATTTTTTCATATAGTACTATTCAATTTTCTGTAATCTCTCTACTGCATTAGTTCTATTTAGTATTTAAATCTTATGAATATAATATATAAAATATAATTGTAAAATTTAAAAAAAAGCTACAATAGATACAGTAAAATTTTACTTGCAAAAAAGTAAAAGCACATGCCCTACTATCTATCTGAAAGTTAACATAAAGGCACTACAACTGTACACCCACCAAATTAGGTCGCTGGTAAATGAGAACTTTATCAGGTTTGCTCTGTACCCTTGCCAGTGCTCCTTCTAGGAGAGATATGTATTCCACTTTCCTTTTCGGTTCTACTCCAAAACTTGCTGTTACAATAAGTTTGGGCTAAAAAAAGAAGTTAGATAGTTAATATGTACATTAGCAATATATTTAAGATATGTAATCTAATAACATTTTCCATCAAATTCAATGTATAAAATCTATCTTTACATAATTAGAAACAGGCAGTTAAATCAGTTTTCTACAGTGAATCAAGCTTGTGTGATGTCACTATCCATGTACCTGCTTTTTGTTCGGAAGAACATTAATAACTTCCGACACTTCACTATTTTCAAACAGTATTAACTTCTTATTAGTTGCACAAATTTTAATGAACACAGAGAGAACAACTCCTGTCCATCTTAGCTCCTCCAGAGCTAAGACGCTCTGGAGAGTAGTGCAGTGATGTCGACAGTTTGCTGTACTGTTTTGCTGTAATGTTTTGCTGTAATGTTTTGCCTTCTTCCTAATGCTTCCAATTTTCTATTTCAATACTAGCTGTAGAACTTTGCTGGCTTTTTCACAGCCTGCAATAAAAGTCACAGGAGGGAAAATAGGAGAAGGAGGGAAAAGAAGGCAAAAAACAGACAGCAGGAAACTAGAAATACATGATAAGCTGAAGTCATAAGGCGCACGAGGGAAGTAAGGCTAGAGTCCTTGAAGAGATGGTTGAAGGATTGAGGGTGCAAAACTACTAAAAATCAGATTTGTATAGTTCTGGGGCTTTTTAGACTAATTTCTAATTCCAAACATGGGCTTCACCTCTTTGTCATTAAATTAACCTCAGGTTTTGATGTAAGACTTCCTAAGTCAAGAAATTTGCATACAATCTATTTCGACTTAGGTCTGAAGATCAGTATTTTTACTTTCCGTTTTTCAGGGGAGAAAAGGTAGCACAAAAGAAACTATGTGTTAGAACATATTTTACTTGGAAAAGAATGAGTCTTCAATCTCCTTTGTTTTGAAGTTTTAGAAGTTTATTTATCATACGCCCCTCAGTTTGATCAAGCTAGTTTACTAACTGTAGCATTAGCATAAATCTTATTAAGTAGGCATAAACCAGAATGCCACAGTTAAGGCTGCATTAAACTCAGCAGATTAAATTGTTTTCTTGTGCAATAATAAAATGTTTCCTGTCAAAATCTGGCATTCAGGAAAGATCCCTAATTGGTGTGTATTCAAAATAAAGATTTCAGATGAGCTTTAGAATTTCAGCATTCATCAATTTTCTTCTTCGAAATGCACTGATTTAATAAAAGATGATACAATACAATGCAGTTAAACTGAAAATTCATCAGGAGGCCACCCTGAAGTTAGACTGTAATAAATACAAGATATACAGTTCTATTCAAGTGTTAAGATGAAAGACTCTTGTCATCACTAGTTTTATAGTAATTTGTAAATGATGCCACCTGTGCTCATCAACTGCTTGCATGCAGTAAGGACATCTAAAAACAAACAATACTAAATTAGCTAAGGTGATGTACTACCCAAGAGAAGAAACATCATGGATCACTCTGTGCAATTCAAAGGCCCACTACTGGTTTTAACTGCTCTTTTCTACTGTTTTACCTCTCTGCCTAACGACATTTTTCCCCTACACCTCTCCTCCCTGTTGCTTTCATACATCCATTTCCCACCTCTTCTGTGGCTCTATGTAGTCCTGCATGTTAAGCTTAGATAGAAATATAACTCGTTTGAAGAAAAACCAGGGAGAGTTCAAGGGTCTGCTGGAGCAGAAACGACAGAGACAGCGAGATATTGAAAAAACCAAGATTATGAAGCAGAAATGAGATAAAGCAAGGCCCAGTAGTACAAGATGCTTGTACAAGACCAACACTTTTATTCTGTTGTAAAGACTTCTCCTACGAGTTCTTCTGTAGTCTCTAATACTCCTCAAGTGATGCAGCTGACACTCTGAAGGAGGGGGTGCCATCCAGAGAGACATGGACAAGCTCAAAGAGTAGGCCCATGACAACCTCATGAGGTTCAACAGGGCCAAGGGCAAGGTCCTGCACCTGTGCCAGGCCAACCCCCTCCTAAATTCAATGCACTCTGGGGAATAAAGGGATTTAGAGTAGCCTTGCCAAGAAGGATTTGGGGATACTAGTGGACGAAAAGCTGGACATGAGCAATGCTTGCTGCAACAGGACAAAGAGGTAATGGTTTCAAATTAAAAGAGTTTTATACTAGATAAATCTAGTTTTATACTAGATAATGTAGTTTTAAACTAGATAAAAGGAAGAAATTTTTTGCAGTGAGGGTGGTGAAATACTGGCACAGGTTGTCCAGAGAGGTGATACATGCTCCACCCCGGGAACATTCCAGGTCAGGTTTGACAGGGCTCTGAGGAACCTGATCTAACTGAAGATGCCCTGCTCGTTGCAGGGAAGTTAGACTAGGTGACCTTTAAAGGTCCCTTCCAACTGTTCTATGATTCTATAAACCCACCTATTGTTTTGATATTACAAATTATATATTCCCAGACTCAGGTGAAAGGAAAGATGACAAAAAATCCTGTTCTCATGCTCTGTATCACTTCATCACAATTCACTGCAGAATGCCTGTAACTACCAACACCTGACACAAGTAGAAATTACCAGCTGCAGGACTTTGCAGCATTCCCAGACCTATTTAAAATTCAAGATAAATTAAGGTAAGCTGGCCAAGTGTACCTGTTCACAGTCATTAGAAAGTGCTTGTTATTTCTTTCACTCAGACTTTCCAACAGAATGTGAAGTTTGATGTTTTTTCCACAAGAGCATCTTACAGACAGCTTTCCAGTGCACATCTTTAATGATTTCTAGTTAATTTTATCTACATCAGCTCCTGTACTGCAGCATCTAAGCCAATTCACATAAAAGCCTAATAAAAAGGTTGGGTTATTGTGCAACTGTTTTATTTATTCAGTATTTTTACTATCACAGGCGCTTACAAGTAACCTCAGGAGGGTGCAATTCACTTATCATGAAAGCTTTACCATGTTGAAGATTGGGGCATGTTTTGAAACTGACATTGAGTATGTGCCTCTCCTCTTTACTCACATTTTTATTATACATCAAGTGGACCAAAAATCATCCATAACACTTTGGCCTGCCTTTTAAAGAAACCAAAAGGCAATGTAAATTAGGATTTAATCCATGGCCTGCAGCTAATAATTCTATAGCTCACCCTTCAAAAGAGCTGCTGTGTGACCTTGGGTAGAAAAGTCAAACTTGTCTCTTTTCATTTTAAGGCATGAAGCAAGGATTGTGATTATTGTGGTCTCTCCCTTTTTTCCCTGAGGAAAAATCATTGGGAATAATTAGTTAATAACTGGAAAATACTCTAAAAGTAAACATGCTAGATGATTTGTATTGTAGCAACCTCCATTTTTAAAGCTTAAAATATTTTTCCCCAATTCTTCCCCTACATTATTTTTCCCCAATTACAGCTTGTTAAAAAAATGGGGAAGTGGGAAGACAGGGAAAACTAGAGAGCTGTTGTTAGCCTTTCTTAATCATTCCAACAAACCATTTTGGCCATTTCATTTACATCTTTGTTAAAGCATCAAGGAGAAGAGGGGGAATGCATTCAACTTTCTATTTACAGATATTTATAAAACTGAAGCTTCAGTCATCTGAAAAGCACTTCTGTACACAGAAATCTAAGAGAAAGTTCCACAAATCCTGGAGATTTGGGCCCTATACAAAATCCTGTTTTGGTTTATATGTCTAAGCAACATGATTCAGTGGTAAGACAGCTACCACAGAGAGTCTGTGGTATGATTCAGATGATCGACCAAGGTGACAAAGTCTTTACCTTGTTCACTAGCAGAAAACAAGAATAGGCCATTTCATTGTTAGCTGCTTTGGAACTAATGCATACACAAGCTACTAATATGCCTATATAAGGTACTATTGACCTTTGACTATTAGCCAAGTACTATTTTGATTTTCAGTAACACAGACTTCATAATGCATTATAAACAAGCTCAACTTTTGCTGAACACAAGCCTTTAAAGCATTCACTCCTATTAATTATGTCATCTGCACAGTCACTTATTTAAGGCAACTGTTTCCATAGCTGTCCTGCTTCGTGTAGAAAATAAATTAGGTAGAATTATAGCTTGTCCTAGTTCCAGCCAGGACAGGGTTAATTTTTGGAGTAGCCAGGAGGGGCACTGCCAGGACCCAGAGGTCATTCTATCCCACCTCAAGCCATAGACAGGTTGGGAAGGGGATGGGTCCTCTCCAGAGGGTGTGGTGGGGTAGTGCCGGTTCCGCAGGGTGAGCACTCACGTGTCAATCATTCACCTCTCTTGTACACTCTGTTATGAGTATTGTTGCTGTCACTGTTCATTTATTTCATTGCTGTTTCTAGCACACTGTTCTTACCTCAACGTGATCTTTAGCACAGGGAGGAGGAGGGAGAAGGGGGATCGACCAAACAACATGTGGTTTGGGGTGTTTCAATGAGAACAATAAATTGGGGAATACCATTCCTAAATCACAACTTAGCTGAAAAAATGTACTACCTAATATGTCTAAACATCAGATAAACCAATGAAATCATTTAGGGTTGGCAGCACTTTCCCCATACACTTGATGAAAATGCTGAACCAAAAGCCAAGATTAAGGTGATGCTTTGTAGAAAAAGATTGACAAACATGAGAAGAAAGTACACCCTATACAGACAACAGTGTGTTAAACTCCTGCTTTTCTAGAAGGGCTCAAAATTCCTCACTCAGTGTCTGCTATACAAGTATCAACCTCAGCACAGATGTAGTATTTTGTTCATATTGCAACAATAGGTATTATAAACAATTTGAGATCGTATACCTCACAAAGAGAAATGTTATCCTGTCTGGAAAAAAACCCAAACAAAGGTTTTTAACATTGACTGAGAGGAGTAGCTAATGCAATGGTGTTTGTTGCTCCAAACAGGTGATTACCTTTGCATGATCAATGCGAACCGAAAGCTCTTTAGATGCAAATCCACCAAAAATCAGGCTATGGATGGCTCCTATTCTTGCACAAGCCAGCATACAGTACACTGTCTGTGGAATCATGGGCATGTAGATGACCACACGATCTCCTTTCTTCACACCATGTTTGATCATGACGTCAGCTAACCTGGAGACCTGTACTGACAAAACATTCATATTTAAAGTTCCTCCAGATCTGCTGCTGCCCCATAAAAAAACACCTTTCACACAGTCAACAGATGCACAACATAAAAGAGACAAGCTAGTATGATGAAGAAAGCTGATGTAATGTAGTAGAGGTTCAATAAATTAAAGCCATTTTCCTTTTTGCAAAAAACCCACTAATATATTTTTCTTTTGTAAAATAAAAATGAAAGGAGGCTAACTATTGTAGTCAGTACAGCAAAAAAAAAAAATCAATAGCAATGTCTAGAAAAATTTTAAATGACACTCTAACCACTCATTCTTTTAATCAGGTAATTGTTTCTATTTCTCAATTTTAGCTCTTAAGAATGAATGTGAACAGGGCATTTCATAATACAAGTTCTGTCCTAACTAACAAACTTTGAAACACAAATCAATATGTAGTAATATTTTCTTTACTACAGTGTCATAAACTTCTCAGAATCTGAGACGAGAGACCTTACACCCTGAACCAAAGATAAATACAAATTTAGAGAAATATCTAAATTTCAAAATTCATTTTTGCTGTCATTTTCAGATTTTCATTTTTGCTATGCAGAAACCTGAAGACAGACTACATACAGACACAAAGGACTGGAACTCAAGAAATGCAACAGACTGATCAGCAGCAATGCCTCTGTAACGCCATGAGAAAATACTTATTACTTTGACAGTACACAATATTCTGTCACAAAAGTAGTATTGAATATTTCATTAGTATGCCAGGATGGACAATTTACCACATAGTAAGTTGGGTTATAGTGAGCATGGGAGCCTGTGACAAGCACTGTGCAGTTGTCCCAACCTGCTTGTTGTGGCATGGAAATGTGGCACCTTCTGAGAGAAATGCTTTCATTTATATTATTTAAAAATTTTTCTCTTTTTAAAGAGTAACTACATTCCGTCCTAGAATCCTGATACATGTACTGAAGAGGACATCAACTGCTTTGTATGGAGTAAGAACATCTAAAAACAACCAATACTAAATTAGCTAAGGTGATTTACTATTCAAGAGAAGAAGCATCATGGACCACTCTATACAAATCAAAGGCCCACTACTGGTTTTAACTGCTCTTTTTTACTGTTTTACCTCACTGCCTAATGACATTCCTGCTCCTATATTGCTTTTATATATCCATTTCCCACCTCACTGTTTCTATCTTCAGTGGAAATATATGTTCAGACTTTCAGTAACCTGAGACAGTAACATCCAGAAGCTCCAGAAGCGCATCTGCTCTGTCTTTGCATTTAATTCACAGCTCATCCACAATCAAACAGCACATTTCTACACTTCTCCCTGAGGATTTTAGAAAGTGGAAACACAGAAGCCCCAAGCAGGCACTCTTGCATCAGCAGATACTGCATAAGTTCTGTTTTCTGTAAGCATTGCATAAATCCCTGCTGTTATTTTCAACCACAAGAAAGAACATGTTTGCAAGGCAAAGTCATCACCACATCAAGCCGAAAACTCACACAGACTAAGGTATCTATATTATTTGTATGGAACCGAACTCCTATCTTAAATATTACTGATTTTCAAGAGAAAATATCTTTAATGCTAGACTTGACAGTACCTATTCAATATAATATAAAACTGATATACAATATCAAAACTCAGCAAAAACTAAAGCCTGGACATGTACAAAGCTAGAATTTATTGCCATACCAGCACTTACAGTCACTTCTAGGTATAACTGGTGAAAGTAATTGTAAATAAAGATAACTCTACTTCCAAAGGTAAATTATTTTTCTATACTTCCTAGTGTAAAAACATTAAAATCTGCAAAGACAGAGCTAACACCACCTTCTCTCAAAGACACATGAAAGCTAATAGTTATCTTCCCTGCTTGTGACTCTCAAGCAAAGAGCTGACAAAAAGGCCAGAGGCAATGAAAATAATATTTAATGAGTGCTTTTATAGTCACTATAAGTGTGGATAGTGGGCAATACATAGTTAAACACAATGGACAAGTATTATTATTGTTCATTATCATTATTTCATAAATAATTATTGATAATTACAAAAAAGGCAATGTTTGCTTGCTAAAGGAAAAAGACATTTCATGATCATAATTAGTAATTTTGTAATAGAGGACTCCAAGTGCTTGTAAATATGCTATGTAACTGGTTCCTGGGTGTAGGAGGGAGACAGTGAAGAGATCTGCATGTACTTAAGTAATTTCTTTTGAAATCTATCATAGCTAAATTGTATTTAAAGCAGAGCAGGTGTACAGCATACTGCAGACAGGAGCTACACGTCACCTGTGCGAACCCAGTAATCACTTGTCTACACTTCATTTCCCCACTCTAAAGAGTGTAATGTCACTGAACAGCCCAATACAATACATGAGTATCTGTAATTTTCCTTGTGCCCTTTCCTTCATCCTTCTGACAGCCAGGGAACATTTGGACTATATAATAAAAGACTGTCTATCTGCAACTATTTGGAAGACAGGGGAACATTGTAAAGCAGGTTTACATTGCCCTTCAGATTGAGGTGGTAGCCCTGAAACATCCAAGCAATCACTTTCTAAAAAAAAGGGGAAGGGGGAAAAGTGAGTACTGACATTTCATTAAACTGCCAAAAGTCATGAAATCTTCCACTTTGTTACAATGCGTTGTCATTTATGATTTACATTAAAACAGCGTAGTGTACTTTATCACTCAAAAACTAACATGCTATTTCTTCACTTTTCTTCAAGTTCAAGACTGCTCACTCACTTTAATTTATTTGACACTTCAGTAATAAAATCACTTGAGACCAAGTGATATAATAAGAAACTCAAGCAGGCTTCCAGCTTTGAAGATCAGAGCATAAATTACACTTCTATCAAGTGCATGGACCCAGTGAGCATACTTTTAGCCAGCGACCAAACAAATACTACAGCTGTATTGCAGCTAAGGTTTCTAAGTAATTCAGTTCTGAAGTAAACTGCGAGCGTGTACTAACAGCAGTTTTGGTCCATGACAAAAGAATTCCTCTTAAAAGATACAAAACCAGAAATCCTATTCAAAATGCTCAAAAGAGGAATTCCAAACCTTCCTGGGTTGAACAGCGACTGGGACGCACAAGCACAGAATACTTTAATGCAAGCTAAACTCTCCTAGACCTACAAGATCCATGAAAAAAATACAACAGCCTATGTCCCTCCCATTTTCAGCAGATCTCTTTGCTATTTTTGTTATCAGGAGTCCAGTAGCTAGCAGATTAACTGAATTAAATTTACTGTACAAGAGTGGACCAGAAAGCTTCAACAGACAAGCTAATAACCTCAAATATTGCCTTTCACATTTATTTGCTTTTGATTAAGAACAAACTGTAGAGAATTCAGAAATAGTATTTAGATAGGACTCAGCCTCCAGCAAGATTATAATAAACTTCTGAGTGAGTACTACTACGTACCCCAGAAAACTTAAACCAGTTCTTCCATTTGGTTTGGCAACGCTCTCTAAGAAGAAATGTAGATGAAAGGATGTGTACGTCAACTAGCAAAATCTTCTCACTCTGCACAAATCTGCCATGTTCTAAGACAATTAATACACTTATAGAGACATAAACTTAGGAGACTTAATATAATATCAAGCTTAAAAATCAGAAAAAAGGCTACTTTTCAAGTTCTTTTCAGAGGACATTTCTACCAAGCAAGTTCATTTAAGATAATTTACATGAAAATGTTTTATTACTGCATTAAAATAAAACAAGTAATATATGTAATGTATATATATATTTATTTCAAATACATACATATATTTGCATATATATTGTGTATGTATCATAAGTATTGAAGGCAAATGACACAAAAATTCTATATATAAAATTGTAATTATACTTATTATATATAAGTATAAATAAAATTAGATAAGGAGCTGGATCTTTTCAAAGTCTTCTGACTTCATAAAAGACCAAAGCTAGTTGTGTTTTGGACTTGGTATACAAATAGAAAACTGGTAAGGAGTAAATGTTTTCTGTATTTTCCTTAAAAGGTAGAATGCGTAACAGGTTTATAATTTCTTTGTAGCTGTATGACTTCTCTTCTTTGCAACATTGGAATAAACCCCTCACAAACTGAATTACTGTATTCTGAACCCCATTTCACATTTTAAACCATAGGTTGACATTACTTCACACACCACATGCATATCTTAAGTACAGTGCGTGTGTTGCATTCAAAGCAATCCATCTTGCACATTGAAACACATTAAGGAAGAATCCAAGTCTGACTCCAACATTTCTTTGTACTCAAGTTCAACTGCTACATGTAAGTGGAAGAAAAAAGCCAGCCAAACAAGAGCAGCAGCACCAGGGCAAAGCTCCAGCTGACAGCCGTGAGAGTCAAGAACCTTCAGTGGGGCAGGCTGCAAACACCCATGGTGGCAACAGCCCATGGTGAGGCACGGAGTGAATCTGAGTGGGTTAGTGCAGAACTGGATAGTCACAACCTCAGCAGGGGTAAGCTACCTCAGCCAACAGGCAAGTCAAAATCCACAGACCTTCCAGACAGAAGGGCCACTGGCACTCCCATGCAAGCCTGCGTAGGGGCAGGTGACGCAGCTTTCTTTAGAGTTCCTCCAGTTACATTTCATTTGGGCTTACACTTAATTATGCAGCAATAGCCAAGGTACACATTTCATTTCTATGGAACTGTATTTTTGCTCATCAAAGCCACTGTCAAGAGACTTGACTAATGCTATGCTTAACCTTTTAAATAAGATCTGTTAGGGAAAAAGAAAATGAAATCAAATACGGACAAGTTAAAAATTCAACCAACCAGGTAAAAAAATCTATTAAACTGTAAAAGAAAAAGAGAAAATAAAGTTCAAAACCTACTGGATGCAGTATAATTTGGCAGAGGTAGTAAAGCTTATAAATTAATACTGAACACAGCAAAACGAGTAAACTAGTGAGGTAGACCATTTCTACCTCTCTGGCATCTACCTACTGTGCAATATTTACTGCCCCTTCTCATTAACAAGGTTATTCTGAAACATACCTGTTCCAGAAGTTCCTTATATGTTATTTTCTCTTTGGTATTTGTTACAGGACTGTCATAAATAATGGCAATTTGGTCTCCTCGTCCATTCTCAACATGACGATCTACAGCATTATAACAGATATTCAGCTCTCCACCTACAAACCTAAAAAAGAAGTTTTAAGTATGTAATAGCCAGTCTTCCAAACCAAGAGAACTTTTTTTTTAGCATTTTTTGTTTTTATTTTAAGGAATGAGAGCATTCAACTAAAACACAGTTCTTAAAACATTATACTCACTTCAATAAGTCATTTTTTATTCTATAACCTCATGACTGATTCAACAAACTAAATACAACTATTAGTGAAAACAGAGAAGTTAAAGTACTGTATCTTAATTGACTTAACTAAGAATCTGCTAAACTTGGTCTTGGTTTAACTTAATTTGCATTAATCACTGATTTTTATATCTACGGTATCACAGAAAAAGCAAGAATTCACATAAAATAATTCAACATCATGAAAATATGTTACTATTCTACTTTGCACAGTGCACACATATCCTTTTCAAGAAGAACAGGTTCAGGACTCAAAATAGTCCTATTCATCTCTTGGCAGTAACAGTTAAGCATACAAGCATCTATAGCTAAATCAAAGTGACCCACACAGTTATAAGATCATATAATTATAATGCATTTGACAACACTGTTTTACACCAGTGACTCAGAATTTTCTGTGAAGTGATATGAGTCATAGCCTCTTCAATCGCTAGACATTTACAGAAAATTCTTACCTTCCAATTAAAAAAAAACATTTCACAGACTTAGGTTTCCCTTTTATTGTCAGCTTACACAGAAAAAGAAAATTCACGTGCAGCATAATCCTTAAAGTACAAAAATACAGAAGGTACCAGATACAAGGACAATTCTACTTACTGGAAGGTGACACAGTACCTAAAAGTTAAAGTTCACACTAAATGATGCTCTTTTTGTTTGTTTTTCTATCTGCATGTATCTCTCTGCAGTAAAAATAGCAATATACAGAAAATACAAAATTGAGAGTTTCCAAAAGGTCCTGTGGGGACAGTGATAACATATTGTTACAATGCAACTAGAAATAACAGATGGCCTAAAGTACCCCACTACTAGTTAAAAAAGGTATTTCCTTCTTCACTTCTCCTGTTTAGTAAAGGACTGCTCTCAATCAGGATATTTTATATATTACTCTTATATCCATACATACAGATGCCATGGGACAGTTTTTACTGTCCAAAAATGGTAGTTATGAAATTAAAACAATATAGGATGTTTAGGATGCAGCAATCTTACTGCAACTCCTTTACAATGCCACTAACACAAAGAAAGTGGGGGACCATGAAAGTCACAAACCATTCTGTACTACAAAACCCTTCCCCTGTAATGAAAACCACATGAACAGTAAAGGACCTGGAATTGTTTCAAATAATATAGAGAAACTCTGTATTACTGTCATAAAAGTTGTGTAAGATCCAGATTTTTATATCAAATCACTGTAGGATGATATAAGTAAGGAAACACAATACCTGGACTACGCATATTCACTTAAAAATGGTCAAAACATGAGCAGGCATGAGAGCTTTGGTTCTTCTAAAGATACATGGCAACATCAACATGAATTTTTAGCAATCACTTACAAACAACTGCGTGAAAGAGATATAACTGTCATTTAATCAAAAACCAAGACTATCTGGAAGGTGTGATGAGAGCTTTGCTACCCTGTTCAGAAGGAAAGAGGTTCTGATAGGATCAGAAAAGAGGAGATGCACCTACCATCACTGCAAGAATTTGGCTTTCCTACTGTCACCCAAGGACATGCTCAAATTCTGGCTGACAAATAAAAGCTGCATGGCTTTAAAGAGCTGCCCTGTGCTGCTGCAAGTTTCTGTTCCAGAGATTCTAATAAAGATGAGCACCTGTGAGGAACTTTGATTTGCATGGTTTCAGCTGAAAAGAAAAAGCAGCCTGAAACCAGGACCCTTGCTATAAGCACATCAATGAGATGCTCCTATTTCAAACACTGGTCTAGAATCAGAAAGAAAATATTCCAATAGACTGCAGAAAGATCAGAAATGGATATGCAGGATGTTTGCAAGAACTGCCAGTAAGTCTTACCATAATAAGCAGGACTGTAAAATGCTAATCTGTAGCTAACCAGATAATTATCTCAACACATACTACCAAATGAATCCAAATCTGAAGAACCTTATTGTACGCTGTGTTCCTAATGCTGATAATTTATTAACATTAAACAAATGGAGTGGAGAAAGAATCAAACAAATAGAGCACACAGTAACAACCTAACACATCAAAGAAACTACATCCAGTTCACTAGCAGTCTCTTTGAAATGATAGTCTAGTGTCCACTGGTGCTTTGATGGAAAAAAATGACAGGGTTATTCCAGTCAAAAAATCACACAACTTTTAACTGGCTGTAGTATCAAAACAGCTTGTGCCACAGCAACATTTTAAACTGCTATTCTGACAATACCTACCTATCCTTCTCATGCCTTTTTTTCCATACATCCATGAAAGCAGCAGCCTTTGATAATCCACATTATGTCAGATAACTTAGGCCAAATAAGGCATCTTCTTAATAATTTGAGTCTGATTACCTACAGCAGGACCCCCTTGAACCTCTCTGCTTACAGCAGCCACTTAGGACATACAGGCTCTTTGTGACTGGGGTTCAACCCCTCTCATCTCGCCCCAGCCCTGAGGACTCTCAGAGCTTGTTGTTTCACCTCAAGCACATGCACTTGCCTCTTAAATCATACTTTAAAATTACTACTTTATATTAACATTTAAGGAGTAGAAATAGAAGAGGGCTGATCCCCATGTTTTACCTTTGGCAAGTCAGTTGTGTCTCCCACACAAGACTCCCAATACACACAGCTTAACATCTACCATACATGGCCTGGAAATATTTTTTATTGCATTTGGTATTATTTTGGATGTGACAACAGCCTACTTGATAGTAATGAAATACGTATAGCATTGAAGAAGGCAACACATAATTATGCCTTAATTCACTTCACTCCAATATTCAAATGTTACCCCTTAATTTCAAGCACTATCTGCAATCCTAAGAATCAAAACAGTTGTATTCAGAGACAATTTTCAGTCTACATCTAATGGGGAGGAAGGAAGGAAGGAAGGAAGAAAGGAAGGAAGGAAGGAAGGAAAGAAGGAAGGAAGGAAGGAAGGAAATGCTCTGAATAAAGACAGCATATATGCAAAAGGAAAAACTACATTAATATTATTTTGCATCATTTTTTTTTTAGAAAAAGCATATTGATAAAATTCTATCATGCCATGCAGGGTACATCTACTTCTCCAAGCTAGGTTCCCAGGGATCAAGTAGATTTTATCTTTTTAAATTTTTTAGATGAAATGAGAATAGAAGCTGAATAAAATGTTACACAATATTAGATAGTTTGAGACCTTATTATGTAAATTGATCCTGTCACAGTTTCAGAAGCGTAAGCAATATTTGAATAGCAATCTGGGCAACATTTCCAAAATTCAAAGGGGATTATATATTGCACATATGTCTTAGCATCAAAGAAAAAACAAATGTTGCAAAATTGCTCTCTGCCTGCACGTTAGGGAAAACTGTTTCCACATTCCTAAATAAATACTTGTTTTAACCCTTTTAACTGGGATTCCACAAGATTCCAAAATAATCTGTTCAAGTGTCTCACTAACTTCAGCATTAAAAAGATTTTTCTCTCTAACATCTAAAGACTGTTTTCCATGTTGCAATTTAAGAGTTTCAGTTTTGACCTGATCAAAGCCAACTTGAGGAAGTAAAAGCATATTGATAAAATTCTATCATGCCATGCAGGGTACATATACTTCTCCAAGCTAGGTTCCCAGGGATCAAGTAGATTTTATCTTTTTAAATTTTTTAGATGAAATGAGAATAGAAGCTGAATAAAATGTTACACAATATTAGATAGTTTGAGACCTTATTATGTAAATTGATCCTGTCACAGTTTCAGAAGCGTAAGCAATATTTGAATAGCAATCTGGGCAACATTTCCAAAATTCAAAGGGGATTATATATTGCACATATGTCTTAGCATCAAAGAAGAAACAAATGTTGCAAAATTGCTCTCTGCCTGCACGTTAGGGAAAACTGTTTCCACATTCCTAAATAAATACTTGTTTTAACCCTTTTAACTGGGATTCCACAAGATTCCAAAATAATCTGTTCAAGTGTCTCATTAACTTCAGCATTAAAAATATTTTTCTCCCTACATCTAAAGACTGTTTCCCATGTTGCAATTTAAGACTTTCAGTTTTTACCTGTTCAAAGCCAACTTGAGGAAGTTTTTCCTTCCACTTCTTTATGTTGTTTTAAATTCTGTATGTTTTAAAACCCAGGTCTCCCTTTTGGCTTTTACACCAAAAAATTTCAAACAATTCCTTCATCCTTTTCTTGACCAATCATGTTTCTTAGCTCTTATCATTTTTCATGTAGGCAAAACCAGATGTTTTGTACTGTATCAGCCACTGATGCAGTTTAGAATGGTACCTGGGATTACTGATTCAAAAAAAAAAAAGAGTTAGGGGATGGTGACACTGAGCATTTACTTTCCGGAAATCATTTTGCATTCCACTGACATAATACTGGTATTTCCAATGGCAGAGAGTGAAGAAAACACACTGGGGCATGTTGCATGTTTCTTTCATGCTCTTACAGTATTTAGGAAGGAAGAATTGCCTTATGCCTACATTTTAAATACAGTAACAGCCTCCTTCAACTTCTTCAATTGAAGTAAATTACATTAGAAAATATATGAAAAGCATCTATTTCTGTAAGTCTCAGGTTTTCCAACCAAAAGCAAAGATATTGGGAAAAAAAAAAAGATATTTTCAAATTACCTAATAAAATGTCTCCAAAAGAGGAAACAAATTCTAACTCAAGAAGCACATACATGAGCTTCTTAATACTATTTTT
>VYXC01000811.1:398343-411808 GCA_013397175.1 Platysteira castanea
TAAGTCTCAGGTTTTCCAACCAAAAGCAAAAAATTTGGGAAAAAAAAAAGATATTTTCAAATTACCTAATAAAATGTCTCCAAAAGAGGAAACAAATTCTAACTCAAGAAGCACATACATGAGCTTCTTAATACTATTTTTTAGGTCTCCATAAGCAGCTTCCAAGGTAAACCTCTGACCCAGAACTCCACCTTTACCCTGTTAAGCCAGCAAGCTATGTTTCACTTGGAAGCCTGGCCTCTTTCTCAGTTGAGTTCCACTGTCTGTTCATTGCCTCTGAAAGACCCTCTTCTGTGGTCTCTCCCTCTTATATTCAGTCAAGTACTTGCCCATCTGTCCTGCTGAGCACACTGGCTGCTGGTACCTGTTTGGGACTTCAGAGGCATTAAAGTACAACACTCTATCACATACAGCCTTTTGTCACTTAAAGGGAATTTTAAAAAAGAAATAGAACTGCATGTTGCACATTGAGACATTTGTTTGCACAAATTTGAATTGCTTAAAGTTTCATTATTCATAGAACAACAGGTACTTGGCATGCAAGCAATTACAGCCTGATGCTGATTCTTCAGATTTGCATCTTTTTATAATGCCACAGAATCACAGACTGGCTTGAAGTTGGAAGGGAACTCTGGAGGGCATCTTCTCAGGCAGGTCTGTGGCATCCCACTCTTAAGGGGAGGGCAGAACCTAGGATTCATAAATGCTCATGGTCAAAAAGAATGGCAAAAGTCAGTGGGTCTGCAAAAACTTACGAAGTTTTATTGGTGAATTGCACATACTTTGTATGGAAATTGGTATAAGTTAGTCCCTGATATCCCAGTATAAGCACATGGCAGTGGGTTTTGGATAAAGATAGTGTGAAAGGTAAAAGAGAGAGATTAAATAAAGAGGGGGAGAGAGAAAGAAAACAAAAAAGAAAGAAAATGAGATCACCAGTCCTGGCTCCAGTGTTGATCCAGCTGATGGGCTGTCCAGCAACCTGAGGCACACAAGCACCTGGGCTTTGTGGAGGTACCATTTCATAGATAAGTTTCTTGCTTTCTATGCAAATTAGTTATCATGCATGGTCCATTCTTCCAGACCTTTCTGAAAATGGGTAAGAGGGCTTCGGCAGTCTTTGGTGGTCCTGATCTCCCTTTCAGTCCATGCCCACTTCCCAACCTTCTTCCTGCCCTGTACCATGTTGTGCTTATCTCCAGGAACTAGAACAAGGACATCTGTCCCAGAAAAGTGCTGTCCTACCTTTGTATGGTCCCCTTCTCCAGCCACATCCTGATCTTTTTCACAGCACTGTTATTACCAACAAACCTTGGTTGGCTCCACAGCTATCTGGCTATGGGTGTTTGAGACATACACATTACCACCCTTATCTTCTAGGCTTCTACAAGGTCAGCCTGGAGTCAGTAGACCAGGACCATGTCCAGCCGGCATTTTCATATCTCCAAAATGGAGATCCCACAAGCAGCTCTGTGCCAGTGCTCAGTCAACCTCACATTAAAAAAGTGTTTCCTGATGCTTAAAGGGAAAACCTTGTGCTTCAGTTTGTGCCCATTGCCTCTGGTCCGATCACCAGACACCACTGAAAATAGTCTGGCTCTGTCTTCCATACAAGTATATCTTCCCTTCAAGTATTTGCCCACATAAAAAAAGATAATTTCAGTTTCTGCATCCACAGAGGAAGAAAGATGCAAGTTTAAAAGTGAGGCTAGAAAAGAGTTTGGAAGACAAGTCTGACTTCAGACCATGAAACATCCATTTTTCCCTCTCAAAAGGCCAAATAACTTGAGAATTCACAATACTTTACAAACATCTAACCATGCTAATTTCAGCAAGCAAGTTTATCCTGCTCAGCAAATCAAACCGCACTTGTTTGACAGAATCTGATAGCAAAAATATGTTCATTTGCTGTATAATATTCCCATTCCTTAGTTCTTCAAAAGTAACCATTGTACTGATTTCATTATGTTTGGGAATACTACAGTCAATGAGCTTTACTGGTCTTTAATCACAGGATCACAGAACCACTTAGGTTGGAAAAGACCTTAAGATCATCAAGTCCAACCATTAAACCCAGCACTGCCAAGTCCACCATTACATCTTGTCCTGAAATGCAACATCTACACATCTTTTAAATACCTCCAGGTTTGGCAATTCCTTCACTTCCCAGGGCATCCTGTTCTAATGCTTAAAAACCTTTTCAGTGAGGAAGTTTTTCCTGATATGCGATATTCCTAATAGCCAGTATTTCTAACATGTAAACCTCCCCTGGTGCAACTTGAGGCCACTCCCTCTTAAGGTCCTACCACTTGTTACTGTGGAGAAGAGGCCAACCCCACCTGGCTACAACCTCCTTTCAGGCAGTTATAGAGAGCAATAAGGTCTCCCCCGAGCTTCCTTTTCTCCAGGCTAAACAACCCCAGCTCCCTCAGCTGCTCCTCACAGGACTTGTTCTCTGGACTCTTGTCTAGACCCTAATTATGCAGGCAATCCTACCTGGACTTTCTGAATAGTGCCATGACCTTGAGATCAAAGTCTCAGGGACCCTATCTATCCATTTTAGAACTTCTGACTGTTACACAGCCCATCACGGCTGGGTGTTGCTTATAATTTAGCTTAAGACATAAATTTTCACTACTAGAGGTATCAAGCAATGATATCAGACACCAATAAGAAACCAAGCTCCACTCCACTGGTTTTGTATCTTTTAATCTGTACAGATTTGAGAATGATTAATATTTTTTTTTAATTATTGGCATTTTTAATCAAAAACTAACCAAAAAAAATACAAAAAGGGCAAAGAACACTGATGTACCAAACAAAGACAACCGCTATCTTACATTGTCTTTTATACTCTGCATCAGCCTCTTCTTGAGAAAAGATCAAAAAGCCTGATTTTTTGCTGAAAAAGAGGCAAAGTGGTAAACACAAAATTTTAACAGTAAACTACCTTTGAGAAAGTATTGAAAATCCTATCCAGCAATTTACAAGAAGGATATCGTATTATGCCTTAGAGTAGCCCATCATTCACTGATGAAGATGTGTATTCAATGCCAATGCCTTTGCCAGTCATTTCCTTAACCAAAACATCTAAGTTATGACCTACTTAGTGTGAGAGATGGGTGATATTTTGCTGAAGCCAAAAGGTTATTAAGTTAAATAATGAAAGTTATTGGTTCTACGTGTTGTTGGTTTTGGTTTGGATCTGTTCTGGTGGGTTTGTTGGGTGTTGCTGTGAGCTGGAAGAGGGGCGGGGTTGAAGACTTGACTGAGAGCAGGGTGGGATGACAGTGGCGTGACAGAAACTAGGCAGGCGGGAGAGAATGTAAGCTCCCGAGTACCCAGCCAGTGGGAAAGGGGACAGGGACCGCCCCGGCCGGGAAAGGGTGAAAAATGTAGCCACTTTGTTGAAGGGAGTGCGTGTGCTCGGCTCTCGGGGACGGAGACACACACCCGACTCACCTGACGCGTAACTAAAAAATAGTTTGCTTTTGCTTCGACGACTTTGTCTTCATTAAATTGTATCAAAAAGTTAGTTCATTTCTAACAACAGTATCTGAGATTAAACAATCCAGTAAGCCACAGTTTTTAGACACCTGTATTTTCATACACCTGCTTCCCCTGGCACCTGAAGCCGGGTTTCGATGTTCACGGCAACTTGTTGCCAATTCAGACCCAAAAGGGGTTGGACAGGGGAGTATCAGGAGCATTCATCCACATCATCCAGCCACACGTGGACTCACGCATGCACATGTCACGCTTGCCAGGGCGCACGCTAACACGCCCTCACCCCAACACGCTCATCCATGCTGGTTAACTTAATCATTAAGTTTAACCAACTGTAATCATTTAACTCCTTCAAGCTCCGCAGCCGTCTCCTCCATCAGCGATGGCACACGGACAATCCCAGAAAGATGCTGGGATAGTTCTGTGGTGAGCACATGACCCCCAGCCCAGCACACCCGCACCCCCCTGGGCANCGGCGTGCTGCCGCCCCACTGAGTTTTGGCAGCGCCGCCAGCCTGCCCAGGAAACCCATTCTCCGCGGCCTTCAAGGGAGAGCGGCCGCACGGGCTTCGCTAAGGCTCCTAAACACCTCGGACAACACAGGACAGAACGGCAGCGGCTGCTGGGGGGCAGGCGGGGCNTTGTATCAAAAAGTTAGTTCATTTCTAACAACAGTATCTGAGATTAAACAATCCAGTAAGCCACAGTTTTTAGACACCTGTATTTTCATACACCTGCTTCCCCTGGCACCTGAAGCCGGGTTTCGATGTTCACGGCAACTTGTTGCCAATTCAGACCCAAAAGGGGTTGGACAGGGGAGTATCAGGAGCATTCATCCACATCATCCAGCCACACGTGGACTCACGCATGCACATGTCACGCTTGCCAGGGCGCACGCTAACACGCCCTCACCCCAACACGCTCATCCATGCTGGTTAACTTAATCATTAAGTTTAACCAACTGTAATCATTTAACTCCTTCAAGCTCCGCAGCCGTCTCCTCCATCAGCGATGGCACACGGACAATCCCAGAAAGATGCTGGGATAGTTCTGTGGTGAGCACATGACCCCCAGCCCAGCACACCCGCACCCCCCTGGGCAGGCAGCCGTCCCTCCCCGCTACAGCCGAGCTGTGCCGCCCCGGCCCCGGCCGTGCCCGGCCTCCGCACCGCACCGGGGGCCCTCGGCTACTCACCATGAGGCACTCCCAAGGCTGTCCCTCTCCAGGGTCCGGACCCAGGGCTTGTACCACTGGATCTGCTCGGCGACTTCTCCCCAGACCTTCTCGGGCTCCTCCAGGCAGGACCGGAAAACTTCCTCGTACTTGCCCAGCGCCCGGGAGGAGGAGGAGGCGGCGCGGNGCCCCGGCCCCGCCACCGGCTGCCACCGCCCCTCAGAGCTCCCGGGAAGCGACTGGAGCAGGGCAGCGAGGGTCACGCCAGCTGTTGCAGCAGCCGCGCCGAGCGGGCCGGGGCCGGGGCCATGACGGGGCGGCCGGACCCGCTAGCGCTTTGCTGCGACGGAAGGCGGGAGAGAGACTCAAAAAAGGAGAGACCGACACCTCAAAGTATCTGTGACTTAGAGGTCTGCGAGCCACAGTACTCCTCAAGAATTTATTTTGAAAGACATACTTGCTTTGAGAAACTTCCCACTGGCAAAATGAGGCATACTGTTTGTGCCAGAGGGGAAAAAAAAGTTCATTCTGCTTTCCAGAAGATCTCTATCATCTGTAGTGGATCTTCTGTTTTGCTCATTATGGCGTATATTTAGAAATCCTTCCTAAGTTTCAGTGGTAATGTTTCAGAGTATTATATTGCACAAGTTAGCTAAGACATACAGCAGCTTCAACTGTTATTTTAGCACTTACGAAATTATTTTAGTGCTTTAATAGGTCTATCAATTACAGGTTTCTCAGGATATTCTTCCTGCAATCACATTATAAAAATGTCATATGGCAAAGAGGCACTCTATAATGTGTTTTACATTCGTTATCAATTTAGGCACCTGTTTCCTGATTGTTGTAGAATTAGTGCAATAAGAACATAACAATTTACCATATTACAGGTAAAGGAATAAGGGAATGAGAAGACATAGACTGTTTACCCACTACAGTAGGTTTAATACATGAAATCAGTGTATTATGCTGGCTCAGAATACATGTGGGGTGGAGTTCAAGTTCATCAGAAGTTTTAGGTCATCTTCAAAATCCCTAATCGTGGTTCAGCACAAAGACTGGTTGCTGCTTTTGTTTCTGAGGGCTATATAATTAGCTCCCAGAGTTCCCCCTGGCTTGCAGAGGCTATTGCATTGCGCAGTGCTGTGTGAACTACCCGACCTGTGCTGCGCTGCAGTTCACCTTACTCTCCCCCGATCTCTGACACAATAACACAGCCCTAAGCAGCATAATGGGATTTCCAAAAATGCTCAAGTTAAGAATCAGACTTATTTCTTAAAAAGAAGTTAAAACCCCAAAAAGCTCGAATACCTGAAGGACTAAGTGGATATTTTATGAAAAGTTCCCTCCTGCTACAGCATGCCAACAAAGCAAGAAAATAAAAAATACATTTAAAAAAAAGAAAAAAAAGAAAGAAAGAAAAGTACTTGTTCTCTTGTTCTTGTTCTAATAATTGTTTTGCCCACACCTTCATCACTTTGACAGGACTTTTGCTGTCAACAGAGTTCAGTAGCCAAAATATTAAAATAAATAAAAATAAAGAGAAGCTTGCATATACTGTAAACACTGCTGACACCATGACAGCCCTGAAATCAGATATTGCTGCTGAATGCTCGGTAGGGCATGCATTGTACAAATATGCCTGAAGGACACAACTTCCCAGTCAGGTCACACATGGTTGATCTTAGCATTTTAAAAATATCCCCAGAATTATATTTTTTATTTCCCATCTTTATAATGGATAGGCAATTTTTGACTTAAAAGAACAGTTCTGGTTGAAACATATTATGGAATCACGATTAATTTTTTTTGTGCACCTGCTCAGAACTCATCACACACAACCTTAGACTGGTGTTCACAATCCCACTGTGTGGCTGAGTCCAGTGCAGTGACTGTCTACCACAGATGTGCAACTGGTCAGTGCCTCAGCCCAATTTGCGAATCCCACTTCCCCAAATCAGCCTGTTTGAGGTACATTATGTCCACTGCCAAGGAGCAGCCCTTCATACTAATTGCCTTACAAGCCACCTTCTTTAGATCACCAACACCGGGATCGATGCCCATCTAGTTAGGAAAAGACCTATAGCAATTGCACGCAGCCAGCCTCTGGGTGGTGATAGCAATCTGTTTCTGAGCTGGAACAACATCTCCCTTTTCCCTAAAGGGGAGAAAACGGTGGAGGCCAGACGAGGTAAAATATTTAAGCATATGTAACAGGCTAGTTATAGGCACTAACACTGAATGAAGTGTCCTGAGCTTTAAACACCTAATGTGTTGTGTCTGGTGGTGCCTAATATTTCTTGTGGTGTTGAAGACCAATGCTAATCATTTTTCCACTCTGTCCATAGTGTGTTTAATGTGAAGGCATAAGTATTAAGCAAAGGAATTCTCACTGCAACAGTAGATGCTCTGGTATTCATTTTGAATATATGTCCTACTAGAAATGCTATGCTAGAGGTGTAGGGGATTAAGTGAACTTAATCGGAACAAGAAGTGCATTGAATTCTTATTTTAGCTAACATCCTACTGATGGAATGCCTCCTGAAGGAATCTTTCTAATGAGTATCTGTGGAACATACTTCATTAATTAAACTCATCACACCTCATACAGATAGCTAAGAAGGTAAAGAAGGGATTGCTAATTCTCCCAACTGCACGCTATTAATTTAATCTTCACTTACAAATACCATTATAGCAGATTTCTGAACTGAGAGTTTCCCCTCTAAGGACTTTATTTCTTTTTGCAAAACGTGATGTTCCTGAAATTCACAGACAACAAAGAATTCTGAACTAATGTCAAGTGATGTGTGTAGCAATTACCCTTGTAGCTGTAGACGTTCTTGAAAGACATATGTATGTTTCTAGGCATATATCTAGCAAAGAAAAACTATGAAACCTGACCTGCAGTTGCAAAAAAATCTTATCTTAAGCCTTTATTTTGTTCAAAAAAGCTTTTTCCCTCGCAACTGCATCTTTTAGTGTAAGCCATGTGTGTTTAAAGATACATGTATCTTGAAAAGAGATTAGCAGAAAAGTGTTACAAATATCATCTCCTGTATATGAAATGCTTTGACTATCCTAGTGCACAAGACTCTGGTAATTCAAATTTCAGTTAGAGACCTTTTATAAACTCAAAGTAAAACTGTAGTTAGAGAATTAGTATGTATGTTAAATTACTTTGCTATGGTTCTGTACCACAACTGTGGTACAGAAGTTCTGTGTACAACTTTTAGGCTGTGTCTGTCTCAAAACACTGCTAGTCTTGTAAGAATAAGTTTCAGTATCACTTATATCCTAAAAATAAAGGCAGTCCCAGTTTTCTAAAGCATGCAATAGTGTGCAGAGTTAAGTTCAAGCCAAAATAAACTTTTCTGTTTTCATGAAAGGTGATGGAAATAGTAACCGCCACTTTCTAAGGCATATAAGTAGATATAATTATTATTCCAGTTAAATATACAGTCTTTGAATATTGAACATATCACAGCTTTTTTGAAATCTATTAAAACTCTTGTACAAAATTCTAAATAATTAAATTATTGCTTGGAAAAAATATGTCCATGGTCAACCACCCCTCTGCCTGCTGAAGCACTGAGAATTCATGACCTTCTGTTTATTTCTGTCTCTGGAAATGAGTGTTTGGTGTGCTGGGGCATAAATGATGAGGACTTATAAAAACGCTAAAATATCTGTCTCTGCAGCCAGAAGCCCTTTTTATGGACTTCTGGAAAGTGCTGAAATCAAAGTCCGACTCAATCCATGTGAAAATGAGTTAGAGATCCTCTGGGGTGAAAATGTGATTCTAGTTGCAATTATTACTGATGTTATCACTTGGCTACTCCCTGAGGAGGTCTTACACTTCAGGACAGCCTGCGTTTCATTCATTTCTTTTCCAGATCTATGTTCTGTTTCTGAACATATCTTGGGCTTTGGAAATGTGAAAAACAAAACCAGATAGATAATTTAAAGAATTCTTAATTTAAAAACAAACCAAAGCCAAGAAAACCATCTAAAAACAAACTAAAAACAAAACCAAACAAACCAGCTAAAAAAACCAACCCCACATTATGTCACCTAACAAATCAAAGCCATGAAAGCAAAATACTTCATGCAAAAGCTAAACTTATGATAAGTTCTTCAGTATTTAGGCATGCTAGAGGAAAGAGTCCATGGTAAATTCCATGTAGAATTTTAACTTCTGATTTGCATTTCTGCTGCTGGGAATTTAAATTACAAACTTGATTTAATTTTTATGAAGACTGTCGTTGAACTTTGATTTTTAGGTAATCCATGTCCCTGAGCTGCCCAGCTTCCTGAAAGTGCCAATTATTGATTATTTGTCTCAACAAGAGTAAAATATGCTGTTTTATCCAAAGCTATTCCCATTTCTTTCAAATGCCTCTACCACTGTTTTCCAGATGACTACACCAGAACCATCACAGGAAAAAGGACTGTTATTGCAAAACTTTCAAAATGCAATATATATTCTTTGAAGGGGACAAAAGGACTTCAGGCACTAACATTCTTATTGATGTTTCTTTTGAACTTGATAACAAAAATAACCATGGATTTCACAACTTTTTTTTTTTTACCCAGAAAGTTGTCTTTTTCACAGAACTATGAAAAATTTCATTACCCCTCAATCTGTTTGTGTTAATGTCAGTATTGTCATAAAAATAATTTTTAAATTACTTGTTATGTGAATATTTCTTATCAGCAACACTTTCTAAAATAGAGAATACAGCCCAAGAAGTATGAAGACGTTAGCCAGTATTGGAAGAACTCTATGCTTACAAATTACAATTACTCTAAGTCCTATTTTCAACCTTCAATGACTAAGATAAAACAGGAAAGCTGATTTTTCTCAGAAAATCCAGGCTTGACTAGATCAAAGGTACAGTGATCCTGTTTTCTGTCTTGGAAGGATGAGGAGGATGAGGGCAGATGTATCTTGCATGCATGTAAAGAAGATAGTAAAAAAACCCCCACATATGTTAAGATTTTCAAAACAACACCTGAAATCTAGTACTGAGCTGCTTTCACACTCAAAGCTCTGCATTTCCCGTGAGAGGTCTGGGTGCACAAAGAGTGCAGAACTTGTGGTATTGGCTGGGCTAAAGACTCACCGGACACTCCCAGGAGCACAGAGTTAGTTGGCACAGCTCTAGTATTTATCTCGGTTTTTGTCACATGCCTTTGCAAGAAGCTGTCAGTCATCCTGCCAGGGCAGCAGACTTGGCTAGGAGCCTGGACCATAGCCAATTATCATACCAGCATGTACTGAAAGGCCTCTTTTTGTATAACCGACATCAACTTCATCTGCTCCATTTCTGCTAATGTCCCCAAGTTTCATTCTTGCAATCCCACTCTCAACAGTTGCTGGACTTTGTTCTTATGATATATTTCAAGATTCTTATTCCCCTACATGACTGTTCTCTATATGACAAGAAGAGTTAATGTTCAAACGCTGTGGTGATGTGCTGGTTCTGTTCTTCTGCAGAACTGTCTTGCAAACAAACAAGAAATTGACTCCTAAATTGACTAAGTGCAATTTTAATAACATATTTCATTGCAACTGTCTTTTATTACTGTGTGCTATATTTTTCAGCATGCAGGATCATCCAGAGCCATACAACAAATAATTCTGTGAATTTTTTGAATAATCTCACTTTTGAGTGGCTCTGACTGGTAAAGAATGGATGAAATTTCACAGCAGCTTAGGGAAGAAATAGTAGCTGTCACTCAGTTTGCCCCAAATAACATCAGTAATAATCTCTGAAAATAGATTTTTCTATAGCTCATCTTGCAAATTAGCATGTCACAGGATTCCTGAAGAATCTAAATAAGAAAAATAGGCATGAATTCAGGCCCAAGAATCATTGTATAAAGCAGAAAAACTCTTGGTGGTAAGCCAGCAGCAGAACTGTGTGCCCAAACACATTCAGTTAAGCATTCAAGTCCACATTTTCTCATGGACTCATTCTTTTAGGGTGCTGAACTAGGCTGCCAGAAGTTTACATTTGCACCCTCAGAAATCCAATTCCAGAATTAAATTGCTATAGTGGTTTTAGACTGCAAGGTAAAATTTTAGACTCTCTAAATTTGGCCCAAAAATCATTGGTTAGAGCAGAGACTACATGCCAACCCCCAAGATACTATTTTTTTTATTAATTTAGAGTTTCAATAGTTATTTTTACCAGGGTAAAATTAGTACAGCAGATTCATGGAGACTAACCCAACTTTTCACGCATTAAGGAGAAATTCAAGGTCAAAGGCAGTGAAGAACCTTCTGCCATCAGATAACCTCTGGAAGCTCTGTGGAACTGGAAAAAGCCAGGAAAACCAATTTCTCAGTTAAAGCAGTGTCACTGAAGTGGATTTCAGTGAGGCAGACATACCAAATTGAAACCTGGTCATTTGCTTTATCACTGCTGTCCTATTTTTCTTCTCCAAGCACCCTGAAGTTTACTCAAAGTAGCTATGTGGTTCTGATTTTCAAGGGTCAAAGGAAGGAATTTCAACATGCACACCACATGTTCAAATATTTGCTCACTTCTGTTAAGGGAAAGCAGTGAATGACTTCTGTGTATGTGTTTTAGGTAGTGAACAATATTTGATCTTCAGGATTTATTTTCCAGTAATAGCTTTAGGGGGCTTTTACTCAATATTTCTGCTCACTGGAGTAGCTGGGTTACTTGTAAACCTACCAGGCATTCATCTGGTTCTTCCTTGGTTGTCCAGTGTGTTTATTTGGAATTATCTAACAAAATATATTTTATTGTGTAATTTAATAGCAGAGGCTAAATTTCCCATTTATTTTGAAGGTGTTGCTCTCTAGTGAGAGAGCCCTGTAGTTGTTATCACAGCCTTTCAGAAGACTGAACTCATGAATATTTGTGTGAAATGTTTAGATATTCATTACAGCTTAATCATCCAGTAGGGGCCTGGGAAATAGTTATAATTTTAGAACCAAGTCTTATGGGCTACACCCAAACAGATTGTTTTATTGGGTGTCAAACCCCAAAGAGCCCATTTAAATTGTTGTGTCTATGTATAGTGGTCTCTAGAAACTAGACTCCAAAGTCTGATTTCTTGGCCTCTGGGAATATTACGCTAGCAAAACCAATGTCCAGGCTTTACATCTCATGATGAATACAAGAAAATTCTCAAGTAAAAGCTGAGTCTTTACTTTTCAAATAGATTTGGGTTTCATCTCATAAAAATTTTACATGGCCTCATTAACAGCTGAAAATGATTTTTATATGCAGTTAATGCTTTGATATTTAAAAAAAAAGTCTCTTGTAAAAAGCCAGCCTGAAGGATGCCTCTCCCTCTGTGGAACACTATGATATTTCATATGAAACAAACAAAAAAAGCATCTTTCCTTGTAACAACTGGAAAAGCCAGATGGAATCTTCTGTAAAATTCAATTCCCTAAAAGCTGACCTATTTTTTTGACAGATAACATATTTAATGAAAGAAATGAATTCACAGGATTCTGTTTTTCCTGTAATAATATTTGCTCACTCTTTAAACCATTTATGGCTTGCTCTTTGTCTTCTTTCCTTTTAGTTAGGTAATAGATAAATGTAGAAAACAAAAGTTAACCTCTCATTCTGGCACTAACAGATGCAACAGTGGATAAAACACCATTAATAAAATAGAAAAATTTGCTATTTCTGCTTACTAACTGCACCGTAGCCAAATATCACAAGATTCAGTATTAATAATTATACAAATCTAGACCCTGTGAGCTACACAACCTCTGACCAACATGAACTACTTCGTAAATTGTAAGAAGATCTTGCTATAAAGAGTATGAAACTATTGTGGATATTTTCCAAGTCTAATTTGATCAGCCATTAGTTTCTATTTCTGGTAATCAAGAATTCTGAACACTAGGAAAAATTATGAACTTCCAAAGCTAACAGCATGGCTTAAATAGGTTAACTTTTTTAGGAAAACTATCATATAGTTTTCTGCTCCATCACTACCTCGTTTTTTGTGGGGTATTACCAATCTTAAAAACCTTCACATCCAAGAATCCCCATGTATAGGAAGGCACTCCAATCATATACATTTCTTTAAATTCTAGTAAAGCAACAGCCTGACTAAACACAAAGGATAGTAAAAGATATGGATAAATTTAAAGAACTAAATTAATTTAAATTAATCAGAGAAACATATACTTCTGCAAAAAGTTTTTCTGATAGTTTTTGGCAGTAACAGTCTTATTTTCTTAGGATCTCCAAACCTAAGAACTAAATGTCTCAATATCAACCAGTAGATTTATTTCCAGCTGTCTGATCAAGGACATGTTAGGATTAAGACCAATCCCCTCTGATTTCTGTCACAATACCTGTAGTGCCAGTTCAAGCAACAGGGCTGTCTAGATTAAACAGATGAAAAACAACCATTTATCCTCAGCCTTAGTCCTCAGTAAAAAGTCTAATGATAATTCCATTGTAATTTCAATGATGATTTTCATCTTCATATGCTGAATATTTTATTTATACACTTCTAAGGCTTTTAGAATTTTTTCAAGGTTACCTCTAGATCTATAAACATTTTACAAATGCATGTTTTAATGAGGAAAAGAAAGGTGTTGTAATATAGACAGTAAAAACAAATGGCAAAATCACAAGTACTAATTTTCTTACTATCTTGTTCGCATCTTACTAAAGGAAAAATTACTTCATTATGACATGTCTTCACAAATATTGTCAATCTAATTTTGGTTTCTTTCTGTACTTCTGATCAAAAGGATCAGGCAGTGTAACTTAAAAA
>VYXC01000811.1:411825-446671 GCA_013397175.1 Platysteira castanea
AAAGAAAAGCAGACTCTAGTATAACCTCAATTTATCAAACTATCCTAACTCAAATTTTCATTCTTTGTCACAAACTTTAGAAAGAAGCTGTACTTTGTCAGCCCGGAGCAGCTCCAGCCCACACTTCCTCTCTCCTACTTGCTACTGCTAACCTGTACAGTACAAAGGGGAGTCAGGACAGGAGGAAGGAGAAGTCTTGTTTTGTTGTCCAGAGGCAGGACAATGACTTGGAGATAGAAGCTGGGTTTGCACTCCAGGCTTACCTCTCAGGGTTATTTCCCAGAATTGGAAAATATTGAGTTTGGAAGGGCCCTCTGTAGGGAAACTGGTCCAAAGCTCCTGCACAAGCTGGGCCACCTGGAGTCCAGATTGCTTTTGAATATCTCCAATAATATGCTAGTGCTCAGTCACTTTCACATTAAAGAAATGTTTCCTGATGTTTGGAACCACCTGTGTTTCAGTTTGTGCCCACTGCCACTGGGCACCACTGAAAAGAACATGGCACCATCCTTCCCTGAGGTGGAGGTGGGACTGACCAGCCTGTAGTTTCCTGGGTGCTCTTCCTTACTCATTTTGAAGATACGAGTGACATTTGCTTTTTGGCAGTCCTTGGGCATTTCTCCCAATTGCCATGACAGATCAAAGATTATCAAGAGTGGCCTTATGATGACATTAGCAATCTCCCTCAGCACTTGTGGGTGCATATTATCAGGTCCCATGGATTGATGTATGTCCGGTTTGCTTAAGGATTCTCTGACCTGATCCTCTTCCACTTAAGGGTACATCTTCCCTGCACCAGACTTCCTCCATGGTGTCTGAAACCCGGGATTGCTGATGGACAGTCTTGCTAATAAAGACTGAGAAAAACAGGACATTTAGTACCTTTGCCTTTCCACGCCCTGTGTAACCAGGTCCCCTGTCTCATTGAGCAATGGGTCCATACTTTCCCTACTCTTCCTTTCCTTCCTTGAAGCCCTTCTTGTTTTTGACATCCCTAGCCAGATTCAATTACATTTGGGCTTTAGCTTTCCAAACATCACCCCTTGGATGCTTGGACAATGTTTCTGTATTACTCCCATGTTACCTCTCCTTCCTTCTACCTTCTCTATGCTTCCTTTTCGTTTTTTGAGTTTGGCCCTGTATGTCCACACAGGAGTCCTGGTATTTTTGTGTGTCTTGATATTCTTTGGAATAGAACTCTTGAGCTTGAAAGATGAGGTTTTTGATTTTGCTTAATGTAGTGTATATAAAATTCACAAAAGAGAAAAGGGAAAAAGCCATTCCTCACCTACTGACTTCCCTACAAAAAACATATTCATGTGTGTGAGGCAGTCCTAGAGGTACTTGGCTCACTTTGTGAATTTCAGCACCTGCAGTGTTCCTCCAACCTTTTAGCAGAGGAAGTTCAGAGTGCAGGCTTAAAGTTAAGTGCCTCATGTGCCTAAAAATTGATTCAGAAAATTTTAAATGTATTAAAATATTTTTAAACCCAAGTATCCCTTAAGTTAGGTGCCCTGTAGCACCTCAGTCAGTGAAGCTTGAGGACTTTTAAATAGAGGGATATATGTTTAGGTATTGTTGAACTGAAACTCTCAAAAACCTTGCAAATAAGTCTACAACACGTGTAGAATTTGTCCTCATTTATACATAGTACAGCATTTTTACACCTGTTTTGTGTGAGTCTCATGATTAAATAAGGCACAAAGCAACAACAAATAAATCCTCTTTTTTGTTTTTGAACTTGTGATCTAGAGATGATTCGTGGTTGCTCATTAATCAGGCTGAGTTATTTATTTCACTCATTTCTAAGATTCATGTTGTAATGAATCCTTCACAAGAAAAACACATACTGTTTATGTTATAGCTGTATGTGCTTAAGAGGGTGTTTGTGCCTTGCTGTTGCTTTTTAATCATCTTTAAATTTACTACTTCTTGTAATGGACACTTGTGTATTTATAATAGTATTCTGTTTACTCCCTAGATCACTCATGCCTGAGTGCCCTTACTGCAGAAAAAGATTTAATGAGCTTCAAGAGGATAGCACTGTAAAAACAGGAAAAATATAAAACAAGTGGCTGCATACTAATGTAAGCCTCTGGCTAAAACACATTATCCAAACCTGTGATGACAGTCCTCCCATGATGTACCTCATTTTATAATAGGATACATTTATTTCTAATTGTAGAGTATCTCCTTACCTAATGTCTTTCTAAATGAACCACACTGTAGCTAAGCATTTCAACAAAGCACACTCTAAACTGAATCTTTTATATGTAACAACTCCATGTATTAGCAGGCTCTTCTATTTCACACTCTGGCTTTCAGAAAATTCAGCTGTTTTGTCATGGTGACAATGGACAACTGCCACAATGAAATTCAATCTTGCCATATTCTTGTTTGAATTGGATGCATAATCCTATAATTTGCTTCAATTGCTTTTATTCAGGAAAACACAGATTTCACTTAGTTGTGTCTTTTTGGTAAAAGACATTATTGTTCCTACAAGTGCTAACTTTATAATTAATCTTTACAATCTTTTATCCAACTGTGTTGTCAGAGAGCTCAATAACTTTTTTTGCTAAAAAAATGTGGAATCAGAATGTCCAATTTTCCACAAAACTGAAATCTATTTATTTACACACGTGTTTTATACTTCCTATTTAATTCCTTCTCTCACTTACCTGCAAGGATTTTGAAATTTCTTGAGAATTTTTCTATTTTCTATTTCTCATCTGTAGGATTCCTTAAGTCTTCTCTACTCTTGGTAGTGCCACACAGTATCCTGCAATTGTTATCACAGCAAATCCTTTGATCCTGCATTATTGAAGACTTAAAAAAACTTTTTTCACTTCCTGCTCTATTACTCAGGCCTCTCATTCTGCTGTCTTTGAAATGTAAAGTTTGTCTCCACTGACTGCTAAACAAAAATCTTCACAGTGCTTGCTGTACTTTCACCTGTTCTTAAACTCCCTGCACTTTCTTCTGTTTCCTTTTGACTCAAAATTTTGCAAACAAAGGAAAATGAACAGAATGAAATCACCTATACGGTATTCTCATCCACCATCTGTTGATGTCATCACTTGCCTCTTCTTATTTCCGAAGGCTCTTTTAAAGTTTCTAATCCTGTGGTAAAACACATTAAGATTGAGACTACCCTATCCCTTGCCCTGGATTACCGAATACTTCTTCCTCCCTTGCACAGATAGGCTGGCATTTTGCATCTCAAAAAATAATGCCATGAAATGCCTGGAAATAAAAATGGGAGTTTTGGCTATTACTTGTGTTTGATACAAGATGCAGTGTGCTACTTTTCACCTTTAAAGGTTTGTGTATTTATACGTCTAAAGGCTGCAGAGAAAGGCCTTTACTCCACATCATCATTATACTGATCCAACAAAAATCACTTACATTAATGAATATAAAGGTGATCAGTTTAAGTAATGGCATACATGTTGTATAATCCTTCATCTTCCATTTTAAGTAGATCTGGAACAGCTCATGTTAGTCCATGGGTAAAGATATCCTAGAGATGCCAATGCCAAAGTTTAGCCACAGAAAAGCACAAAATTGAGGGTTCTATCCTCTACCCCATGTGCTGGAGACCTTGTCAGAGTTTTGTGTCATTTACAGCCTGCATCCTAATCATTTGTACAGTGATCCATTCATGGTCCTCTGAAAAAGGTTAGTACCTCTGGGAAGAGATGCTTCCAGAACAGAATGCCAGTTTTCTAGGAGAAAAGCTGACAGTGTGGGGTGCTACTTCCATGTAATGCCACTGCAGGATTGCTTTATATGGCCACACAAAATTAGTCCAGGGCCAGAGAATCCACAAGCTGAAGTAGTCTCATGACATTGCTCTCAAGCCAATAACCATCAATAGAGGAATGTCCTGCATCTACCTCACTTTTGAGTTTCCGATACTTCCTTTCCATAGGCAAAAAAGAGTTTTATCCCCAAGGTCCCTTAGCATTGTTGAAAGTGATAATGAAAAGAACTGGGTGAGATGAACTCCTGAAAAGGGTTTTTTATTACCAGGCTCATATCTAATAACTTTATCATGGATTCCTACACTGTGCTAAGCCTTTGGAGAACTCTAGAAGAGACATGGCAATGTCAGTAGTATAATGAACAGGCAATTGATAGGACTCAAGAGACCAATGTTTACTGTTGACCTTCTAGCAAGAAATTTAAACTCTGTGCTTTAGCCTCTTCCTCTATAAAATGCAGTCTTGACAGTTATCTCCCCTGGAAGTGTTTTCAGATCAATAGGTAAAATCTGAGTTATTAACAATTGCTTCTGTGCAGCAGCATGGGAATCAATGTGCCCTGCATGTGCAGGTTTCAATATCCTGAGTTTCTTTGCCACTTCCAATCATCACCATGGGCCATTGACATCAAGACTGTTTGAATAAATTTGTGCTAAAAGTAAAGACACCTCTGGCTGCTTTGCTTTCTATCTTTGTGCTTTCTGATATACAATTTTCCTCCTTCCACACTACTCACAACAATGCAGCCAGACTTGGGGATAACTGTAATGACAAATGACTTCTCAGTTGTCATTTTAACTGGTTTTGGCTTCTACATACATTTAATGCACTCAACAAAAAAAATCTGAGTAAGAAGATTCAATCACAAGCAAAGCAAATTCATCACAAGCAATGGCAAATCCATTGCTTTCCTCAGAACCAGTTGTATTAACAAGAAGGAAAAAACAGTCAGAATATGGTGAGTGTCACAAGAACACAGCCTTTTTCTTCACTTCAAAGCTTCACTCCAAAATTCTTTTCTATTTCTCATCTGGGAATCAGGGAGTTTTAACAGATGAGGAATGGTTATTTATAAGTCACATAATAAATTATAAACATGGCCTATAATCATAAGTGTTTTAATTATAGGGGAAACCAGCCATAAGATGTGTGCAGGACTATACATGTAGATATTCCAAACAGAAATGCATTATTGCAATAGTTTCTAGGACATCCTGTCTTGGGCAATAGAGAGTATATTTAAATTGTTAAATCATGGGGCACAGTGGGAACAGATATATAGAATGAAAAGGTTGGTGCTGAGACCCTTAATGGCTAAAATACACGTTATTAAAAAAAAAAAAATCATTTCAGGTTTCTTCTAATCTGATCCCAAACATTACTTTGGTAGCAGCTTAAATGCACTGAGTGCATCTTGGAGCATTTCTCCTGCTTTACCATCATCTGAAGGGCATTCCAACTGTCTGCCCAAGCTCTAGTCTGTCATGTGAAATTCCAGAAATTGTCACAGAACACACCATGCTCAATTTCTTTGTGAACATGTTACAGTTTTGAACTTCAGAAAGTGGCTCTGTATAAAATGATAAACTAAAGTCTGTAAAGTCTGGTTTGATGGTACCAGCCTACCTTTTCTCTCTAACAGCACAGAAGTCCTGCCAAAGGCCATGAACTGCAGCTAAATGCATCCCTGGTCAACTGGTGCTCAGTCACTGCTCAAATGCACAGCATAAGAGGGCACATGGTACTGAGTTTTCTGATTACTTAAGAAATACCTTTCTGGTTGACAAATAAAATAAAACCCAGCTGCTAATTTTAAAGTGTGCATTTTCTCCTGTTTTTGTTTTTTTGTTTTTGTTTTTGTTTTTTTTTAACATGAGTCACAACACCAGGAAATAAAAGTCATATTTCAGTGTAGTTCTTGAAAAAAATTTTTATAACAAAAGGTAGTTTCTTCCTGTAATTTTAATTTATTACCTACATTCCTCTTGCTTACTAATGCCAACCTGTTTTTACATCAACCTGTGCTCTTTTCAGTATCCGAGCTGCCCTAGTGTTGATAATGATGTAACAACCTGGTATGTTGATACCTTCTAGTTCTGATGCAAGAACAAAAGAAAGTGTCAAAGAAGTGAGAAAGAGATTTTTTTCTGACAAGTCAGGCAGCTAAAGCTAAAGAAGTCAATAACTAAAAGAACAGATAATTGAGTATGTTGAGTTGGACTGGTACAGGAGAAAAACCCAGTGAATCCTATGCAGAAATGAACAAAAGGTAGAGGCAGCACATCTGACCCTCTTCCTACGAGCAAAGAACACAGAAAAAAACTAGTCATTCTTCAGCATGTATCACAAAAATCTGTCCAACCACAATGAAAATTACCACAGTCAGAAATATCTTTTTACTGAAACACATTTTCAAATAGAAAGAAAACTTCAAAAAGCTCTTTTGTAGAAACAACTTTTTTGTTGCAGTCTATGATTTTAGTATCTAAGCTGGTGCAATTTGATTTCTATTTGTGAGGAAAATGCTTAACTGCAAAACTGAATGTTATATTAAGATAGTTTTATAGCAGTCATGGCAATTATTTCACTAACACTAAATCATCTGCTGCTGGTTTTTTTCCACATGACATTTTTGTAGGCTATCTTTGAAACATTTATTATTCCTTTAAAAAGCCCTGATAAAGTGATCTGGACAGGAGAATATTTTTGTAATCAAGCTTGCTTTTGGCTAGTATCTGCAAGATTTTATTTAATCCAAGTATAAGAAATGCAAAGTCCATCTACAAAAAGTAGTATCTTTTCTTACTTTGGACATGATACGCAAATCTAAGGTGAATCCTAGTAATAAACACAGAACATCTGTGGAGCCCATAGCTGCAGAAATCTTTTTCCATAACATGAGGAGCCAGAGGTCATAATCTTTCATCTCTTGGACCTAAGTTAGAAGCTGAATACTTTTTAAAGCACTAATTCTCTTCCCCAACAATACTAAGGGTACACTGTGCTAACCATGAGAGCTCCACTTTCTACATCTCATTTCTAATGGTCAAAACTCTTAATGCATTCCTGCTGGATAGCTTTTATGGCCAAAGAACTATCAGTATACAGGATACTGCTTCATAGAGTTCTGCCAGTGTGGAAGTGAGATGTTATTGTGTGTTTCTGACCAAATTAGACCTCTTGTTTTTTCCTTTGAGCATCCTGCATAATTTCAGAGCAACACACTGCATTGTCTCAGTTAAAAATTACTGATTCCCATTATAATTTTGATATGAGCACCTCTAATGAATGTGTGACCTTTTCTGAACCACAAACCAAAGAAATTGTGGTCAATTAATTTTTAAATGCATATTTCACGTGTTGGACATCTGAGGGGAGCTGAGTTGCACATGAGTGAGTGCCACAGAGCTCAGCACTCTACCAAGGGCTGGGACAAATCTGAGCAGTGGGGTCTTAGGGCAACCAGTATCAGCTGTTGGATGCTCACCTGGGAGTTCAACGTATCCAGCAGTTTCCCAGTTATCACAGTGCCACTGCCAGTTATAGGAGCTGCACTGGATCTACTTGTAGATGTATGTAGGACACACAGGTGGATCACCTGTGATTTTGGTCTTCCTCATGGGTGTCAAGGAGAGTCTTGCCTACAAAAGAAGTAAAGGATCATCCTACACCGGTGATGATCCATGGAGTTTATTTTCAAATCTGTGAAATAAATATATTAGACTTGGCTCAGCCCAAGAATAGGATGCATGCGTGGTGGACAGAGTGGAGTAGAAATACCGTAACATCCTTGCTGGCAGAAGCCCTTCAAATGCTTGCTATTCAGGGTAATCAGGATATGGAGAGGGATCTGGAGTAGCTCCTTTTAAAAGTAAATGTTGTGTGGCTGTAGATAATTTTAAAATTGTCACATACAAGTTTCTATGAAAATTAGTTTACAACATTTTAACTACATAAACAATGCACTATTCCTTCCCAATTTTAAATAGAAAATTTTCACTTACTTTACACTAGCATTATATATACCAAACCAGTACAAGTAAAATCAGCATTCTCTATATTAAAAAATGAAGTTATCACTAAGACCAGGCATTATTTAAGATTTTCATTTAAAAATACCAAAAACCCTAACTTTGAAATACAAAGTGTCAACAAACTACACACCTTTAATTATATTTCAATTTATATTTTAATTTGCATTTAAAAGGAATAAAAACTTTGAGACACAGCTTTTCTCATTTGGAATTCCTAAAGTGTTTGTAAGAATGGAATGGCTTGCTGTTTTGATATTGCTGTTACTTATACACAGAATTGTCAAAACTCAAGCCTTAAAAATGTACTTATTCTTCCCTAAAGTTAACAGCAGAATCATTTTTTAAAAGATACAACCATTTTAATGTAATGCAGTGGATATTTTTAATATAATGCACCATTAAAAAGAAACCAAGTCAAAATTTAAAAAATAGCCTTGGCTTATTTCTAAAATACACTCCATTATCCAGAAAGACTTAGAAGAAAAGTAATGAAATTATTTGAGAATATTTTCTCAAATAGTTAAAAAAGGGGAAAGCAATGCAAACTGACTTCATCATACTGTACTTCATTTCTAGCCAGTCATATAAATTCTTCTTCTTTTTTTTTTCCTAGTTCTTGTATATTATGTTTTGCTGGTGACTTATTATGCTGCACTTTCTCCATGTTCTTTCTTGCAAAAAATGAGTGTGTAAAAAGTTTTATTTACAGTCATCAGAAAAAAATAGCAAGACGCCCTATCTGAGTTTTTAATTTTCTAGTTATTTCTGCTTTTTGCCTTATTTTGTGAAAACAGCATAGCAGAAATATTTTTCAGGTTCAAACAATATCTTCTAAAAATTTCTCTGGAATAGAGCTGCTGTGGTTTATTCCTTCTGAGTCACTCATGACTTCTAAACACTCATCAGCAAAAATTGACCTTCTTGATTTTTGTTAGTCTCATTTTCAAGTTTCCTAACAATTCCATTGCACTGAAATATAAGTGGTGGTGATGGGTTTTGGCAGGGAAGAAGGGAGTTAAGAGTTTATTCTGTTTTGGTTTGGTTGCATTTTTTTCACAAAACATTGGATGGCCTTTCTATGAAAAGATAACTACTTCCTTGTATAAAGCAGCACCAAATATTTATCATCAATGTCTTTTTTTCCCTTCTCTGAATCAATATCCTATAATCAATATCCTATCAATATACACAGTTTGATTCTTTTGTACAGTACTTGGTCAATTATTTTCCATTCCCGACTTGAAAGTAGAATTTCATTTTAAAGAAGTTACACTTTACAAATGTGAATGTTCTGCACCAGGGGTGGGGAAGGCAGACAGAGTGAAGGATTTTTTGGTGGATCTCAGTAAAAAAGGCCCAACAAAAATGTCATAATAACATAGCTGATTTAATAAGATAGAATAAAACGATTGATATAGAGAGCAAGTAAATCTGGCATCCCATCAGGTGCTGGGAAGCACACTTTCAAACAGACCACAGATGGATTTTCCCCCGCTATGCAGATCCCATCTGTGAATATGTTCCTTCCCCCTTCCATGCTGTAATGCCTTAAATTTTGTGTAACAAGTAAAGCCATGCATCTTCTCCTGACAGGCTGGACTGTTATCTCTGCCATAACATCCCCAGCCTACAGAACAGACCCATATGGGTCACTCCAGCAGATCTCCTTACCGCAGCTGCTCATGCTTAAACACAGGACCCCACACAGCAAACATGGCCTAGGTAAAATCTAACTCCTCAAATACACGGTCTTCTGCAAGACTCCAGATATAATGACTGACCCTGAGTTTTGTACTCTTGATTTCAGACTGTTCCCTTAGTTTTACCAAAATAATACTCTATGAGAGCACCCAAGCCAACTATTCAAAAGCTGCCATGGCCTTCTATTCATAATGCACTCATTCATTCACCTAGGTGAGTAAGCATCATCTCCTAGGAAGGAGAGACATCACCTTTACATACAGGGCTTTTATGTCAACAGACACATATATGGGATGGTCTTGCCTGTCAACCAAGAAAAATCAGAAAACCCACTTTCTTATTTGTCACTTTTGCCCAGTGTTTTTACTGTGACAGGGTAAAGGATTCAGAAGTGTGCTCATTTTTTCGTTTTGCTTTGTAGTGACAAAGAAAGAAATCAAAATAAGTATTCAGCTGGATCATGAAAGAATTCACTTGCTTTCTTAACATCTTGATCTTCATTAACTTTATGTCCTTTCAGGAGTCTAAGAATGGCTACAGATGCACATAAAAGCAATCAGTCCTGGTAACAGAATTGCAAATCTTATTCTTGTCTTTCAGGTTTAGTATAGTTCTCCGTTTAGCACTCAGAGACTGTCAGGTACCGCAGTAAATAAATTCATAAGAAATGACATCTCTGTAATTTAGCAAAATACAAGGCAAATCTTTATGTCAAACAGAGGAAATGTGGATTTATACAGCAAATTCTGTAGTTTCTGCTGAGAGAAAAAACAGTACAGAAACAGGCTTCAAGTTTCTTCTTATTGGGTGTTAATGTGTGTATTAGCCATTAAACTTCTGCTGCTGAAAAAGATGTCAAAAAACACAAACATAAAATGGAAAAGTAGTATGTGCATTTCTATAATCCACTGCAATGTGAAATAAGGAACAGAAGAGCCCTTTGTTTGTTTGTTTGTTTGTTAGATTGTTTAGTTTCTTCAGTCTAGTGGTAAGGGTCCTGCAGCATATATTTAGTACGAGTAGAATCAAGAAACAAGGCCAGCAGGTATTGCATGTACATGTATAAAAAATATATAGAAAATATATATAGAAAATAATACAAAAAAATCCCTAGGAATGAAATGGCATTGGATTAAAACATACACCTTCACTTGCAATATCAACAGCATCAAAAGATATTAGAAATCAATGTAGAGTGCCATATAAAGAACTACTAAAAAGATGTGGATTGTATAATTCAAAGAGAAAGAAAATAAAGAAAATTGTTAGAACTGTAGAAGAGAATGGGTAGTGTAAGTCGGTTACTTAGATGCTTCCACGGACCCTCTCAGAGCATAAAGATATAGAACAGGTGTGAAAATGGAAGAAATAATGTATCCTGTTGAGGATGCATTTCATTCTCTCCCCTTCCAATTGCTCCCAAAAGAACAATTTTCTCCAGGACAGAAAAAGTCCTATGATATTTCACATGCTTTTGCATAGCCAGTTTTTTGATACTTCATTTCAGTTCTGCCCATCCACACACCTACACATCACCATTAGCTCCATGACTAATGCAAAATTTAGCAATTAAAGGGCTGCCTACTGCATGTAATCTGAAATCTCTTCCTGTTACACGCAATGGTAACAACATAAGGAACCCTTTCATCCAACTCTGTAGAGCAGCATGATCAAATTATAGTTAGCCTGGGAACCAGATATTTAATTGTTCACCTTGCTTCACATACCTCTCAACTCTAACACTCCTTATGTAGGTATGTCCAGTTTTGTTAAAGAACCCCAAAAGAAAGCTGATATATGTATTTTAAACAGTCTTATACAGTTATCATACTCACACTGTGATAGGGCATTAGTCTCACCCAGTAGCATCTGTTGAAGACTAGAAGCACTTCTGTATTTTGGGACAGTATTTTACTATACATGGTCTTGACTCAAAAATAATTGAGCTGCTTCAACCCAGACTGACAAGATTCTTCTTTGCTTAGAAACCAGAAATAGAAAATCACAACTCAAGAGCTAATGAGTCACAAAATCGTTACATGAAATCAGGTTTTAAAGCAGAAAACATTCTGCAGCCTCACTATCACCGTTACCTGTGCAGGAATACAAGTTAGTAAAAACAAAATTATAAGGCAGAAAAGCAGGAAAAGCTGTTTTGAACCTATGCATCTGTAATAGCACCAATGAGTACTGCTTGTAGATCTCCTCAGCTGGAAAAAGAAAAAATGGAACTGTAGCAGATTTTCTCCTTCAAAATCTATTCATGTTGCATTGTGGAGGCTTTCCACGAACAGCTTTAGTTTGTTTCAGCATGAAGATATCAAATACAGCATGAATGAAGGGAATGTTTAGACAGAAGCAGTAGCACAAACTCAAAAAAGAATTTTGGTCGGTAATGTGGGGTGGAGGCTGAAATGCAAGTCTACTGCATTTGTTATAATCACTGTTCTGTGGGATTTATGCAAAAGTGGCAGACTCATACATATGGGGTACTTTTAATAATAAAATTCAAGGCCAGAATAGTATCTTTCACTCATCTGCTGTTTCTATTCCATTAATTAATTTAGCAATACTCAAACAACAGAATAGATTTGCAATGCCAAGACAACCCTTAAGTGATCTCTGGCATCATGCTAGAAGATTATCAGGAAAGCAAGTTTCTGCAAAATGAACAAGAAGGTACTGAATTTTTATTCCCTGGCTGAAAGGAAGAATTTCAAACATGACAACAAATCAAAAAGAATCTCAGTCTTTTCACAGAAGGGAATATGATGTAGTAATGATATAAGGAGCATTGAAAGGGAACTGGATAAATGACATTCACTTATTTTGAAGTTAAAAGAAAATGAAACAATTGATATTTCCATTTCAATCACCTCAAGCTAACATTATCTTTTAAAGCCCTCAAGCCCTGCCACACAGATGTAGAGCTGCAAGATTTTATAACTCAATCAAGACCCTTCTGCTCTCTCATTGAAACAAGAAAGGAAAATGGAACTCTGTAGGTGATGCGGAAATGAAAAGTTTAAGAAGGCCATCAGCAAAGTGCCTGTTAGTTCCTGAAATTTCCCTTACACATTTCTTTTCAGCTTGCAGAGTATACTCATAGAAAGACTCTCCTGAAGCACAATTGGGCCTGCTCCTCAGCCTGCATATGGAAGAGAAACATTTTAAGCATTCAGGGCAGCAAACTTCCCTTTCTTCAGTTGTTCAGGGAATATTTCCAATCTAAGGTACCGTTACGACGTCAGCCTAGATACGAAGTACAATCATGAGGAACAAAAAGTAATATTCCTTGTTAACGTACTAAAGGGAGAAGCTGCACTGCTGCTAAGTGTTAGATAACCCAATATCTCACAAGAAATGTTTATTCTTCCATTTGTCTAGACAAATCTACAATGATACAGGCTTTTTTCAGCTCCGAAACAGTTGGGTGCTTCTATACCAACCAGAAGTCCTTTTAATAACCTGGACACATCAAGTTATTTAATATCAAGGACTTAAGAAGTTTGTTTCAGAGTGAAAAGCTCCAAAAGAATGATAATGTTACACAGATTCCTGAAATATTAAAAGTTGCTTTGTTCAGAGATAGTACTTCCTTACCTTTGGGTCTGGCAGTTCCTAAGAAAGGAGCACCATGGATCATAAACTCCACGTGAGGCTATTAAAAACATAAAAATGCAGAAAATTTAAAATTTTGCATGCAATTTCTTCTTCCACTGCAATAGATTTCATGACCCTATTTCTAATTATAAGAATCTTTAATCATACAGATTAAAGGGCACAAAGGGGTGTCATATGCCATAATTTGCCTCAGGTAGTGACAATATATCTTTCTCTTGTGCTTCAAATATCTGACTGTTTTGGATCATTTTCAAGGACAGCAATTACCACTTTCATTCACTTACTACCAGTAGTTCTGTGAGTTCAGAAGGGCTCAAATTACTATCAGAAAATACCCTCCACCTTATTTTGACTTTTTCTGACAACCAGATTTAATGGCTTTCACTTTATTTCTTTGACTGCAAATATGGAGCTAATTTAAAAATTCTGCCTCAGTGCAAAGTTATCTGCATGTCAGCCTATCAGTCTTTCAAACTGTTTCATGAATTCTGTTGCAGGTATGTCCAGTAAGCACAGAGTTGCTGTACTCTTTTAGTGAAAACAGAGATTTCTCAAATAATGGATTTCTTCTCTGGTTTTAGATCATAGATTGAACTTCAACAAGAATTTTGTTTTACAGATTTCCCCGGTTTGCATTGTGACAAATCAAACCGATTGTTATTCAGCACTTAGTAACCTCTAATCCCTTTTGTTTTTTATTTTTGCGCATTTTCATATTACCAAGTTCTGTTTCGAGTCTCGTAACCTGAGGTCTTGGGTGCAACATGCTACAGCAGTTCCAGATGATGTAGCCAGTACTATATGAGTGATCACATACATTACAAGGGGAGTGTCTCTATTCTTTAAGAAACTCCTGTAAGCCAGTGTTGCTACATTTATATTTAAGAAGCAACAGCACCAAAATGGCTACTGCAGAATAGCAAGTGATGTAAACACCTTCTTTACCTCAGAACCAGCTCTTCACTGAGATGGGATATTCCCTTCATTTTCCCAATTTTAAGAAGTTGAGCTCTAGTCCAGGCATGGCTTATGAAAAGAACACTGCCCATTGCAAAAGGCCAACTTTGCCTACACTCAGCATCATACTCACCACCTCTCCTCCATGGGTCTTTCTCACCAGTTTCTGTGAACCAAGAGAGGTCAGCATGGTATCTGGGAAAGCAACTCTTACAGATTTATTACAAGTAGCATAGTACTGACAAAGGAAATGCTTACTCAGCTTTTCTGCTGAAATTTTTAGCAATATGAAACCTACATACAAATGCGAGTACAGCACTATAATTTGTGTAACTTACATAAAGACATGGGCATCAAGTAGACACAAAGACTACTGCTATGTCTGAGCATCACCGAGATGCACTTCTAGTAGAGAAACAGAAGCCTCTGCTCTCCCATTAACTGAGGATGTAAAGGAGAGAGAGAAAGATTTAAGGAAACAGCTTGAACAGATCATATAATAAATTCTGTCATTCTTACCTGTTCAATGCCAATACAAACACACTTAGATCTTGAAAGCACTGAATAATAAATAGGCTTGAGAAAATATAAAGCAAAAGCATAAGGGATATTCTGAAAAAAAGAAGAGACAAGAAATATATTATGGCTGCTGAATTTGAAGAAAAAATTAAAAGTAAGCAAAATTATTTAGTCTGGATTTTTTTTTCTATGATAAGAATTTTTAAATAGTCAGCTATATTTTAAAAATATTTTGATCGTGAAGTAGGAACCCATAAAAAGAGAGGATGAAAACAAGCAATATGGGAAATGAAGACATGAGAACCTCTGAGCAAGTTGTGGGAAACTCCTCTGTCTCTCTTGGAGGACTAGAAGACAAGGCTGCTTTCCTGCTCCCTTTTATTTAGTTTGGCAGCACACAAGTATGTCTAGTGTGACTGGGGTGCTCTAGGGTCTTATTATTAGCATCTGTCTACCTGACACATCTACTATTACAAGGTCATTCCAGCCTCTCAAACAGAAAGATTAAGGTGCTCTAAGGGGGAGTATATGTCATTCTTTTTGCCTGTGTGTTTTATATTTTCTTCTCCCTTGGCTACTAACCAGGACTGCCATTTTCCTATTGCAGCCACCCAACCCAAATGCATAACACAATGGTTCACATCACTACTCATGATAGACCACAACCCCATCTTCCTGACCACACAGGTCAGCAAAGACAATTTGTATAAAGAATTACAGTGTCAAAAGCAGCTAACCTGTACTGATCTACCACCTCCATGTGATTTTTATCTAGTTATTCCTTTAGAAACAGAACATGTCACTCACTACATAAGAAAACTTGACTAGCCCGAATTCAAAGGCATTGTGTGTCAAAACAGCACTTCTAGTGAACTGTTGCTATCAAATTCTTCTACAGTGTACAATTGAAATTACCACAGCTCTGAGGTTCTCAGTTAAATTGTTTCAGCTGTTCATCTAAAGAGCCACCCACTAATGAGTAAAAATGGCTACTAAAAAAATAAAATCCTGACTGGAAATTAATGAAATTCATAACTCTCAGCACAATTCTAGTGCTTTATTTACAAGAGTAGCTTTTTTTTATTTACTACTTTACTCTTCCTCCATTAAATAAATATTAATTATGCTGTTTATCTGTAGAACTGTTCCATTCTCTGTTACCCAGAACCTGCAGTTGTCCTTGGATTTCCAATAAAAAGGAATTTTTTTAAGCAGAAATGTATTTTTCCATATGACTTAAAGGTTGCATAGAAAATAATGAAGCAGGCAGGAATCTGCCTGTATTTAATTATGTCTACCAATCTGTCAGTCATACAGCATTCACCTTTAATTGTGTTCATTATATTATTTGATTGTGTTTGATGCTGTTAGGTTTCTAAACAGTATGTGCCATAAATAGTGTTTCCCATGGCACAAGTCTGCTGTGCAGTATTCAGGCCTCCCTGCACTAATCAGGTCAGCAGATTTGAAGTTGTCCTGGTACCACAAACGGAAAAAAACAGATGTTGAAATCTAACCTTTCTAGTGCTGACCAGATATGGCAAAATAGTTGCATCCCATAAGAAATTATCCCCATCAAACAACTGATTCTGGGTACAAAATGTCTTGCTATGCTAAATCCTTATTGGGGTAAAAAAAAAAAGGTACAGAAAAAATGAAGGAAGGATTTATTGCAAAACCTGTTAGTGATACTTGCAAAGAACCTTTATGAGTCAGAATGCAAAGTTTGCTCCATGGTGGCTTAATTTGCCAGCCAAGAGGTGCTCTCAAGGTCTGCTAATCAAAAGATTGAAATGGAGCTCTTGGGGTCAGGCTAAGCCTATTTCTCAGAAGCTGAGAGAATTTAGTTGACTTGCCAGACCAACTTTAATATCTTTCTTCCAAAATACAGTTAGTTTCGACCTTTTGCCATTCCAGCGGAGTGAAATCTCAGCACAATTCAAGACAAATTAGAAATGCAAATGCCTATTAGTAAGACAGACAGGTAGGTATGTCTCTTTCACAGTTCAGGAAAATTACCATGGTTTCCGGGGGCCTAATGGACTTCAGAAGCTCATTGCTGAAAATATCGTTTTCGAGTTATTTAAATGTTAGATGACGAATCAGTGAGACAGTTGGCTGTGTGAAGAATATTTTTTTTCAAACAGATGTCTTCTAATGCAATGATTTTATTATCATCTAATATGATTTCTTGATTTGCCTTGTTTAGAAAGTTAAAAATATCACACATCTCTCCTCTTACTTGCTCTCTCATGTAATCCCATGTAAATGTCCTTCAAAACACTCTTAGTGTATGCATTAAATTACACCTCATCCTCTTCATAATTCATGACTACCAGTTGTGATGTCTTCCTTAGAGTGCCCTTTGTATCCTCAACAGTACAAAACTAGTCAAATTGGCACTAGCAGTTCTAATAAGACAGTCTACAGGGGAATATATGCAAAACAGATATGCAGGTATAGGTGTGCTTAACTGGTAGGATCACAGGCTGGTTGAAATTGGAAGGGACCTGTGGGGGGCACCTGATCCAGCACTCTGCTCAATCAGGGCCACCCAGAGCTGGTTGCCTGGGACCACCTCCGGATGGCTTTTGAATATCTCCAAGGATGGAGACTACACAACCCCTCTGGGCAGACTGTGCCAGTGTTCAGTCATCCTCACAGTAAAGAAGTGTTTCCTGATGTTCAGAGGAAACCTCCTATGTTTCAGTTTGCCTCTGATCTTGTCACCAGAAATCAATGAAAAAACTCTGGTTTTACCTCTTTACATCCTTCGATTGTGAACAATTTCCCCTGAATTGTCTTTTCTTCAGGCTGAACAGCCTCAGCCTTTCCCTTACAGGAGAGATGCTCCAGTCCTTTAATGATAGTGACCCTTCACTGGACTTTCTCCAGTATGTCCATATCTCTTTCCTACTAGGAAGCCCAGAACTGGACACAACACTCTAATCTGTGTCCTCACCAATGCTGAGTAGAGGAGAAACATGCCCACATCAAACATATACCATCATTTTCTGAAATTGTTTTGCTTCTTCCACATCTCAGGACCAGCATTTCCAAATTTCTTTTTCAATTACTGTACTAGATATACTAACAGCAACTATTAAACAAAACAGACTCTGTGGTATATTCAGCTATTCCATGCAACTGTGTGTATGTACACATCTATGATTCCTACTGGAAAGAGATATTCAGAAAGCCCCAGTTATGTTACCTTTAGTATTGTTTCATGCAGAGTCTCAGCTTGCTCTGTGTTACCATAGTTTTTTGTTAAATAATTCAACACTGCACTTTTCACTGTTTGAACTTTCATTTACGCTATTAGGTTCTCATCTGACAGACAGCTATGGTCCTTGTAAATCTCTTCCTATCTGGAGAAGTAATTTTATTTTCTTACCCAGTGGTCATGCCAACCATGCATATAATTCCCCTTGTCTCTTCTCTTCTTCTCTAAAGACACTTTTCCTGACATATACCTCTTGGATTTCTTAATTTCAGAAAATATTCATGCCAGTAACTACTTAAATCATCTTCAGACACATCCTTCTCCAGCACCTGTTTCTATTTAACCATGCTTCTTGAACTTCAAGGAATAGTCTGTAAAATCTTGTACTAACTTGACTTTGAGTTTCTCTATTTTTCACTTGCATTACTCTTAGTAATTCTTAGACACAATTTTAAAGGGTAGCACGATTAACACGTAAGCATGTAAACATGTTATTACTAGTAAAATATGTCTTGTGTAAAAAAAAGTTTTACATGTAAACAAATGAGTAAAATAATGTATGTCTTGTGTAAAAAGAAAGCTTAACACTTTCCACAAACAACTACCAAACCTGTGAGCTTCATGCAATTCTCAGGAAGAAAGTGATCTGAAAAACAAACAGCATCAGGGCTTTTTTTCTTTGAGGACCATTGTCACGCATCTATGTCATTTAATAAATGCCCAGGTGTGTCTGGGAAGACACAATAAAGACGCTCTTACACCTGCCANCGATTAACACGTAAGCATGTAAACATGTTATTACTAGTAAAATATGTCTTGTGTAAAAAAAAGTTTTACATGTAAACAAATGAGTAAAATAATGTATGTCTTGTGTAAAAAGAAAGCTTAACACTTTCCACAAACAACTACCAAACCTGTGAGCTTCATGCAATTCTCAGGAAGAAAGTGATCTGAAAAACAAACAGCTCCAGGGCTTTTTTTCTTTGAGGACCGTTGTCACGCATCTATGTCATTTAATAAATGCCCAGGAAAATGGTCAAATGTACTTGAATGTAACCATTCTCAAATGATGAGTCAGGGCTTCAAGATGTTCCTGCCATCTGCAAACATCTAAGATGACAGGTACCTTCAAAACCCTCAAAAATGCTTTATTGTTTTTTATCACATTTAGATCAATAAGATAAAATTTCATTGGCAATGTGTCAGTAAATACAGCAATGGGTAAAACTGGATTTTTATGTATTTCAGAATACAGCTGTTAATATTTTCTTCTAAAATACATATTGCTTTAACCTCTCAGTGGTAAACTGATGTTCTTTATTACATTGGTTTTAGATGTGATAACTATCTGATGGAATACAAAATCTGGATGTATTCAAGAGAAGAAAATCTTACTAGCAATTTATTCAGGGCCTTGCAAGTATACATAGGACTCATCCTCTTATCAGAAAATTCCTTTTTATCAGAACGTTTCTAAACAGATGTTACTTTGCTTTGATTACATTAATGAAACAACTTTAAAAGAAAAACACTTACTTTTAATATTGTAATAATTTCTGCCAGGAAATGATCAGGTGGATCTGAATGTTATGTAGAGGCAGCATACAGGTTTTATATTACTACTTCCTTTACTTTTAAAAATTAAATACTTTGGTAATGGAAAAGTTCAATGAAGGGTTCATCTGAAATACAACGCATTAAAACCACCAGAATAATTAATACAGCTACTTGTTATGAGGAAATAGGACCAATGAGGAGATGAAGTTTTGCTCCTTCATAACAAGAACTGACTTGCCAGTCAGGACTTAGAAGGACCTAAGCTCAACAAACACAGAAAAGGTAAAGCTACCAAACTTCCAGAACTGACTACGAAAGGAAAAGGAGTAACTTTGATCCTAAAAGTAAGTCATATTGAAAGCTAAGGAAAAGTTAGCAAGCAGTAAAAATGAAATACAGTATTAATTTTAATAAATTAAATGTGTGGTAAAATATTCTCATATACTTTATATATATTTTTGTAACTAAGAGATGATAACAACAAATATTTATCATAGAGGATGAACTACTTTTTATACTAAAATAATGTAGAGTGTAGGAGTACAAGCATGAGGTGATAGCAGGGACATTGAAAGTTTGGGCAGAGGATGATGCTGGTGGCCTCAGGGCTATAAAACCTCTTCAGCAGTCAGCTACTGGTTATTGCATGCATGTAACCTTGGGAGGTGTGCAAAGCCTGCATTAAGCTTCTCAAAACTCAGGTATATCCAGCATATGTACAACGCAACATATATTGCAAACCCAGATGAGATGCCACACTGCAGATTAATGAAGAAAAAGCAAGGTGTACCAACACATGGAAACGAGCCCTGGAGTGAGAAAAAAGCCATTAACATCAGTATCGTGGTCATCCTATGAAAAAACATGGGATGCTGATACCTCGCCGATACAACTGTTAAGACCTCAATTAGATGAACAATTAAGTTCTTCTGGACTTCACCTATCAGGTCCTCCCTTTTTTTTCCACAAAAAGATTAGGAGTGAAATAAGTTGGTGGGACTTTGAGCACCTATTCAGTAAATCAGATGCAATGAATTGGGTTCTGATTCAGACAGTTTAAAGTTGGAAAGGGGTGAATGACTGGAAGAAAGAAAAATTGCAGCAATGCACCATCACATGTTAAAAGGAAGAAAAGTAATAACTTTTTCAAAACTAACTTTTTCAAAAATAACTTTTATTACTTACATAAATATATTTTAAAGAATTTTTTATAAACTTCCTGTATTAAGGAAGAAGACATTGTTATATAGTATGTCAAAATCAAAAGTACCCTTTTCTTTAAGATCTGAAGAACGGAAGAACATCAGGCCTAATAACAATATTCAAAGCTAAGATGCAAATGATGAAGCAGTGTATAAGAAAGGGAGAGGTGATAATATAATTCGTGTCATTTTGCTGACAGTCAGCCTCACAGACTGCTCTGCCAATCACCAAGAATAGCAACAGTCACCTAGCAAGGAGAAATGATTACAGGCAGTGAAAGATAAGGACAAAGAGTTTGTTCCTTTGCTGGGATTCCTGACTCAAATTCTGAATATTTATGTTAACTTATCACTGTAGTTCACATACTTCAAATGCAATGCATAAATTATGTTGTGTGTTACTGAAAAATAAAAGGCATGTTCTTTGAAGTTAGGTATTCTGGACACAATAAGGTAAATTATGGTTTAATAATTGATGTCTTTGTTGCTGTCTTTTCTAATCCTGTAAGTGGTTAAAGGGAGCACTGACTTAAATTTCTGATTTTGATTAATCTCTTTTGCCTGTGGAAAAGACATTATAGCATAAGAGAAAATATACCAATTCAGGTAGCTGCTGTCACAAGCTGCATGTTAGAAGACATCATCCAGTGCTAAAAGGCTACAAACACGAAATATGCTTTAAAGGTGCATGTCAGTCTGCTATTGCCCAAGATTGTAAATACATGTGTTCCTAAGAGGCACTCCCAAGATAATTAGAGAGAGCCCCACAAGCATTTCCTTGCAATTTTTGCTGTAACAGGTCATAAGATACTTCTCTTTTTTTCTCTGTGAGGCATCAGAAATTACTCACATGCTTTTGGAATAAACCCTGATGATCCCTTTACTTCCAAAGAGTCTTAAGCCTTTGCTCAACTTTTCCCCAAGCAATCTCACATTTTCAGAACCTTGTCAGAGTGCTGACAGAATGAAACACGTAGCAGTTCACATAGACATTCCTTGTTTCCCATAAGCTACGTGAAGACAGCAGTATAATTCATGTTTTTTGATATATCCCAAAGTCTGACAGTCTGAAATGTTGCAGCAGTTGGCTAAGCTGAAGCTCCACTGTGTCTGGAGAGGACTAAAAGGAAAGAAAATAGTTCTGAAGAATTTGCTTCCATTCAAACATCCTCCACCAATGATCTCTCCTGACATATTTTAAGTCTGTCTTCACCCAAAATTTAAAAAAAAATCCTTTTGGATTCATTCAGTGTTTCTTGATCCTCAAATATTTTTCAGGGAAAAAAAGAAATATATGAGTAATCAGAAGGTTGTAATCAAGCATGATCTGTTGTTGACATAGTGATGCCAACAGTCAAGATAACAAACAGAAACAAAGGCCCAGCGTAAGTAAGATTCCTCTTGGTACAGCTGTCTCATTCCTTTGCTAGTGATGTGCTGAAGCCCTGTGCAGTAGTGCTTTCTGGTAACCAGACAGCCGTGGTGTTGCCCTGGTTTTTGCTAAGCCTTCTGTTTTTAACCTTGGAGTCAGATTCTTTCACACAGTTTCACGTACATAATAGCCAATGTTTACTTAATGGTATTTTCTGTTTTTCATTTCTTTTGTGATAAGACAACTTTGATGAGCACCTTTCTTCTCCAGTGGGATTGAGAAGGAAGTGACATGTCCTCCAATCCCTTGTGGAGTTGGGAATTGTATAAGAATGTGAGATATGTCAATAATAAAGTCTTTCCCCTCCTTTCTGCTGAACCTGGCAGGTGTAAGAGCCTCTTTATTGTGTTTTCCCAGACACACCGTGGCACCCCACTGGATTGCTGAGTGACCAAGGATGGATCCGTATAGGAAGCCCTGAGAGGGTGAAGAGCCCTGCTACATTCAGACGTCGCAGGAAAACCCAGAGCAGCTTGAATGTCACCTCTAGGCCTAACACCCACCAGTCCAAAGCAGAAAGCTGGTACTTATCATTTCTGAAATCTCTGGCCATCTGTTCTCTGAAGCTTTACAATAATTATATTCTGCCCAAATCTAAGCAACAAGGCCAGTTTTCTAACTGACTTATAATCCCACTCCCTGAAATTACTACATTATCTTAGGAAAGTTGTCTTCATAAAAATGGGGGTGGGAACACTTTCTCTTTAAAATTGTGACATCTAAAATCTGGAATGTACCCATCTTTGTTTATGCTGTTCAATATGAATCAAACCAAGACCCTAATAAATATCATTTAATGTCTGAAGTTTCCTGATATTGCACTGATAAAAATATTTAAATTCCAGTTTTTTAGATAATTGAAGCTTGTCTTAAACACAGTCCACAACATTCATTTTGGTCTGAAGAAAACAATCATTTTTGTCTTTTTTGAATTCTCAGTGATGCAAAGCTAGAATGCCTTTCTGTGCCAGCCACAATTTGTTTTGTGGTTAGTGGAAAATGAAGTAATGCCTTTAAAATGCCTAACAGCTGGTGATGGAAGCTTCATCCAGGAAATTCTCAACACTTGCAGTTTTGCTTTGCCCTAGAGTATTGACTGTTTCTGTATTGAAATATTTATCAACCCACTGATGGGCAAAACACATCTTCGCTTTGCCTAGTCTCTTGGATTTCTTCAGTTCTTCTGTCCTTGTGGATGATAATCTAATCCAAGAATAATAACATTAACCCTGAAAACTAATTAATGCAATTGGTAAATTATGTCTGAAATAGTTCTTGCTATGCTCAGCATAAAGGCTAACTGTTCCTCTTCACTTGTCCACAATGCTGTTTTGTTTAGCAAGCCTGGAAAATAACGCCCGTTTTATTTTCTTTTGCTGCACTCCATGTAATTTGTATTTGTATGTGGGAACAGGAGAAGTAGCTTTGAATAATGCAAGTTCAAAAGCCCAGGAGTTCTCCACAGAGGCATTCCCCTACTGAACTTTCCAGGGAATTAGCACAGCTCAGTATCTTGCAGCACTGGATCCTAAAATATCCTTCATGGCTCACTGGAATTCATTTGTTGTACACGAAGACTCAATTCCAGCACATATCACTGAGAGTAGTTTTAGACTTAGTTCCTCAGGGGTTGAATTCCGTAGAAACACAGTTAAAAAGTTTCTGCACTTAATATTAACAAAGTCCCTTAGCAGGCCAGTTTCACGGCACAAAATTCACATAAATACTCAATTGAGTATATGGTGGTAAATTTATGGATGTAAACAGCCTTTAGCTTTTATCAGAAATACCAGCACAGGCACTAAGAACAGTAGCGCTGGGTCCTCGAGGTGTATCAAACATGGTATTTTAACTGAAGTGCAGAAAGCAAGGAATAATAGCACGACTATGAAAGAAACTAGAGGGAGGGAATCAAACTTTCATACTGGTCTCTAGAGAGACTATGATAGGGGGTCAAGAATCATTCTGGTTGAAAAGGACCTTTAAGATTATTGAGTCCAAACCATAAATCTGTATAGTGTTTATGTGGGACTTTGTTGGCTGAGCCATCTGGAGCCTGGGGTCTTGACTAGCTGTATCATTCTCCCTTGTTTTAACTTGCTCCATCTCTCAAATCAGCACGGACACTCCGTAATTGCTCACAACACACTATGATCTCCTGAAAAATTGCCTGGTCTGCACATGACTTGGTTGCTCACATGTAACTGGAGGAAATGGCACTAATCTTCCTATTGAGGGCTGGACAACTTCAATGAGGTCTCAGATCAACCAAGTGCGAGATAGGGGTTGGAAACCCAAACCCTGTATCCAACTAAGTTACAGTCATCTTTCCAGCAAAGCAAATACTGAAGGATCTACCCTGCCAGCAGACAGCACTTTGCCATATAGCACAGATAGAAGCTGTCAGACCCCTGTCAGGACTGCTGTCTCTCATTGCATGGCAGTGTTCCCCACTAGCAGGAGCACTCACATTCAGCATGACCATAGAGTTCAGGCAGCCATACAGGTATGGTATGTTCTCCTTTATTTTGTTGCCTAAGTTGATCTTAAAGCCAGCTCTGCTTCTATATTGTTGGCCTGGAGGATGAGCAGTGTGTTTGGGGAAAAGCTTCTCCCTCAACATCTACAAAGAATGACAGTGTAAAGCACATATATTGATAAAGCACATATATTGATAAAGCACATAATTGATGGGGGATGGTGTCACAAGGTCTGGATATAGAGGGGAAGATCTTTCTAGCTCCACACCTTATATTTCTAATCCTGCACCAGGAGAACAATGTGAATCAAGATCCTGAAATCCCCTGCACTTCTTAAACGGTTACCTGTTCAGAATAGTCCTGCTCTTTTGGAAATATCCTGGAGTACAGGCAGTTTTACACAAAGACTGTTTTGAAATCCTTCACAATCCAGGAAAACAGACCCAGCTTTTCTTTTGCATGGATACTAAGAATCCACAGGTATCTCTGGAGGGGAAAAAAGAAAATAGACCTTAAAACCCTCACTGGCCCATCTACGTGATAAAGAGTTTCCCTTCTTGCTGGCAGGGAAGTCAAGTTCAAAATAGTCTATTTAGTTTCACTTCAGGAGAAAAAAAAATTAGTTAACTGCAAAACTGAGACTTTTTTCAGGGAGAGAGCAAAAGAAAAAATGACAAGTCAAGCAAATTCCCATCCCACAGTCTGCTGGTATCAGTGCCCTTCTCTTGCTATTGTCCTTACTGAGTTTCTGAGCTGTTCAGTGTTCCAACACCCCGTTCTCCCCATTTGAAATCCACTGACATTGTCTTGGTGATGCATAATCATGTAAAACCCTGACTGCCCACGCAGGTTTCACATACAGCACTGGAAAATGCGACACAGAAATATTCAACCTTATGGAATCCTCGTGGCTTCAGAAAGCTAATTGAGTTCAGTCTTTGTAATGACAGACATTGTACAGGTCTCATGCTCCATTCTGATTAGTAACTCGGAGCAGTGGGGAAAATCGGGACATTCCCTAGTTGGCACAGCCAAACTGGATCTGGAGACAGGAGGGAAAGTATTCTGATCACCCAGACTTACCAAGTCTTTCCATCTCTCCTAGCACATAAAATATCATCAAGTGATAAAAAGAGTAGCTATCAAAACAATAGGAGGAACTGTAGTAATAGGCCTTAGCTTTAATGCTAATACTATTAATAATAGTATTAGGCTGGTCCCAGATTCTTGTAGCTGCATGTCATTATATATGGGACCTCATCCTGACATGATTTCAGCAGTGCACCTCCGGCACTCACTGGCAGATACCAGAAAATTCAGTGGGTATATCTAGTGGAGAGGATCCTGGATAGGAAAACTACATGTAGTACACTGGTGAAGGTGAGTGAAACGCAGGTGTAACTTCAGGAAAGCTGCTGGACAAGAGCAGGATATGAAAGGCTTGCTCTCAGTGTATGAAATTTTCCCTGTAAAGAAAGGTGACAATAAAGATCAGCAGTACTTCTGCCTTTCCTCAGATTAATCCTTCTGAGGATTGTGAGGAGTCATTCCGCTACCATACAAACCTTTGCTGATTTTTTAGCTAATTTTATTAGCTTCATGGCTGGACCTGCAGAAGTAGACTCAGCTACCTTAGCATAATATAATATGCAATTAACCCTTTAGTGCAGATCCTCAGTGCATCAAAGGCAATTCAGTACCTGAAGTGCATATACTGGCCAGGGTACAGGAGGCCATTGTACGAAAAAAAAAAGGTATTACTGAAATCAAAGGACAAAGCTGGACTCAGAAAAACTAAGCTGAGTAGAATCAAGCCAGGACATGGTTTTACTCTGATAATTTCTCCCCCTTACGCTACCACCTCACTCTCTCGTAAAACAGAAGGCCCTGGTTGGGGATACTCTTACATTCTGTGCCTCTGCAGGGAACAGATCACAAGGTAAAAACCTAAGCTGGTCACTGTGTCCACACCCTCACATCAATTATCAGGAGCAAGCTGGCAACTATCCAGCAGTCACTATGCTCAGAGCCACTGCCTCCAAGGGCTGCTTGTAAAGCATGATTAACTATATGCCCTTGAAGGGAATTTGCTTGGCTAGTCAAAGCCATGCAACAAAAGGTGGCTTCTTGTGCCAATGCAGAGAGATGGGACCATCAAACAGAGCTTCAGAATGAAGTATTTACAGGCTCTTTGCAGCACTGACTGGGTGAGATAGTCTAGACCATCAGGGCAGGCACTAAAACAGACCTGGAGAAAAACTGGAGGCTCATTGTTTGATGACAGCTGCTGATGTGACAGAAGTGCTGCTACAGTGAGCCTTGTTCATCATCAGTGGCTATGGAGAAACCAGGGCAGAAGACCCCTATGACCTGGTGTTAATCCCAACAGTACTGTCTATTTCTTCAAATAGTTTTTCTTTAAAAAGTTAGGTTTAAACGTTTGGCAGTGCCGCAGCCATTACAGTGAAAAAAAATGAGAATTTGGTCTCTGGCCTGGAACAGAACATGGGTCAACTTGAAAGCAAAGTTGATGGCTTTGAAGGTGAATGAAGAGCAAATTTAACAAAATGGTATCACCTGAGGGCTATGAGCAGATGAACAACAGCATGTGTTGGATAATATCGTTAGTTAGTATAGAATCATAGATTTATAGAATGGTACGGGTTGGAAGGGACCTTCATCTCATCTGCTTCCACTCCACCCCACCCCCCACTAGATCAGGTTGGTCAAAGCCCTATCCAGCCAGGCCTTGAACTATCCCAGGGATGGGGCAGCCACAGCTTTTCTGGGCAACCAGTGACAGTGAATCACCATCTTCACAGTAAAGAAATTCTTCCTCGTATCTACTCTAAACTTGCCTTCTTTCAGGTTGAAGCTGTTCTCCCTTGTCCTTTCACGACATGGCCTTGTAAAAAGTCCCTCTCCAAGGCTGTAGTATAGTGCCAAGAGGAAGTGTTTTTCTGAATTCTAGAAGTAAGTTCTCAAAAAAAATTAGTCAAGAACCTTAAATCTTTACAGGCTTTTATGAAGGCCTTCCATGAAGAAAATATTGTATACGTCCTTTAATTAGATTCTGAATTGACTCAGGCACATGTTCCCACACTAATTAACTGCAATGACAACAAAGATAGAATATGCCCAGATGTTTGCAGGACTAGTCTTGCAGACTCTCCAGCTCAGGAACTAAGACTTCAAAATGCCTCTAGTCAAACAAGTTTACTGGGACTACAGGCAGTCATATCAGCATCTGTATGCATCCAAAACCCACACAGCTCCTGAAGCTGTTTTTGCCTCTGGGATGCAAACAGAGGAATTACAGTAACTTGGCAAATTAGCATGACTGCATTGCAGTGAGCAAGGAGGTCACAATGTCACAAAGATCAGCTCTGAAGTGATGCTGATTGGAGGTGTGGAGATGTCCACCAAACTACTCCTTAGACCAAGGCAACTTAACCATATTTCCCCTTGTTCCTCTTTCCTTCTGAAGACTAAGTTATATGCTCAATAAGAATAATCAGTAGCCCCGACATTCTGGTCCCCAGTTGTATTTAAGTAGAATAATAGAATCATAGAATATGCTGAGTTGGAAGGGACTTCTCAGGACCATCAAGTCCAACTCGTGGCCCTGCACAGGACACCCCAAGAGTCACAAATGTAGCCCAAAGCATTGTCCAAACACTTCTTGAACTTTTTCAGGCTTGGTGCTGTGACCACTGCCCTGGGGAGCCAGTTCCAGTGCCCAACCATCCTCCAGGTGAAAAACTTTTTCCTGATATCCAACCTAAACCTCCCCTGACTCATACAGCTATACACACATCATCTTTAGAAGCAGATTGCTTTTCTACACTTCCCAATTAAAATGTGAAAATGCACTTTAGATCCCAAAAGGGCTTCTTAATCATATTTTGATTTTTATGACTTCAAAAAGGTACTTACAGAGTATACTAAAATCAGTGGTAATTACAATAAGTCCTTGCAATCAAGGTCCCACACATTTTCATATGCATATCACAATGTCACTGATCTCCCACGAAAATTAACACAGGACTAAGTTTCAGGAAATATAAGACATATGATATATGATAGATAATATCTATGATACATAATGTTATCTGTTGCACTGTTCATGCTCCCAAATTAATTAGCTGTGGAAATTTTATGCAAGTATGGTTTGTCCTTGCACTTCCTTTTTTTCTTACACCTCCATAGTTGACTATGCCCCTCCTGGGAACTATCACTATTAGTTCATCACTGATGATCCTAAAACTTTTTAAAATTACATGCTTTGCAGCTTTACATTTTTTAAAGGTAAGTATCTATTTCACAACCACATATTCTTTCTCTGTCATTCTATATACTGGGAGGTTTTGATTGAAACAGTAAGAAACCCAGTGAAGCACAATCAGTAAACATATTCCTTTGGACAAGTCTACTTATTTGTTGCGTTGGGGTTTTTTCCCACTCAAAAGCTTCTTGTTAAGAAATCACATTGATCCAAAAATTCTATCCAAAATGTACAGTAATAGACTGGACAAAGAGCATAGGTGGATAATTCATTATGCTGGTCTCTGAGGAGAGAAAATCAATACTTTTGTTCAGTTGTTCAAATAACTAAAAACCCTATGTGAATTCATTCATTATGGCCATGTTTTTCCTACACGTACAGTGCTGGCAGGTGAAGCCTCTCCTGGCATTAAACGAACTAAATAACTGAAGATGTCTGTGGTCTCACAAAGCATAATTTGCACTTTTCTTGAAGGTCCTCAGTACTGACAAAGTTATAATCTGATTCTTAAAACAGACAAAATAAGTAAAGTCAGGGTAAATAAAGGAATCAAGTTTCATATTTCACGTTTATCCAAAGGTAATAATAGATTTATAACTGCTTTTATACTGCTTCTCGACCTAAAAGAGCAGGGGGACCATGCCCACCAAGGCACAACCCACTCTCCCCAACAAAAAATGTAGGCCCACCAGCAACAGGTTTGCTTTCCTTAGCTTATGCAGTAATTATTTTTTAAGAGGCTACATACACTTCCAGGATTCATAAATTATAGGTGGAAACTCACTGGATAGATCAGATCCTCCACCTGAATTTAAATGTAGCCCAAGGTGAATTTTGGCAAAGCTTGACCCTGTACTCCCTGTTCAACTTCAATTGAATCTTTAGCAAAACTGGGGAAAAAAAAAAGTATTTTTGAAGGCCAAATTGATTTCAGTGTTTGGGAAAAAAACAGTAATTGCACAATCTACAAAAAGTAATCCATTACACAACATTAGAATGTAAAATGAGTCCTGTAGGGAAGTGCAGTTCTGTGGTACAGGGTAGTACAATGGAAAAATACTGAACTATACACAGCTGTGCATCCATGGTAGCTGTGCACCCAGCTCACCTGAAATATTATTTGAGATGACATGGCTCTCCTGGGACAAAATGAACTGTACTTGTGAGAAATGCATATAGTTCTCAGAAAGCACTAAATCACATTTCTTATGAGTAACCAATGCAGCTCTTTGCCCAATAAACAAGCTGCTCTCAAACCATCAAATTCCTCAAATAGAAAGTTCTGCCATGGAAACTGCATGGAAAATAACCAATGGATATTTTTTTTTTTTAATGGAAGGTTTCTTTCCCTTTAGATGCAAAATGCTACTCAAAAAGCAAATCTGAATGATGACAAAAATCCTCAGTCTTCTGAGCACTCACAACACGTTATAACACTCCTGCAATCTTTACTTTTAGTTGTGCTGAAGTAGAAGGCACAAGTAAAACACAAAAACCAGAAAAGTCTTAATGCATGCTCTGAATCTGCCCTATGAGATGATCTAAAGTACTGAAAGTTCTCTGTACTCAGAATATTCTCTGAAATAAACTGGAGTTTCACACAATGTGTAAACAAGTCCAAACTATGTTTAATTGTGGAATAACATCAAGTTGACATAACAACAGTGGAGTACTGCATTTAACAAAGCAGGCATAAACATATTATAACTATATTATATTTTAAAAAATGTATCTATTTGGTAACCTCACTGTGAAATAAAGTAGCCAACCAACAAACCTTTCAATGTAAGCCTGGATCTGAAAAATCCTGCAGCAAACAGAAATTTCATGCAAATCGTAGGTAGAAATCCAAATGTTAAGTATCCAAGATGAGATTTAGCCCTAACAAGACATTAAGTCCAATAACGAATAGCCAGAATATGGCTAAAAAGCATGAAACAGTGCTGTGTAACCCAAACACAGATTTAGCTGTGGCACTGTAGTATGGCCTCTTTCCACACACCTCCGTAGCCACCACAGACAGGACTTCTACCTCTTTGGGGCAGCTCTGGTACTGAAGGAAATAGCTGCATTTAACACAGTATTCCAGACATGGGGCAGCAGCTCAATTAATAGAGAAACTCAACATGACCCAGCAATTTGTGCTGGTGGTCCAGAAGGCCAACCTTAGCCTGGGCTGCACCAACAATACGGACATGTTGGAGGGAGTTCAGGGGAGGGCCATGAACACAATAGAGGTCTGGAGCACCTCTCCTATGAAGACACACTGAGAGTTGGGGTTGTTCAGTTTGGAGAAGAGAAGGCTCCAAGGACACCTTAGAGCACCTTCCAGTGGCTAAAGGGGGCCAGCAAGAGAGCTGAAGAGGGACTATTTAGGAAGGCATGTAGTGATAGGGCAAGAGGTAAGGGCTTCAAACTGAAAGAGGGAAGATGTAGATTAGGTATCAGAAAAAATTTACTATGAGGATAGTCAGACACTGGAAAAAATTGCCCAGAAATGTGGATGCTCCATCCCTGGAAGTGTTCAAGACCAGGGTGGATCGAGCTTTAAGCAAACTGTTTTGCTGGAAGATAACCCTCACCATGGCAGGGGGGTAGAACTAGATAATTTTGAAGGTCCTTTACAACACAACATCATTGCATGATTCTAGGAATTATCCATGCAAAGCTTAGATGTGCTACTCTGGCAGCCACTGAGTGCATTCAGAGTGGTGCTGGATTTTCCCACATTGCATTGCACTGCGCCATGTAGAAATAATTCTCTGGCCTCTGTAGCAGCAATTCTTGAGGGAAGCCAAAGGGTCATAAAAGTCATGAGAGTAATAGATCATACTCATTATTTTATCTAATCTCCTGAGTACCACTGCCATTATATTTTCCTTAGAAGTTAGATAAAGGCAAGCCATTTATAAAAACCTCTGATTTTTGTTAAGATTTCAAGCAATCACATGTAATTGATCCCTATGTTATCCTAATTGCTAGAACAGCACAACTTACTCAAGGTTGTGTTTGTTAAAGATCCAGTCATGGGATCACCTTATGGCATAAGACTATAAATTTAAAGACTTTAAATCCCTCCAACATTATGCTTCTTCCTACATATAGTAATTCATATCCTTCTTACCCCTTTTATTTAATAAATTTTGTTTAAGGTCCTTCAACCTCAAGTCAAAACTGATTTTCTATCTTGAAAGGCAAACATCATATCTGGAGATAGTATTCCAGTCAGTTGTTTTATGGATGCCACATACACAAGAAAGATCATTTCTCTATTTGTGTTTGCCACTCTTCATTTTTATATATAAATATATACATTTATATATTCAAGGATTGCGATGTCCTTTTGGTGACATCGCAAAAAGAACTTACACTGAACAGGCTACATAAGAACATCCCTACTGAAAACAATCTTCAGTCCTGAAGTAACCATTGCATTCTTCATCACTTGCTTGCAGCAGCATTAAAACACATTATTTTTAAATCCAACAATTGAATCCAGCTATTCAGATATTTCTTACTAGTAGTTTAGACAGTTTAGAGAACCCTAGAATAATTTATGTTTAAAAGGATCTGAAAAATATCCAGTCTAATCTCTCTGCTCAAAGCCAGGCTAGTGTCACAGTAAGAACAGGTTGCCCAGGTCCTTTCTCAGCCTCTCTGGACACCTTCTTTCATGGTTTACCCAATTTCAGGCGATTTTCAAATTTTTTATAATAAAATCTGTATTATCTAAAAGCGTAGCCATGGAAGCCTTTATGACCACGTTTTAGGTCTTTGAAAAAAATGCTAAATTTTGTTTAAAAATTTAGCCACAAAAAGTCTACAGGCACCTTATTATCAATAACTGTGTACAGCAGCACCTAACCACTGACTACCTGTTAGAGAAGTGTCAGTAACCCAGTTTATAGTCCATGTAGCAGATATAAAATCTGTTAATTCAGTCTAATTTCATTGGTTCGGTAAACAGCATGTGATACTGAATTAAAAGCTCCAATACAGCCCAAGGAAACAAGAAGACTCAGTCAGACCAGTTGCTTCTGTCCAAAAAGATACACCTTTTAAGACAGCAGGCTGGCTGCTACTCATTTTTTCTGACTGCTAAGTGTTGCTATTAGTGTCCTCCATTTCTCCTGGGAGTTTGCAAACCAAGAGCTATGGCCTCATTCCACCTCCTTTCTCCAGTTGCTAATTTCAGCTGTACAACTTTTGCAATCTTCCCAGTTCAACTGCTTGAAGTATTCCTCAGCTAGGTCTTTAACATTCTTGGGAACTAACTATACAGCTATGCTGATTAGAAAATGTTTAATTTCAGCAAATGCTGCTTTTCATCTTCCTTGAGTGCAGCTAATACTTCTACTCGTCTCTTATCCAAATGCCAATTAGTCCTTGAAGCACACAAAATCTGACCAGCAGTAGATAAAAGATAAACCCAGAAGGACCTTATTGCTTTTCACAGGCACCCTGCTCTTGGCATTAATGCTGCATATTTATTAGTAGAGAAGTTATTGTTATGACAACATTTTGCTTCAAAATGTCTGTTTGCAAGATAGCACCCTAAGAAGGCAAGTCTGAGGGTTATGAATTCCTATATGGAAAGCAACTTGGTAGGCTAATTTACTTGGCATCTTGTTCTTAATTTTATTTAAACACACTTCTATATCTTTAATGAAGTTTTTTTAAATTTCATAACTGTTTGAGTGCTGTCACATTATGTTGTTATAGAAGAAATGTTTATTTCTTCTCCATTCGGGACCATGAATCTAATATACAGTAACGTGACTACTTAAGAGGAGCTATTACACTTTATGTCAATCCAGCTGCTATACAAGTACATAAAATTTCCATAATAACAATCCTTATGTTAATTTCGATTTTAAAAACTGTTTGCCACGAACCATTTCTCAGCTTTGATGTTTTAACTAACTGAAACATTTTCTTGCCAAGATAACCAATTAGGCTACTGTTTATTATTAATTAGATAAACTTGTGCTGAATTTAGTTTATCAGAAGTGGATGGTACATATATACAATACTGTATTTAATCTTCTCCAATTTTAAAACAGCAAAGTGTATTTTTAATCTGCCCTGAAAAATTTTAATGGCAATTTTTCTACAGCTTCCCTAATTATCTATACAAATGCTTAAATACCCCTGCAGCTGAAAGCTTTTATTCATGTGCAACCTTGAACTGCTGTACTTTCAACTTCTCTGTCGTATGTGAAAAAAATAATGGGTGAGAAGAATGCTACCTTCCCCTTTACCCCAGCACTCCTTAGGCAAATGCAAGAGCACAGGTGTTACAGAGGGAAATAGTTAAAAAGGATACCATTCTTCACTCAACCATTTATTTCTCTACACCATCGTCCAGCAAAGAGAAGGCAGCAGAAACTCAGTGGGACTCTGCCACACTGCCACACCTTTCTTGGACGGCAGCTGACCACGTTCCTTTCTCTTCATGTGAACGACAACGGTAGAAGAGCCAGAAGGCTGCCGACAAACCTCGCAGAACTCCAGTGTGAAATTCCACCTTCGTGGATAGTGTTTAACAGAAGCCTCCATGTTCGCACAAGCTGCAGCTGACCTGCAAGAGGTGGCCGCCACGTGTCTGTGACCAAGCCCTCGCGGTGGAGAGCTGGTGTGTGTGCTCGGTTTCTCAAGGATGGCCGGCCACACGTAGACTTAGAAAAAAGGTGATAGCTGGACTGACGAGGCCGACACCTTCCATCCAAAAGCAAGCCTACATTTCACGTCCCTTAATGCGAGGCCCTGCACAGCGCCAGGAACCGCCTCTCCCGGCTCCGCGCGCGGATTTTCCTTGCCCGCCGGCAGCCCTCGCAGCAGGGCCTCACGCAGGCACACCGCTCCCCGCGCCGCTGCCCAGGCCCGGCCCGGCCCACCGCCCCCGGCCCAGGCGAGGCTGGGCCGCCAGATCCGGCCCCTGCCGGTCCTGCCCACCCCGCGGCGCTGCGGAGCTCCCGCCCTCGCCCCTGTCTCTTCCTCCGCCGGCAGCTGCGGCATCCCCGGGGCGGCGGGACCGGCAGCGAACCGCCCCCCGCCCCCGC